>JAESUZ010004271.1:0-580000 GCA_017311185.1 Proteles cristata cristata | reverse complement strand
AAAAAGACATAACTGCAGGAAGAGAGAAACAATAGTTTGGGTACACACCCAACTATTATTAGTGGTTACCTCTGGGTAGAAGATAGAAGTTAAAAGGGGATTTAAAAAACTCTTCTCGTAGGGTGCCTGAGTGGCTCAGTCAATTGAGTGTCTGATTTTGGATCAGGTCATGAACTTACAGTTCCTGAGTCTGAGCCCTGCAACAGGCTCTGTGCTGACAGATCAGAACCTGGAGCCTGCTTCTGATTCTGTGTCTCCCTCTCTTTCTCTGCCCCTTTTTTGTCCCTATGCTGTTTCTCTCTCTCAAAAATATATAAGCATTAAAAAGAAATTAAAAAACAAAATATAAATAAACTCTTCTCTGTATACTTCTGTATGTTCAAATAAGAATAATGTCATGTATTACTTGTATAGTTAACTGTGTCTGTGCATATAGTTTTCATGTTGTCATATTATAATATATTTGATTTTAAGTCCTTAAAAATTTTACATGATGTTTGCTATAGACTTCATAATTACCATTTGTAAAAGTTGAATGCTATGTATATATATATATATATATATTTTTTTTTTCTATTTCAATATTCTGCAAAACCAGCTAGTCCCTGGTTTTAGGTAAGTTGTGAAACTTGATCACTGGAAGTAGAGAAAGATTAATGAATTATTTGTTGAGTTAACTTTGGCTCTTTTAGGCAAGAGACCTATATATAATTCTTAAAATCCAGAAGAAAGCTTGTGAAGCCCAAAGCAATCAGTTATAACAGTGAGAACAGAGAAAATTTGCTTTAAATATATTTTTAAGGAACACCAGGCTTCCAGAACATTCCAACTAAAAGATTTTGAAAACATAATTTTGAAAAAAATAACAACAGCTACTATATTTTCCCATTATATTTCATTATAATATTGCCAAGTATTCCAGAAATAACATTGAAGTTCTAGGGGGAGAAAAGAATATGTATCTAGCATGGTTTTATTAAGTTTTTCAAAAAATATATTTAACAATTTTATTAGTTTTAGATTGCTTTGTAACAAACTATCCCAATAATTTTAGCAGCTGAAATCGACAAAAATGTATTATCTCACAGTTTTTCTGGGTGAGGATTTTGAGCTTAGCTGTATTGTTTTTGCTTCAGGATCACTTGCAGCAAAGATGTTGGCTGAGGGTGCAATCACCTGAAGGCTTAACTAGCCCTGGAGGACCAGTTTTTAAGTTGGCTCACCCGCTTGCTGGTCATGGTCAGTTCCTCACAATTGTAGACCTCTCCAGAGGGCTACTAAGTTGTCTTCATAACATGGCAGCTGGCTTTTCCTAGAGCAAATGATCCAAGGAAGAGAAGAAACACAATTGCCTCCCTCCCTTTTCCTTCCTAATGCTTTTTTGTTTGTTTCTTAAGTTATGACATTGTTTTTAAAGTTATGCATTGTTTAAAAGAAGTCACTGGTCACAACCTATACCCAAGGGGAAAGGATTTCATTTCCATCTTTTGGAGAAAAGAATATCAAAGAATTTGTGGACATAATGTGAAACCACCACAATATCAGCATCCATTCTTTTCTCTTGATAATACCTATTAGCATTCCAAGGATCACACTGAGAATACCAGGCAATAAGGTCCTAACACTGAAGAAGACTCCTTATGTTTTCTCTTCAATGGAGAGAATAAAAGGCAGTGACTAAATCTGTATTCAGTATCTATGTGGTACTTGCATTTTGCATCTCCTTAGAAACAACATGTTTTAAATAATGTACAAATGGGTTCCCTATGGTACTTTTTTTTTAACAAAGTAAGTGCGAATTAAAACAATCAACAACATGTAAATCCTGTAGAAAAATCAAGCAAAAGGAACACAGCACGTGATATTTTATCTCGATCTTCTCTCTCGTAATCACTCATTCTCCCATCTACCCTTCCATTTATCAACCTATCTTGACAGCTAAATGTTCATCAGAACTGTATAGACTGTGTGTAAAATCTAGAGAACAGAGGCCTCCTTTCACCTTTTGAAAAACATCATAGTCTTGTGGAAGGAAACACACTTGGAACCACTTGTCCAGAAAGGAGCTGAAGTTAATATCCTCACAGAGGTAAGACCAGGAGTTTGAGAGCCAAGAGATGGGATAAGTAATTATGTCTGTGGAATATCTGGAATGAAACCTTAAATTGTTCTCTCTCTTGCCAGTTTCCTTTTAATTTGTTGTGAATCCTAGCATTGTAAACCTTTGTTAGAAGTAGCAATTCAGTATGTGAGTAGTCTACATACATAGTGGAATTTATTCAACCAGTGAATCCTATGTGCACTTAATAAGTTCTATGTTTTAAAGCATTTTTTGTACCATTCTTCATTTAAGAACAATTTATTACATCAACCATATAGGAGAAAGCGAATAGAATCGGATCATTAAAAATGTGCATATATGTAGTTGTAGATAAATTAGATACATGAGCATACGTAACATCTGTCCTCTCAGGGTCATATGCAAAAGTAAAGGAAGAGAAGAAAGCTAAATAAAATCTTGCAGATTTTCCATATATTTGTTCATAATTTGCTAGGAAAACTTGGCATATGCTTACTATCTATACAGAATCTTTCAATTGCTCTCCTTATTAAGCTAATGGGGAGACTGGCTTAGACTCTCAGAATTGTATCTTATTTCATATTTTTTAGCACTGACCACAGGTCTTGTTATAAGACTAGAGTTGAAAGAAGAGCATATAGTCTACGTGATGGCTTTTGGGAAGGAATGGAGTCTGTTAGAATAAATATGGGCTTTAGCCTAATTCCTAACCAGCTCAGTATTGCTGTCAGTGTAGTTTAAGTTATTTAAATTCTGTAAGCCTCAGTTTTCTCAGTTGTATAATGGGCATAATCATACCTACTTCCAGCATAGTTGTGGGAGGATAAATAAAATAATGCCTTAAAATTCCTATCATAGTGCCTGGCACAAAAGATTTACTCAATGAATAATAGATAATGTCATTGTTATGATTATGATATTTCTAATGCATTTTTTTGGTTCCATTCTTCATTTAGAAACAATTATCATATCAAGTTATTACATACATGTCATTATCATATAATGGTATTATCTATTTATTAAGCACTTATTTTATAATGGGAATGTGTGAAACATATTATGTACATATAAAAAAATCCTATTAATTTATAGAAAAGGGAATTGAAACTGACAAAGCTTTAGTACCTTGCCCCACGTCATTAGTTTAATGACGTGCTAAGTAGTAACTTAGCACAGCATTCAGACTCAGGTGTGCCGGACTTCCTTGTAGTCAGTGCCTTTGCCAGTACTTTAGAGGAGACAGTGTCATGCCAATGAAAGGTATATTTTCCCTTTCATATTGGTAAAACATCTTGGAAAAACATCCTGTCTTTCAAAATTGTCTTGGGTGTAGGAGTTGGTCAAATGGGGATCATATCCTTTTTTTTAAAAAAATCGTATTTAGCTCTTAAAAATCAGGAAAAATGATTCATTTTCTTATTGCCAGCACCCCAGCCAAGCTCCAAGGAGAGTTCCAATTATGGAAAAAGGAAAAGAGGATTTTTTTGCTTTACTCCCTGAGTAACTTTTTAGAGATCAGTTTTGGCTCTTACCACCCAGTAGTCATTATCTGTGTACTTACTGTTCCTAATCACTGTTTCATGAACACTTTGAGGATGCTGCAAAATAATGTAGAATGAAGCACAATATCTGATACATATTGGGGCTCAGTGTCATTTGATTAAATAGATGATTTTTATAGATGAGTGGATGGATGAATAAAGGAATGGCTGGGAGGCAGAGTAGGGGGATGAGAAAGAGGTGAGAAATGATTCTGACACTAGTCATGAGCGACACCTTTCCTAGCAATGCATTAATACTCAGCTCACTTGTGATGAGTGCTTGGAGTGAGAAAGCACTCAATATCGCTGTCTATTGTGGGGCAGGAACAGCTGTGTACAGTGTAGCAGAACATCTCCAAATGGAGAAGTCACATGCTCCCATCACCCTCCAGTGCTCAGGATTTCCCATCCTTTCTATTTTTATGGACCCAAATAATAACAGTTACCACCACCACGTTATCTCCTTCCCGTAGGTGAAGCAATCTAAAGCAGTCTACAATGTATGTTTTTACCTATTTTTTCATTGTTTGTTTTTATGATTTCCTCCTCTAGAATAGAAGGGTTAGGAGGACAGGAACTTTGTCTGGCTTACAGGGATAAATTGCTTTATTGTGTTTCTCTTTATTGCCCTTCACAGATAATGCATTTGTTACAAGCTGAGGGTTTATGGCAACCCTGTACTGAGCAAGGCCCTTGGCACCCTTCTTCCATTAGCTCTCTTGGTGTCTCTGTGTCACATTTTACTAATTCTTGCCATATTTCAAACTTTTTCACTATTATTATATTTGTTATGGTTATCTGTGATCAGCGATCACTCACTCAAAGCCCGGATGATGGTTAGTACTTTTTTTTAGCAATTAAGTATTTTTCAATTAAGGTAAGTACATTTATTTTAAGACATGATGCTATTTCACACTTAAGAGACTACAGTGTAATGTAGACATAAGTTTTATGTGCTCTGGAAAACCAAAATATTTATTTGGCTTGCTTCATTGTGATACTTGCTTTGCTTTACTATTGGGGTCTGGAATAAAAACCACAATACTTCCAAGATATTCCCTGTATTTCCTGCTATAACCTCCCTTCCTAAAATAATGTCTGATGCTTATAATAATAATAGTTGCTCACTTAATGTTTTCTGGATGCTTAAGTGAGCAAATGTCCATAGTTGGTAACATTTGATTTTACAGTAGCTCTTTGTCAAGACTTAACAGAATCTTAGGATGCTTGAGGCTTTGGGACTCAACCTAGAGAGTTTGTTTCACTCACGTTTCAGATAAGGCAGCTGTGTTCCAGAGAGATTACATTAGTTGTGCAAAATCACATACCAATCATTACAGCACTGAGATGAGGAGTCAGGTCTCCTATCTGTCAGGCTGAGGCGTTTCTCACTCCTCTACATTTCTTCCTGTTTTTCTTAAACCCACTCCTTACAATTATCTTTGTAAAGTCACTACAGTCTTCCCTTCTTTAGCTATAAGAAACTTTCAGTGTGTTTATTTTTTAATGTTTTTAAACTGTAAATAAAGCTGTTATTTGACTCTGGTCAGTATTCTACTGGATAATGCAAATTCATGTCAAAAAGAGCTCGAGGAAGACTATTGCCACCAGAAGGTGTTTGACATTCCACAGACCCATGGTATAAACTCTTCCCTGGAATTTGCACACAAATAAGCAGACAGCAGTATTTGGGATTTTTCTACTCAATTTACCACATGATGTTTTGGGTCACCTTTTTGTATCCTATATTAATTGGTCTACCTCATAGCTAATTCATCAACTTGACCAAAAATAATAAAAGGAATTTATACTCCAGTTAGGTTTGGTTCAAGTCAGAAGGACAAGTGCTTGACAGTTTAAGATGCATTATTTCATTCCCTTCTTCAGTGATACCATAGCTCCATTTTAGACATAAGGGACTGAAGTTCCCAGATGATAACTTGTTTATAATCACATATTAAGAATAAAGTCAGGATTTGAAGTCACTTCACTGTGTTTGTTTACTAAACATGTTGTGACCTCTTTCCTGTAATCTTCCATAGTGGTGGGGATGGTGAATGGGAAGCAGACAGACAATAATAGTGATTATTGATTCTAGTGATAAAATCAATAATTGGGGTGACTCAGCTGTTCATTTGCCTGCCAGGATGGTTTTCAGAATAGATCTACAATCTACTTTTTCCTCAATGTCCTTGCTAGGGTTAATAACGCTTCTAAAGATCTCCTAGTGTGGCAATCTCAATTCACTACAAGATGAAGGACTTTTATCTTTGTTTCCTCTGATTAAATATAATGCTTTAATCTGTGGAACAATAATAGTTTCATCTTCTCAGTGCCTTCCTGTCCAGTCTCTCAGGGTAGGACTTAAATTATCTTGACCAATAAAGACATTCTAGGTTACATACAGACAAAAGGAATGGTGAGATAAGGACCACTTAGTCTCCCAACATTTTCATTCTACATAAGGGCATCATGGTGAGCATCAGATTCCTTTATTGTCTTCAAAGTGTACGATGAAGTTTTTGTTTTGTTTTAAAATCATGAACTCGGGATTTTGTGTCAGTGTTAATAGCTTAGGCTGCAGAGGCAGCATGATCTTGGTTTAGATATTAGCTCTGTCACATGCTAGCTCTGTGAACTTTAGCCTGGGAGAACCTCAGTTTTCTCATGTTCAAATGAGAATGACAACAACAATATTAATATGCTTTATATTAAGATTAAATGAGTCACTGTAGATAACAGTTCATAGCTCATAAGTAATAATGAAGTGTATGATATTATTTGATAAAGCTTACCTAGCCAATACTCTACTTAACCTTCTCCTTTGCTTTTATTATTTGAGGTATTATAAGCAAATATCATTCACAATTTAAAAACAGGGAAATTCATAACAAAATAACAAATGAAGAAACAAGTAATAGTGTTGTTTTCTCTTCAGAGTCTACCCAATGCCATTTCTAAAGTGAGATACCCTCTTTTTCTTTGGGAATCACTGAATGCCTAGATGTTATTGATTGATAATATCCAATACACAGTATCTACCAAAGAAATAAATCAGATAAATGGTCCAAATCTGTTTAGCTTTGATGTTCCATCTTTATAAGTATTTATAATGTCAGTTGGACAAGCTCAAAGTTGACCAATCCATAAAAATCTATGAAAAGTGCATACAGGGATGTTACAGGCATATTATGAAGGATAGTGGTCATCTTATTTCCTCTAAATGTCACTTTATTTCTGTTAAGAGACAGAATCCTAAAAGAGAGAGGGGGAGGGAGAGAGAGAAAGAGAGAGACAGAATCCTGAGTTGGATAGATTATAGTCTGTCTCAACATGGCATTTTCTTCCTGGGGTGGCTGGGTGGCTCAGTGGTTGAGTGTCTGACTTTGACTCAGGTCATGATCTCACAGTTGGTGAGTTCGAGCTCCACATTGGGTTCTGTGCTGACAGCTCGGAGCCTGGATCCCACTTCAGATTTTCTGTCTCCCTTTCTCTGCCCCTCCTGTTTGTTCTAATTCTCTTTCTCTCTCTCAAAAACAAACATTTTTTAAAAATTGCCTTTTCTTCCTGAAAGAAGCTGACTATAGAAAGATGTTTATGGGGGCGCCTGGGTGGCTTAGTCGGTTAGGCGTACGACTTTCACTTAGGTCATGATCTCACGGTTCGTGGGTTCGAGCCCCGCGTCGGGCTCTGTGCTGACTGCCAGCTCAGAGCCTGGAGCCTGTTTCAGAGTCTGTACTCCCTCTCTCTCTGCCCTCCCCTGCTCTCTGACCCTCCCCTGCTCATGCTGTCTCTCTCCTAGAAATAAATAAAACATTTAAAAAAAAAAGAGAGAAAGATGTTTATGTTCCTGTGCTCACTGTACTAGTAGTAGAAACATTGAGCATCAATCAATAAGAACAGGGTGAGAGTTCTAGGTGCAAAAAATTGATGACTTAAAAATGTGACCAAGCATACTGTTTGCTTTGAAATGCCTTCCTGGAAGATTAGGACATATTATATTTTAAAGCTACTGAAATATTTCATCTTGAACTCAATGGCCATGTATGTGGAGTTGAGGGAAGGATTATTGGGGGAACAGTTAGCTAGGAGAATAGAATACAATGATCATATAGTAAGAATGTTTACATTTTATATATGAGATGACAAAATATGTATGAAATATTATTAGATTCCAAACCATTCATAGCCCAAGCTATTTTTGTAATATTTGTAGTTGAGTAAGTGACTTAATTAATTTGACTGATGCACTAGAATAGATCCTTGGCATTTGCTAAGGCCAAATATGAATGATAAACTTACATATATCAAACATGTACAGTGTCACTTATTTTTGCATTTTTCTTGAGCCTGACAACCCTGATGAAGAGCACATTAATGAAAAGACTGAAGTCTAAAGAGTCAACTGTCTTACAAAGTCTGTTTAGCTAGCTTAGTTTGTTTTTTTTCTTTTACAAATAGTTTATTGTCAAATTAGTTTCCACATAACACCCAGTGCTCATCCCCACAAGTGCCCTCCTCCATGCCCATCCCCCCTCCCCCCATATCCATCAGTCCTCAGTTTGTTTCTCAGGATTCAAGAGTCTCTCATGGTTTGCCTCTCTCTCTTTCCCCCACCATTTCCGCCCTTCTTCTCCCCTTGTTCCTCCGTTAAGTTCCTCCTAATCCTCCTATACGTGCACACATATGACATTTGTCCTTCTCTGCCTGACTTATTTCGCTCAGCATAACACCCTCAAGGTCCATCCATGTTGCTACACATTGCCAGATTTCATTGTTTCTCATTGCCACGTAGTATTCCATGGTATAGATAAACCACATCTTTTTAATTTTTAATTTTTTTTTTATTTCTAGGAGAGAGAGAGTGAGCAGGGGAGGGTCAGAGAGAGAGGGAGTCACAGAAACAGGCTCCAGGCTCTGAGCTGGCAGTCAGCACAGAGCCCGACGCGGGGCTCGAACCCACGAACCGCAGATCATGACCTAAGCGAAAGTCGGACGCTTAACCGACTAAGCCACCCAGGCGCCCCAAACCACATCTTCTTGATCCATTCATCTGTTGATGAACACTTAGGCTCTTTCCGTGTTTTTAGCTAGCTTAGTTTTAATACCAGACATAGAGCAGACCAGGTACTTATATTCTCCAGTTTAGCTTTCCTCCCTGACTTCCCAACTTACGTGGAGAAAACTTTAAAACATTCAGGAAAAATCCCTTTTATTAGGCTAAGTCTGAACCTACTAAAACCATCATTGTTATGATTACCGTTTTTAATTCTTAGGCACAAGTTATTTTATTTAGTAGCTGTTGCAGGGTGCCTGGGTGGCTCAGTCGGTTGAGCGTCCGACTTCAGCTCAGGTCATGATCTCACAGTTCACCAGTTCACGCTCTGCGTCAGGCTCTGTACTGACAGTTCAGAGCCTGATGCTGCTTTGGCTTCTGTGTCTCCCTCTCTCTCTGCCCCCACCTGCTCATGATCTGTCTCTCTCTCTCTCTTAAAAAAATTATTTAGTAGCTGTTTATTTTAGTTTATTCTTTCCTTCCTCCATTCCTTCCTTCCTCCCTTCCATCCTTCCTCCCTCCCTCCCTCCCTTCCTTCCTTCCTTCCTTCCTTCCTTCCTTCCTTCCTTCCTTCCTTCCTTCCTTCCTTCCTTCCTTCCTTCCTTCCTCTATTTTAGAGAGCAAGAGAGCACAAGCAGGGAAGAGGGGCACAGGGAGAGAAAGAAAGAGAGAGAGAGCGTAAGAGAGAGAGAGAGAGAGAGAGAGAATCATAAGCAGGCTCCATGTTCAGTGTGGAGCCTGATGTGAAGCTCAATCCCATGACTATGGAATCATGACCTGAGCTGAAATCAAGAATTGGACTGTCAACCAACTGACCTACCCAGAAGCCCCTGTTTTTCTTTTTTATGTATACAGAAAATAGGAACAAGATCACAGCTGAAACTTAGTGCTAGTTGAAGCCAATGTCAAAACAAAAGAAATGAGAATTTAGATGCAGATGTGAAGCAATTAAGTGTTTTCACCAGAAATAATTGGACTATTGGGATTTAAAAATAAATTTATAGTTATAAAAGTATAACTTATCTATTTAGACATATGTAATTGTTGGATTTGATTTTGTTTTAAACTTAGAAACAGCAAAACTAGTTTCAAACCACATTTTAAATTATAGTCCCTTTACAGGAATTTAAAGACTGATGCCTGAAAAATTGATTTATTTCAGCCTTCTCAGTGATCAGTGTGGCTGTCTGCATATATTCTACGTATCGATTTTGAAGGATAGCTATGCTTTCATCCAGATTATCTATTTCATTGTCTCAACCATCATCTTATTTTGATGATTTTCTTTCTAAAACACTACCTATTATTAAAGTAATTAATTCTGCATATTTTGCTGTAGCAATGCTTTCTAACATTTTGGTATCATACAAACCACATTTATTTTGATATGTTAGGCAGCCAGAGTATGTGATTAGAATTAAATATTAAAAATACAAATTAAGAAGAATGTTAATTTATTTTGTTCTGAAAGCTTATTAACTGAAGTAAACTCTGATTTTTTATCTATTTTGAGTATCTCATGTCAGCAATATCATGTTCATAGCACACCTCATTAAGTAAAGTAATTTAACAAAAAACTGTGTCCCAATGAATACTAATAACTTACAAAAGCACAAATAAAATTGAATTTGTATGAAGAAGTGTTTGCCTATGTCTAGACAGTAGGTAATCATTAATTTCCACATATTTCCAAGAAATAATTAAGAAAATGTTATTGTTTTTGCTTAACCTTGGGATTCTTAAGAATACCATATAAAATTGAAGACAAAAAGATAAGCAATTAATCTTAACTTTTCCCCCAAATTGTCCTCTTTTCCAAGAAAATTTAATACTATTTCAAATCAATTTGCTATTTATTTCCTTATTTTTTCCATGATTTTCATAAGTTTTCATTTCAAATTGTTCTCCACATGGGTACAGATGAGTTTTTAAAATTAGGAAGAAATTTCCAAAATCTATAAAGAACTTATCAAACTCAACACCCCCAAAATAATCCGGTGAAGAGATGAGCAGAAGACATGAATAGACACTTTTCCAAAGAAGACATACAGACGGTTAACACACATACACACATAAAGATGCTCAACATCACTCATCATCAAGGAAATGCAAATCAAATCCACAATGAGATACCATCTCATACCTGTCAGGATGGCTAAAATTAACAACTCAGGAAACAACAGATGTTGGTGGGGATGCAGAAAAGGGGAAACCCTTTTGCACTGTTGGTGGGAATGCAAACTGGTTCAGCCACTTTGGAAAATAGTATGGGGGTTCCTCAAAAAGTTAAAGATAGAACTGCCCTATGACCCAGCAGTTGCACTACTGGGTATTTACTCTAAGGATACCAAAATGCTGATTTGAAGAGACAAATGCACTCCATGGTTATAGCAAATTATGGAAAGAGCCCAAATGTCCATCGACTGATGAATGGATAAAGAAGAGGTGGTATTAAATACAATGGATAATAATACTCAGCAACAACAACAACAAAAAATGAAATCTTGCCATTTGCAACAATGGATGAAACTAGAATATATTATGAAAGTGAAATAAGTCAGTAAGAGAAAGACAAATATCATGACTTCACTCATTGTATGATTTCACTCATATCATATGATTTTCCACTCATGTGGATTTAAACAAAACAGATGAACAAAGGGAAAGGGAAGGAGAAGGAAGATGAAAACAAGGGGGAGTCAAACTATAAGAGACTTTTAAATACAGAGAACAAACAGAGTTGCTAGAGGAAAGAGGGTGGGGGAGGATGGGCTAAGTGTGTGATGAGCCTTAGGAGGGCACGTGTAGGAATGAGCACTGGGTGTTGTGTATAAGTAATGAATCACTGAATTCTACTCCTGAAACCACTACTGTATGTACATATACTATATGTATATTACATATACTATATGAAACTACACTATATGTTAACTAACTTGAATTTAATCTAAAAAAAATGTTAAAAAAACCCCAAAGTAAAAACAAAACAAAATACAAAAGCAAAAACAAAAATAAGATAAAATAAAATTAGGAAGGAATTTGAATCTAAGTAGAAAGTCACAATGATAATTAATAATAATAATAATAATAATAATAATAATCTTTTAGCAATTAGAACAATTTTGTAAGGCAAATATTTTCTATAGATGCTTTTAAATCAATCAGTTAACAAATGTTGACTCTGCCATTGGTGAATTACTATTTTGCGATGCACTGTATCAGGGGCTATGCCTTTGGGAAATCACTTTGTTTTGTGGTGGTCTGCTAGATACCTAGAAGTTCTAGAATTCGGTCTACCATTATACATAGAATGTTCTTTAGGCCATATGTATAATGTAGGCAATTTTCAGGGGAGTGGATGATTTTTAAAAGAATTTTTAAAATTCTTAATTATCTCATGACATTTTTTTTGGTAGACAATTATTGGTCCTAATGTAGATTGACTTTTTGAGGTATACCTCACTTCTCAGGAAGTTGTAGCTCTTTCATTGGTCATCTGCTGACCTCTATATAACTGATTCCCATTCTTTTTATACATACAGCTTTTTCCTTAATGCCTTCACTTAATTGTTTGTTTATATGTTTGTTTATTGCTGGTTTCTCTAATATTAGCTCCATAAGGGATGAGGCTTTTGCCTGTTTTGGTTTATGCTATGTCATTTTCAGCAACACACTGAACAAACATTTCCCCAAACATTTTTTCTCTCCCTAAGGAACTCAGTTATTTTTCTTTTATAGTGCTGAAGAGTGAGCAAAATTTTGTCAATTTACAATGCAAAAAATATTGAAATTTTAATCAAAGTCAGTAATTTTGTATTAAGCTCTCCAGTCTCTTTAATGTGATATAATTGTGCAAAGTTTGTTGTAAATATCAAAAATATAATGATTATGAGTCACTTAGAAAAATTCTTATTACAATCATTCCATTGCTGTTGGCTCTTCCTAGCTTCCCACCCAAATTTCATGTGTAGTGTTGTTTTCTGATTTGTGGAATTTACTTTCAATTTTAAGAAACTGCTTAATTTAAAAATTACACAATATAGTTATATGTATCAAAAGTCAAAACTGTTTAAATATTTATAGTTTGAAAAGTTTGCTTCATTCATTCTTAGTTACTTTGGTAATTATTTTTTAAATTTTTCATTTATTCTACTAGTGACTGTACAAAGAGACTCAAAGGCTTATTTCATTAGTAATATTATTGATTCTTTTAATTAGATTTCATATATGTTATACATTTAAGATAGTATCTATTCTTTCCAAGGTTCCTATAATGTACCTGAGTGTTAGTCAGCTTTGAAGAGGCAACATGGCTCTGGAATCAGACATTTTTGAATTATCATTCCAGCTCTGCTATTTACAGGGTGTGTGGTTTATATAGTTAGTCAGTGTTTCTGAGATAAATTTCATCATTGCAAAGTACCTCTTAAAGATTAAAAGAACTGTGGTAGTCATGGGGTTGTGAGACTTAGGTTTGTCTTCCTAAGAAGAAACTTCCTCTTGTCTTGTCTTGTCTTTTCTAATAATCTTTACTCTCAATGTGGGGCTTGAACTCATGACCTTGAGATTAGGAATAGCACGCTTTACTGACTGAGCCAGCAAGGGGTCTTGAAACCATCCCTTTCTATTAAGGGATAGCATGTCTGGAGCAGTAAAGATACCATGAAAGTCTCTCTCCTGCAATGCAACAGATGCCCCTTGTAGAGTAGCCCACCTCCTCTCTTGACTTCTAGGCCAGTAACTTGGGTTAAATCTCAGTATAATAGAAATGGAGATGAGCTAAGCCTGATAATGGATGAAAGATTTTATATCCAAAGAAGTATAAGATTGGTCAGCATGTACCAACTGAATCCAAGGTAATGGATAGGATTTTGAGGCAGTTTGATCAAGTAGTTCAGAATTTAAGTGTAAATATGCAAGAATTCAGTGACTTGCATGTCTTTCTTAGAACATAAGATTTAACACTAAAGCAAGGACCCTAGGAGATATGGTGAACTCAGTGTTAGGGTAGCTCTTAGAAGCCTGGAGAAAGTGAGAGCCCATGCCAGAAAGGATCTGTTTGAGTTTCTCTGATAAACAGTGGAGAAAGTAGTAAAAATAAATAAATAAATAAATACTCAGAGAAGCAAGTGTGCTGCAACAAAATCCTCTGGTTGTGGCTTGAGAGAATGGATCCCATTTGGAAGTGCTTAATTGCCTGAAGCTAGGGTATCACAGTTACTAGAATGACTGGCAAAGATGACTGACAGCCATGGGACCTTGATTTGCAAGGGATATGGGGATGATTAGTGGCATCTCTAGGAGCAGAACAGACAATCAATAAGGGCGTTGTTTAACATTTACACACAGAAGAAGTAAAAAATGAGGAATGGTGTTGTACCAATGGAGCAGTTGTAGATAGTGAAGATTCCTTCAATCTCTGCAGCAGGACATGTCAGTGGTGGATAATGATGCATTGTGGGGTTTATAAGCCCTAGTGGGAAAAGTACAACACAGCTCCCTGGGGTTCTGGAACAATGCAATACCATCTGCAGAAAAGGAGTATAGGCCTTTTGAGAAACCGCTTGTGCTATGTTACTGAGCCCTGGTGGAGACAGAACGCTTATCCATGGTATAACAACTGGATAACCACCATGTCACCCTCCACAGTTGCAGCAGCGCCTCTCCCCCAGCTTGCACCTAAGGTCTGATTGGTAGGAGTTTTGGGTCAGATGTTGGGGTTCTATATGACCACCTGAGAAAGAGAAAAAATCCTGAGTTTGACTTATGGAAAGGTCAGTTTGTTTGTGGATGAAACCTGAAAATTGATGTTTACTACATTATAGTAACATTCAGGGGTGACTTAGAAATTCAGTGGAGAGGATAATATTTCCTCGTGGTTGGGGCTAGAAGAAGTGTACATGGTCATCTACTTTATGGGGAAAGAAGAGTGACCTGAGGTGAAAACATATACAGATTCTTGGGTAAGGACCAATGACCTAGGGCTGGAAAATTAAAGGATTAGAGTAGTGAAGACAAGGCAATGAAGTGGAAATATGTGGAAATTCATATGGTAGGAGGCAAAGAGTTTGGAGAGTTTTGTATCCTATGTCAGTGCCAACAACAAATCATTTTCCATCGCAGAGGTACTGCATACCTAGCAAAATGCTTTAGTTAATGGCTATAACAAGCTTTTGTCCTCAACCACCTCAGAATTGGCATGATGGACATATGAATAGAGTAGTTACAGTGGCAGAGATGGAGACTACAAATTGGGTCTGTAGCATGGATTCCCACTTACCAAGGCTGATCCAGCTACTGCCACATCTGGAGGTCCAGTTGTCCAGAAAGATATATCAAGTAAAAACTTGTTAACAATTCAGTTACACTGGGGATCCTCCATCCTATAAAGGCCAGAGTTTACTCTCACAGGGAAAGATACCTATTATGAATATGGGTACACTTATGGATTTGACTTTCCTTCCCACAAAGATTTAGTCATCACCATTACTTGGAAGTTTACTAAAAGTCTGATCCATAGGCATTGAATCCTTCACAACACCATCCAACAGAGAAACCACTTCACAACAAATGTGGTATAGACATGGTCCAATGGCCACAGGATCCGCTGGCTGGATCATATACCACACCATTCAAAGGCAGGTCTTCTTACAGAATGTTGGAATGGCCTTTTACTGGAGAGCCAGCTAGATGGCAGTACTGTGTGAAGAGGTGTTGCCATACTTCAGGACATAATATATACTAAGACAGAGATCTAAGTAGGAATATTTGGGCCCAAGTGCGCAGAGACAGGAAAGGAATGGTGCCAGTTACTGACTACTGTTACTCCTAATGACCCACTGTGGGACTTTCCATTAGAGATCCTTGTCTAGGATGGCAAAGGGGCAAACTCTCGCTAAGGAAAACAGCAAAAATTCTATTAAACTAAAAGCTACAGCTGCCACCTGGGCAGTTTAGACAAGTTGTGTCCAGAAAATACCAGGTAATTTCCAGGAATAATGGATCTGCTTTCCAGAATGACATAAGGCTACTTTTTCCATGAGGGAGGCAGAGAGGAAGATGTGCGGAATCCAAGTGATTCACTCTGACATCCTGTGATATTCCCTTATTCAGTTTTAATAGTGAGTGGATGTGTGCAGCAATCCTAGTCTGAGAAATATATGATTGCCTGTGGTTCAGAATCATCAAGAATGAGATTTTGGTTCTATCACCGGGTAAACCAGCAAGACATACAATTATTGTTCAAAGACTAACTGCAGAGACAGGGCTACAATTTATCCTCCAATATCCCACCTTTAAAATTTCTCTCAGGAAAGGAGATCCACAGAAATGAAGGGATACTTTCTGAAAACTCTGTGGAGGAGAGACTTTATCAGACATGCAAGGGGTGGGGTGTGGTGGCCATGGAAGTGTACCACTCAGATATCCCTTCTAGGAAACCTGCTGTAAGGAGAGTAGTTGGTGAATGGCCACTAGTGGCTATACTTTTAGGACCCACTTTAGTGTTCATGTAAAGCCCATGGTCTCCTGGCCTGCCCCCAGCCCATACCAGAGTACAACAGCCAGGTAATTCTAGCCTGATGTAACACTCCGCTTATGGGCAGTTTTTGCTTTGACACTGTACTACTCCCCTACCCAACCTTTCTTCTTTCCTGCTCTCCTTTCACAGATGTCACAGCTGCACCAGAATCTGAAGGCTTTTCCTGATCTTGCTTCTTCCCTTTATCCTTTGTAGGCATTTCTCCCAGCAAATCACTTGCACATCTAATTCTTGGCCTCTACAGCTCACAGGGATGAAACTGAGTCATTAGATAACGCTGCCTCTGGAAGCCTGATCATTGTGATTCAAACTAAACACTCAATTTTTTAAAGTCCTTATCAGTCAGTGTATATTTTTTAATATGTTATAGAAATTGCTTATTTCTTAAGCCACAGAGCTGTGAATATTTTGCATGCATATAAGATCTGATTATGTGAAAAAATATATTGTACCATATTTACTAATTCAAAATAACAAATATTCTTTTATACTATTTTCTATGTCCATATCTGTTACAGAAGTATAATGAAGCAAAATCTAAATATAGTGTATTTTATAATATATCCTTTTTCTGCTCATGGATATCTTTTAAGTAAGGCATATTCATTCTGGAATCCATTTCTGATCATTCTAAAGTTGAATAATAAAGAGTTGAAATAGAAAAAGAATCTTTTACATAGTTTCACTTGTGCCATCACCACTGAATAAGAGAAAAGATAATGTTTTTCATTTGGATACAATCATCCTCAAAGGCAAATACATGCAGATATTGTTACAAGTATAGGGACTGGGTTGGTTGATCTTCCATTACTTCTTAGCTGATAACTGCAAAAATCTGTGGCAATGAATTGAACTAAGGACATATCAAAAGAGAGCAATTACAGCTAAGTTTATGCTGGTATGCAGTGCACAAAATAAAAGGAGCATTAATAATGCTGACCTCATCACTTTTGCATTTGTCTAATAAGAATGAAGTATTTTAAGTCACCGCCATATTAATTTTAGATTTATATATTGTTTAAGATCACATTTTCTTTAGGGATTTGTTTTATATGCTGTAAAAGATATATATTTTAGACATCTGGTTAAAAAATAAGATGCAAGAATTGTTTCTATTCAAGCAAATGTTAATTTCAGGCTCAGGGTTGATTACTTTAGAAATATATGCTGTGTTTGCTTGGGTTGCTTTTTCCATGCATATCCTCTTGACAGGGACTATAGACCTTGCTGAATAGCTGTGAACCCTGAACTATACCATGTGATTTTTCTCTGTGTGACCAAAGTCACATCTGTAGTCTTTTTCTCTCCAGTTTGGTTTGGAATTTCACCTGCCAGTGGAGAGCCCACCTAAAAGAGCCTAGAGTTACTTTCAATTCATTGTGTTGTGTAGTAAAGAATGTGGGCCTTTGTCCCTGGTTCTTGAGAGGGATCCTACCCTCTAAATCCTTAGATTTCCCAAGATAGTAGTGTCTTTGTTCTTTAAGATGGGGCTCTTGAGCCACACCAGAGTTTATGCTAATGAGATAGCTCCTGAAGTGCCTTTAAATAATTTATGCTAATCAAATGAGTCAGGATGGGGGCTGGCCACGCAGGAAGGACCAATCATGCTACATAGAGGTTTGAAGCTTTGAGTCCTGTGATATCAGCCTGATCTCTGAGGAGAGAAAGAAGGTTAGAGATGAAGTTCAGTTTTATAGCCAATGATTTTGTCAGTCATGCCATGTAGTGAAACTTCAATTTAAAAAAAATCATGTACAGTGATGCTTAGTTCAGATTCCTGAGCTGCTGACAGTCATCAATATCCTGAGAAGCTGATACATCTTGAGGACATAGAACCTTCATGATTGGGAAGCTCCCACATCTTCCTTAATGTTTCTTCATTTAGCTTGTCCTAAATGCTATGCTTTATAATAAAACCAGCACTTTCTTGAATTCTGTGAGTCATTCTAGTGAATTATCAAACCAGAAGGCATACTGGGCACCTCCAAATTTGTAGCCACTTGGTCTCAAGTATGGATAGCCTGGGAACCCTAAAGCTTGTGGCTAAAGTGGGAGCAGTCTTGTGGGGGACTATGCCCTTACCCTGCGGAGCTATGTGTTTACCCTGTGAAGTTTAACCTAATTTGGATTGTTAGCATAAGAACTGCATTGCAAATTCCTTAAATCCTAAAGCGTACTCTCCTTTAATAGCCAATCAGTTTATCTGCTGAACGTTCTAATCCTCCTTCCGTATTATCTACCATTCAGTCCAATTTCTTCCTCTTTCATAACATCATTCACTTTCATCTCCTTCATTTCATGTTCTGTTATCACATGTGTATTCCTTTTTCCTTGGGCTGTTTCAGTACAACTCCTCAATTCAACTAATCTGGACTATCCTCATTGCAGTCTTTTCTGTATTGGTCAGTCAAATTAGTCTCCCTTACCTTTTCGTCAAGCTCAAACCACTTTTTCAGAGGTATCTATTTAATGCCCACTGCAATACCTCTCACGTAGCAGGGATTCATTTATTTGTTGAATAAATATCTCCCTGCTATTCAAACTCCATTGCTCTAAGGAATCCCCCATATTAGTTCCTACACATCTCTTCTCTGTAGTTACTTTCATAAATGAATCCTTTATTCCAACTCAGTTATTTGCTCCCAAACAATATGGGTCCATCTCCATTCCATTGAACAAACTGCACATCTGAAATGCTAC
Organism: Proteles cristata cristata; assembly: GCA_017311185.1. Taxonomy (NCBI): domain Eukaryota; kingdom Metazoa; phylum Chordata; class Mammalia; order Carnivora; family Hyaenidae; genus Proteles; species Proteles cristata. The sequence continues at coordinate 561,083 of JAESUZ010004271.1, read as the reverse complement.
TTTTCCTTCTCTACTTGTCTAAATGCCACATCTGTGAGCCTTCTTGGACTCTTTTCCTCAGGGATTGCTCTTACCTCTGAATTCTCTTAGCACACATTTTATGCATATTGTATGTACTGTATGCATTTTTAATTTGAGTCTTCACCTAGACCACCTGGGATTTTATATTATTCCAGTTTCTTTTAAAAACTATACCATGGTCTTTTAAAAATAGGCAAGTGTAATATATGATCTCAAAGACTAATGCATGTAAAGGTGCATAAGATTTACAATTTTTCTATAGATTTTCTTTTGTTCTGTCTAATCAGCACAAGCAGTCAAGTCTGATCTATAAAAACAATGAAGGGGCGCCTGGGTGGCTTAGTCGGTTAAGCCTCCGACTTTCGCTTAGGTCACGATCTCGCGGTTCGTGGGTTCGAGCCCCGCGTCGGGCTCTGTGCTGACTGCCAGCTCAGAGCCTGGAGCCTGTTTCAGTCTGTGACTCCCTCTCTCTCTGACCCTCCCCTGCTCACGCTGTCTCTCTCTCTCTCCGAAAAATAAATAAAACATTAAAAAATATATATATAAAAACAATGAAGATGGGGAAAATGCCTTAGCTGCTAATGCTGAAGCTATTCTAATCAACCCAGTATTTTAATGTCTGAAATGTTAGAGGGATTATTGTCCATATGGCCCTCCTTGTATCCAGAATTACAGAGAAACTAATATTTCTTTGTTTTCCTTCAGTAGGACATGTGTGATTTTTCACTTATTTGTTCTAATCTGAACTTTTCTCACCTCAGTCTCTAAAGTCAGCAAAGGCTCACATTTTCCACCATGGAACCAAGCTAAAAATACCCTTACAGGGATAACAGGGTAGCCCTCACTGTTTATAAACAGGCCAGGAATCATGTTCCAGGCTTTTATTTAACAATGTTTTTAGGCAATTTTGCAGTCCTGACTTTGGCATATCTTCTTTCATCACCTGCATACCCATATATGAAGACTAAAGAAATGCATTCTTTGTTATTTTGTGGCAATGAGAAGAAAAAACAAGATCCCATTCTCACTAATCAAGAAAGATACACAATTCAGCATTCATTCAATAGAGACATGCCTTGAGAAGAAATGGCCTTTTTGTGAGAAAAGCACAACTTAAAAAAAATCAAATCCAAAAATGACTGGAGGGAGTTTACTGAACCTTTTGGGTGAATGGGTTCTGGGGCATTAGGTCTACATTTGTTTTAAGGAGGTTTATATGTTCTGAAACTGACTGACCAATAATAATACTGAAAAACTAGGCTGTTATAAAGCTGAATTTTAAAGTACAGCACAACCAATCTCTGAATAAAGATGAAGGTATTTGAAAATAAAGATAAAGGGGATAGTGAAAACTGAAAAATATTAGATATTAGATGTATTAGTTTATTAGATAAATTTCAAATTTCCTCATAAGATTCCACATTATTTTTACTTACTGTCAGTGGAAAAACATTTTTAGAGGTCTTGCTTTGTTAATATAATTTTGTGGTGATTTTGTATTCCTACACCTGAGTTAATGTTTTCCCCAAAATAGTTCTTTCAACCATTTAATACCTTTGTGGGTCACTACACATTGAAAAACACTCAGTAGTAGGGGCACCTGGGTGGCTCAGTCGGTTGAGCGTCCGACTTTGGCTCACATCATGATCTCACCATTTGTGGGCTTGAGCCCCATGTTGGGCCCTGTGCTGACAGCTCAGCCTGGAGCCTGCTTCAGATTCTGTGTCTCCCTCTCTTTCTGCCCCTCCCCCGCTCATACTCTCGGTCTCAAAAATGAGCATTAAAAAAATTTAAAAACACTCAGTTGGGAATTTGAAAACGAGCTCTTATAACTCAAAGGGATAGCAAAATTATGTATTGATGTAATGGTCTTATAGAAAACAAGATGGAGTCACTTACATCAAACAGGGGCCTATGTGAAGCAATGATGCAGGCAGTTACGGGTACTACAGCTATGAAGTATCACCGAGACCAGCATTAGCCAACACCCTAGAACTGATTACAAGCAAAAGCACAGGAGGTCTGTAGGGACCCAAAAATCATTAAATCCGTCTAAAAAGGGATTTTTTGTAGCAAACTGTCAGACTCTTCAACCATGACCCCTCTATGTCTGATCAGTTAAAAAAGCAGCTGCCGCCGAAGGCTCTGCTCGGTTGATCTCTGAACAGAACTGAGATCCTTCACTGCTTGAACATCATAAGCAGTAAGTGCCAGGAGCTGACCCGGACCCAACTGAGGCCCTGTCTCATCTGTGCGCCCACAGACTGACTTTGTGTTTGGTTCATTAACTTTCTAACCCTGTGTATCTTGTTTGTTGTATGACTTGTCTTGTGCTCTGGTTTGTGTGCTGTGTAAGAAGCCAAGTTAATCACGTGGTGAAATGTCATTGAGTTTGGAATCCTGAACCTGCTTCATAATTATGTTAACCTTGCTTTATGACTGAAATAAAGCTAGCACACAACTCGTGTGTGCCTTCACTGTGTGCTCGTGCAAGTCTATAAAGTGAGACAGTGACTGAAATTTTCACTTATTTTTACTTTCTTATTCCTGTCTTTTGAATTAGTTGTTAAACAGTATACTGAGCTGGTAAAAAAATCAGAGTAGTAGAAAGAAATGTAGATAATGTACATATTTTAAACACCTCTTTATTTTCAAAGTTTACAGATGTATGATAGGGTCTGATAACTGAGGATCATACTTGTACCAAAGCTGATATTAGGAGTGAAAGGTAGAGCAAAAACATAGGTGAGAGACTGCTTTCTGGTGAAGGCCTCCAGCTCCAACTATTGAAGGTTCCAATGTTGCCTGCAGTGACTAGGATTGTCTTTGAAGAAAGTGCCTAGAACCAAAACCAGAGGTACATATTGAGAGAGGCTTCTTGGGAAATATCTCACATACAGTAAAGGGTTGTATTCTGGCATCAATTTGGTATATATTTGCAGAGCAGAGTAAATTCTGAACTATTGCGTGAAGTGTAGAATGCAGAATAGGTACCAGTGGAGTGGGTTTTCTGTTTCAGGGGTCCTTGGACATTGGGCAAAAGAAGAAGTGGCCAGGAGGGAGTGGCAAGAGTGATGAGCAGGGAATGGGTTTCAGCGTATCACTAAAAGGGAAGAACTGGGATCCATGTATGGGGGATATAAACTACCCCAAAGAATGACATCTCGGAGTTTGGTGCCTGTGTCTAGGGCTGAGTTGAGTGCTGCAGTCCTAGGTCAGGATTCTTCATATACTACCTATTAGTCTCTTGGTGGCTTAGTGAGAGGCACTATTTAGGAGGTAGAAGAAGAAGAAAGAAAGACAAAGAGATAAAGACAGCATTTTACCTAGAAGAGATACATCAGTAAGTTTTTGGAATCAGAAATATAGTACCTTATTTAGAAAATGTCATTCTTTCAATAATCATTTTTAAGCATTTCCTACATACCACTACTTTGGCAGGTAATAGAGCTATAAAGATGAATAGGACATTTTTCTGCCCATTAGAAGCTTACATTCTAATGGAGGATACAGACAAGTAAGTGAAAAATGATAATACAGTATGTTCCATTTTCTGATAGATTTGCTGGAGGTACACTGAGAGGGGAGGTATACTTCACCCAAATCAGGAACAAGGGAGAAGGGTCAGAAAATATTTTCAAAACAGTAGTGGCGGAGCCAAATTTAATTAATATATGTGCTCATGACTTTGTGTAGAAGGCTGTCTGTTGAGTTTTGACAATAAATATATCAGTGGCATTCAAAGATGAGTTAGGATTGGGCCTTAAATGTACATAGTTAATTTTGACTTGATAGAAATGGAAGATAATTTAAGTTTTCAAGCTGGGAGCAACATTATGATGGAAATGTTTCTAAAGTTTTCTGTCCGCAGGGCAATCAGGTAAAAAGGGATTGACGGCAGGGAGGTAAGCAATGGCAACCACTTGTGTGTGAAACAATGGAGACCTCACTGGAGGATGGTGGTTGTGAGGACAGCACAAATTGTCAGAATGTGATTCTGGATTCTGAGTTGGTTTCAAATGTTTCTTCCTCAAGAATGGTCATTTGGCTGAAACTGGTAAGCCATATATCAAACAGCAGGAGCACCCAACTGATAACTGGTCTGAAAACTATGAAACTCTCTGAAGACGTAAATAAGGGTTTGAAAGAGACATGGAAATAGATTAAATAGAGAAGGTAAAAGTTAGTTGCCAGATATGGGCATTAGGGTCCACTTACATCCTTAGTATTCCTCTAACATGGCTGGTGTTATTTTTCCAGCTTTCTGAAAATGTTCTGAAAGAAAATGGAAATGACTGTGTTTGTGAAAAGACTGGCACCAGATAACTTGAGGATGGCCAGTAGAAATGTGCAAGTCGAAATAAAGTTTAATACACCTGGTAATTGGTAAATATTATTTTAATACTAAATGCTCTTCAGGGGAAAAAAAGTGTATTACGTGGCACGGAGAATGGACCCAGTATGAGAATTAAACCCTTTCAAAATAATTTATCATGAGAAATATGGAGAAATAGAGGAAGGAAATACTTAATGAGCACTTGTGTTATTCTAGATATTATGCTGGGTACATTATTAGAACAAGATATTTCTTTTTTTTTTTTTTTAATATTTTTATTTATTTCTAGGAGAGAGAGAGAGAGACAGCGTGAGCAGGGAGGGTCAGAGAGAGGGAGACACAGACTCTGAAACAGGCTCCAGGCTCTGAGCTGGCAGTCAGCACAGAGCCTGACGTGGGGCTCGAACCCACGAACCGCGAGATCATGACCTAAGCGAAAGTTGGACGCTTAACCGACTAAGCCACCCAGGCGGCCCAGAACAAGATATTTCTTAAATTAGAATGTGTACATATTGTAGGGCACATGGGTGGCTCAGTCAGTTAAACATCTGAGTCTTGATTTTGGCTCAAGTCATGATCTTATGGCGACTGAGCCCTGTGTTGTTGGGTTCCTTGCTGGGTGTAGAGCTGGCTTAAGATTCTTTCTCCCTCTGCCTCTGCCCTTCTCTCTCTCTCTCTCGCCCTCGCTCTCACTCTCTCTCCTCTCTCTCCCTGTCTCTCTAAAATAAAAAAATTATTTAAAAAAGAATATTCATATATTGTATTCTATCATTTTAGTTGGAAAGTTTGATAGAATAATATTAGTTCTTCCTTAAGAAGGTTATAGCATAAACAATTTTGAAAAATAGTTTGGATACAAAAATTAAATGTTCACATTCAATTAAAAATGTTTAGGCAATTGATTGCAAAAGGCATATTATACATTATACATACTTTCTATCTTTGTTTATATGTTGTAATATTTGTTGGTGCCCGTGGTTTAGGGTCAGTCCCTGTGAGGACGGCAAATGTCGGTCTCCCTGTTGGTAGAAGCTACTTTCTGACAGGGCAATTTTTCTTAGGGATGGATTGCATCAAATTCATCACTGCCACAAGAAAATTAACAAAGCAGATATCTTACAGATCTCAGCTTGAAATAATCATCTCTATATATGAAGGGCAGCATGCAATTTCGCAAATATAAATGAAAACCAATATTCTCTTTCTTTAAACATTCTAATTTATCTGAGTTATGTTTCTGAAGTATTCATGATTTGAGGTTAAAAAAAAAAGAACCGAGTAAAAGCTTACTTAGAACAAAATAAATTACCCTTTAATATCCAGTGTAGCAACCTAGTATTTGAGAAAAGCAGAACTTCACAAAAGCTTAATATATTCAGAATTTGACAAAGTGTGACCCATTTACTGAAGCAGAAAATGCACCACAGGTTTTTCAGTGTTTCTTTTTTTTTCCTTTCAAAAGCAGATAAATCATATTTATCAGAGAAATAAAAGAACTGCTTTTAGACTTTTGGGGAGAAAATTGGGAAAGAAAGAGAGATAGGGAAAAAAACAACAATAAGATTTTGACTCAGAAAGATAATTCCCAAATAAAATGTAGTGGGTTTCATAGCATTGTCAGAATATGGGAAATATTTAGTCAATTTATGTAAAAGAAACTGCTAGTTAACTGTAGGTTTCTTCAGGCTCTATAGATGCTGTGAGGATATCGAACAGTTTATAGAAGCCTCATCTTCATGTTGCCATTTTTGTAGGAAAATTATGAGATTTTTGTTGTCAGAATTTTAAATAGAGAGGAAAAGGGATACAAAACTTGTACTCTGACTTATGTATTCTAAGTACTCATTTCAATGATAGCACTTTGTATATTTTTCTGCATTGTACCAGTTTAATTGTCAATTCCCTGAAAATGGGGAGCTCCGTCCTATACACGCTCATTCCTTGTACTTATACACCTAATTCCTTGTACTGCATCTAACACAAATCAGCAGTATCAACAAATGTTTGTTGGCTGTAAGACTGAAGAAATAAAAATGGGGCCCATGGACATTTCTTCATAAAAGAGTATATATATTAACACATAGAATGAGATACTTTTTATTAATCAAGCCCTTAAAATACATGAATATGATCACTGATGATGTTTAAATATTTTATCCTTCCAAGAAGAATTTACGTAAAAGAAATTCATTTCATTTGTATCACTTAACAATTTTATAAAATACTGAAAAAGCATGTCAATGTAATTACTATTACTTTAACAATTTCAAATGGTGAACGTTATGATGACAAGCTAGAAGAATGACTGAGAAATTTCACTTTTCAATCATATTTTTAGATTTTTTGGATCATTCAGGTTTTTTTTTGTTGTTTTAGATTCATACTTTAAGTCAAAATCAGAAGTGGGACTAAAACTGAGTTTTCTAACAATATGAGTAAATTTTAAGTTATACAGAAGGATTAAAAGTCTCTCTCTCTCTCAAAAAAAAATCTTTCAAATGCAGTTTCTTTATTCACTAACAGTTACTCCCAGTGACCTGATGGTACAGATCAGACGTGGCTAGAATGAGTTGAGTCCACAGTGCTGCAGATGAAATTAATAAAAAAAAAAAAATTGGAAATCACTTTCGGGACCCTTGAAAACCATTTCCAGTCTAAAGCCGCAGGGCAGAAGTGATCAATAATGGTGGCCATTTGGCTCATTCATTTCTTTTAATGAACACAGTCACAACTCACTAAAAGCATTCTTGTAAGACTGGGATGGATTTCAATTCTCTGGCGACTGACAGAAATAGAACCTTTGATGAAACTTGGAGGGAGTTGCACTGCTCCCCACCAACCTTCTTCCCTCTCATCTTTATAACTTGGTGTTGTTTCACACAGAAAAAATATGTTATCTTGGTACAGACTACAAGCAGTTGATCGGCAACTATTAGCAAAAGTCTCCTCATGATTATTAATGCAGCTTATTTTAAGAAAGCATCCCCAAATGTGGATCCATTTCGAATATGTAAAGTCTAATAAATGTAGGAATAAAGGCTTCATGAAAAAAATGGGCAGTGAGCTGGTTTAATCATTTTATTAATATTCAGTAGGATCATTTCCATTTCAGCAGTCACTGCCGGAGTTCAAGTAAGCATTAATTTGTATCTAATAAAGTGCCATTAATACTGAGGATCCTTATAAATTGCTTTTGATAAATGAGCAACATCTGGATTATTGCCTCAGTCTCTTAACTTGTCTCACTTATTCAAGTTTCTTCCGATTATTACCTATTTTATATCTAACTGCCAGGAAAAAACAAAACAAAACAAAACAAAAATCCTTTCTTCAATTTCCACCAATATTTAATTCCCTGCTTATGAAACTAGAGTTTGCTTATTCAAAATTCTTGTGCCTGAGATTAGATTTTTTCCACTGATTTTCCTAGATCCTTATTTCCTTCTATTCAGTTAATCTCTTGTTGAATATATATTTTTTAAAAAGTGCATTTTTAAAAAAGTGGCATTAGTAATACCAAAAAATTGGTACTATTAAATTTAAAAATTTCTAAAATGAAAATACTAGCCTGTTGGCAAATAAAGACTCAAAGGTCTCTTCGATTTCAGAACGTGTCCCTTTCTTGGATCTAAGTCAGAGGTGACTTGGGCAAGGATGGAAGGAGATGGGAGGTAGGGGGAGTGATGATTCACTGGGCCTTTCTCTTTGTTGCTTCCTTTATTCCTTATTTGTAATACCATATCATCTGAATAAGAGAGTTTTAATATTCAAAGGGATAGTAAATACTTTCAGGGCAAATGAACAGTGTAGTTAGAAATCAAAAGTACTACTGAGTATGTATTTTAACCCTTTAGATGGGGTTTTCTGAGGTTCTAGTATCACAGTTGCATGTCACATGGAAATGAACTATGTCTTGTTGTAATAGTTCATGTTCCAAGTGGGGACATGAAGATAAACTTAGAAAAAAATTCCATAAAGGCATGAGAGAGATGAGGAGACTTTCAACAGTCTGGTTGTGTGGTGCGAACCTTAATGTCGATAAATATTAATTTCAGGACTTAGAATAAAAAAATATTTATTTAGTTTTGAGACAGAGACAGAGTGTGAGCAGGGGAGGGGCAGAGAGAGAGGGAGGCACAGAATCTGAAGCAGGCTCCAGGCTCTGAGCTGTCAGCACAGAGCCCTGTGTGGGGCCCAAACTCACTAACCGCAAGATCATGACCTAAGGTGAAGTCAGATGCCCAAATGACTAAGCCACCCAAGTGCCCCAATAGGCCTTGGAATTTTAATTGAATACTTTTCATCAGCAAGATTATTTAAATGCCTAGATTCATTCATAGTTTCTATGTCACTAGAGAGTTATTTTTGAGAATAATATCACCTTTGTCTTTATACTCTTCAGCATCAATTACAGCTTTCCACTTCATGGAATCCCAGAGAATCTGGGCACATCTGCCAATCAGCTCTGTTATGAAGTGTCAACTCTATAATGAAAAAACAATTTCAACAACAATTTATGAGATCAAATATAGAAACAAGCTATTGAATTTGCTTCTTCACTTGTTTTTCCTCTCTCATCCTGTATTGAGAAATACATCCCCCACAAATACATTCTCCAATTTCTGCCAAATTATGTCCTTAACTGAGTCCCACACCTAAAATGGACTTTCTCATTTGCCCATATCATTCTGCTCAGAACTGCCATTTTAACATCTCCAAATGATGCTTTATTCATTTCACTTATATTTTCCAATGACATCCCTACAAAATGAAAAAGAATATTTTTATTTCATATAATCAAGGACCTCCATGATTTGATTGCTTTTTACTTGCTCAATTTTTCTGTATTAACCACCTCCGGAACACTGACTGCTGCATGCGACTCTGGAACATAATTTATACTTATCCACTTGGCTTCTCATCTCCAGTTTGGCCACTTTCTCACTCTCTTTTCTACTCCTGAAAAGCTCTCCTCTTCTCGGCCTACTTCTACCAGCCACCCTCTCCTCTATGCACTTTCCCGGATTTCCCCAACTGCAAATTCTCTTCATTAGCAAGATGCACATAAGACTTTCCATCCAATACAGAAGTTTGAAACTACAGGTGATTTTTCACTCAGTCTTTGGATATGAGCGATATCTGCACATATTTTTGGGTGTCACTAGGGAGAAGGTGCTATTAGCTCTAGTGGGCAGAAGTCAGGGACGCTGCTAAACATCCCACAATACAGGACAGTTTTCCACCACTAAGAATGATAGGGTCCAACGTGTCATTTGTGCCACTGTTGAAAACCTTAACCCAATTTGACACCTCCATTTCAATCTTACTCATAATTTTACTTCAATAAGTTTATGTTTAGTTATGTGTATTAGGATCTAAGCCTCTGGAATAACAGGACGCCACTGTATGCAGAATTTTATTTCCTCCGAAGTCTAGCACAAACTCTGGTATATGTGGGCACTCAAAAGTATTTTAAAATCTATGTGATATGGAATATCTACAATCAGCATGCAGGAAGAAAATACTCACCAATCAAGCTACATTAAGTTCAGTATATACTTTCTTTGAAAGCTTTGAAAATTCACCTGTCATTTGAGGATCTTTTAATGATGCAAATCAATTCACATTATGCTAGTAAAGAGAGAATATATGGGTCAGTATATACTTATTGTTGGTAAGCAAAAACAAAGACATATTACAAACATTACTGTATTTTCACAGGAGATGAAAAATGTAGAGTCTGAGGTTTTCAGGGATAGTGTATCTATCCTTAGTGGTTTTCTTCTATTTCTCCTATGGTAGATTTGTTGAATTGTTGTTGTTATTGTTGTATACTATGCCACAAATAATCCTTGTTCCATGAGGGTCTCTCTGCCGCTGGGAGGTATGTATTGGTTAAATCAGCTCCAATTTGTTTGTATTCATCTAAATAGTGCATGTAGCTGTTGGGCAAAATGAAACCTTAAATTATCTTGCCAGCTTGCTATAAATATTTGAAAATGATTGCTATTGGAATACATAAACAGTTTTTTAAGCTTCCCTTTGAAATAAGCAGATGCATTTTGCTTACTAATGGAATATCTATTTTTACATAATGCCCAACAGTCTCCAATATATAGAAAACTGTGCGGAGCTGATGGTGCCCTGTTCCCTGTTCTAGAGGACATGTTCAAGCAATCTGCCTGCCAATCAAGATCTTCCAAAATCTGCCCCCTAGTTACCTGTGTCTGTTTCACAAATGTCCTGCTTTGGCTGAATCATTTCATTTATAATCTCTTGAGTGTTATTTCTTACTTCCTCCACCTCTAAGGTTTGCTCTTTTTTTTCTGTCCCCTCAAGTTTTTCAATCATAGAATGAGTTTCTCTTTTTAGCTCTCTTATGTCTATTGAATTGCTGGTCGTTCTAAACCATACATGTCACATGCCAACTTCCCTAAAAAGAATCCGTTTATCTTTAAATCATGCCTTGCCTTTAAAGCACAGCATCTTATACAACTTAATTAACTTCTACTGATATGTTGTTGCCATTGTATTTGTACATTATTATTTTTCCTTTTCCTTCAGATTGTAAAGTCCTAGAAGTAGGGGTCATGATTTACGACATCTTTGAATCATACTCAGCACTAGTATACTGTCCTATACATAGTAATTGTTCATGATACAGTAGTTGAATGGATGTTGAATGAATTACGGTTTTGCTTTAGAAGTAGAAAATAGTGTGGCAATCTGGCTATAAAATAGGAAATAAAATTTGTTTTTTATTTAATAAATGTCAAGAATAAATGAAGGGAGGGTTTTTACAGATATAATAATTAAAAGTAGTGTCTAAATCATGTTTGGATATTGATTTAACCAAACTAACTACAAAGGAACATCTTTGACATAATTGGAGAAATGTGCATATAGAATAGGTACTAGATGATATTAAGGATCTATGATATGACAAGTGTGTTCATTGTGTCAGAAATAGATTTTAAAAGTTAGAAATATGGCGCACCTGGGTGGCTCAGTTGGTTGACTAAGTGTCTGACTCTTGGTTTCGGTTCGGGTCATGATCTCATAGCTCACGAGATCAAGTCCCACGTTGGGCTACATGCTGACAGTGCAGAACCTGATGGGGATCCTCTCTCTCCCTCTCTCTCTGCCCTCCCCTGCTCATGCATATGCTGTCTTTCTCAAAAGAAATCAATAAACTTAAATAAAATAAGATATTCTAATAAAAAGTACTAGGGATAGTAAAAGAGTTAGCAACAATTGGCTAAATATTGATAATTACTGAAGCAGAGTGAAGGCTACATAGTGTCATTATACTCTATCACTCTAGTTCAGTGTAAATTTAAATATTTTCACTGAAAGTTACAGTATATATATAAAGTGCATAGGAGAATAATCTTTCAGTCATTTTATGTATTTACTTTCTGGGACTCGAGTGACTTGGATAAAACTTCATTTTACAGGGGCGCCTGGGTGGCTTAGTCGGTTACGCGTCCGACTTTCGCTTAGGTCATGATCTCGCGGTTCGTGGGTTCGGGCCCCGCGTCGGGCTCTGTGCTGACTGCCAGCTCAGAGCCTGGAGCCTGTTTCAGTCTGTGACTCCCTCTCTCTCTGACCCTCCCCTGCTCACGCTGTCTCTCTCTCTCTCCCTCTCCTAGAAATAAATAAAACATTAAAAAAAATTAAAAAAAAAATTTCATTTTACAATGTTTAACCCAACACTTAGGCGCCAATTCAACACGTGGAAACATGGCATAGAAGCCATAGAAGCTGAGTGAATCCGTCTGGCCTTTCCCTCTTCTCTAATGACCCCCTTTTTATTATTCATGACTGTCTGGCTTGAAGAACGTTAGTGTCAACATAATAGCCAGCTGCTGCCCCCAGATGACTTACTCTCTTATCCTGAGAATAGGCCTGTACAAAGCAAAGAATAAATTTTCGTCTTTGCTAGCTACACTGGATCCACTCATCCTTAATGTCATGGAAGAGGAATGATACGATATAAAGAAAACTTTTCTGTAACAGACATGCCAGCCATCAGGTAAGTTGATAGAGAGGCTGTAGACATTACCAAGTAGCAAATGCTATAGGAAGATGGCAAAGAGAACACAGATGAATTTGTGATCTGAATACTGTTATTGTCAAGTCTTTCTCTAATACTCATTCTTGTATTTCCATCTTTGTTGCCACTCTCCTAGATAAGTTCCTCTTTACAACTCCTTCAGCTGATGATCCAAAGCTGCTAACCTTGGTTATCTCCAAAAGCGTGCCCAGATCACTCCCAAAAGCATAGAATCTAAATTAGAATCTTGTGCTTGATAAGGAAACACAGCTTCTTCATCTTCCCAGGTTTGAATCACCGACATGCCTTTCTTTCTATTGACAGCTATGCACCTCCATTTTCCCGTGAGTTACTTCACCGTCTTTCCTGGTGGTCTCTTTGCTTCTAATCTTTTCCTCTTCAACACATACTATCAGATGGTTCTAGATTAGGCTTCCTAAAATATGGCACTTATACCAATCTCATGTTCAAAGCCTTGCAGTGGCTTGCCAGTGCTATCACAAAGTCCATTTCTGTTCACTCAGCATTTCAAGCCTCACAAATGTGTCAGGAGTCTGCTTTTAAGCACTTGAAACTGTAAATCAACAGAACTAATTGCACTTCTCTGAAAATACTCTACTTTTGGGTCTCCACTCTTTGGCTTATTAATGCTATAATTATTTAAAGCCTCTCTATACATTTCTGCTTGAGACCCTCCAATTCTTTCATCTTCCTCTAAAACGTTAGTCTTTCTTGTCCCTGTCAGAATCTGTCTCTTACTTTCTAAGTTTATACAGCTCTTCATGTGTATCTTTCTTGGACTATGTCTTCTCACTGGTATTGCAACATTGTATGAGCTTCATTTTTCCAATGAACCCTAAGGTTTTTTTTAATGTTTATTCATTTTTGAGAGAGAGACATACACAGAATGGAAGCAGACTCCAGGCTCGAAACTGTCAGTACAGACCCTGATACGGGGCTCAAACTCACGAATAGTGATATCATGACCTGAGTGGAGGTGGGGTGCTTAACCTTTTAAGCCAGCCAGGTGCCCCTCCAATCAACCCTAAGATTTTAAGAACACAGTTTACTCATTTCACCTTTGTATCCCTAGTCTCTGGCACAGTGCTCTCTGCTTAGAAGATGGTTAGTAAATACTGGTTAACGGGCTGGTAGAAGGAATACTAAAAATTCTATTCAAAGATAGAGATCAAGGGAAAACAGTGTTTCCACAAGTTTAAACATTAAGGTGTTTAAATTCTAATTATTACATAAACTACTGCCATTTATTTGAGGCTATACCAGGCATTAGGCTAAGTGCATCTTTACATTGTTACATTTATTCCTCTCAATTTAATAACTTGCTAGATGACAAATTTGAGATTTGAAGAGATTAAGTAACTTATCTATACATGGTCTATCTGATTCAAAACCAGGTCTGCTTGAAGTCAAACTTAGTCACTTTTCTATTATGTCTGGGAAGTCCTAGGGTTTAACAGATATAACTCAAAGGATGCCTTAAGAGATTAAAAAAAAAACTAGGGCACTTGGGTGGCTCAGTCAGTTAAGCATCCGACTTCGGCTCAGGTCATGATCTCATGGTTCTTGGGTTCGAGCCCTGCATCAGGCTCTGTGCTGACAGCTCAGAGCCTGGAGCCTGTTTCGGATTCTGTGTCTCCCTGTCTCTCTGACCCTCCCCTGCTCAAGCTGTCACTGTCTCTCTCTCTCTCTCAAAAATAAATAAAACATTTAAAAAACTTAAAAAAAACAACAAAAAAACCCCCAAAAAAACCTCCTACAGAAGATATTCTTTTACTTTAATAACAGAAGCTTTTGTTTTTTTGCAGTGAAGTTTTTTATTTTCATTTTTATCTGCAAGGAGGGACGTACACTTTTCATTTTCATTAATTCCTTTATTAACAGCTGTCTTGTACACTTAAGGATTTCGCATATTTAATTTGTTTGGAAGTATGTAAATATATAACCCATCACATAATGTAGCAAGTTGCATTTGCTTCCCCAGAGCAGGCATGTCATCAGCCTATGTGTCTATTTAAACAATACCATCGTATTCCAACATATATGTTCCAATCCACTTTCGTGTTGTTCTCAGAACCAATTTCTAAGTCTTGCAAGAAAATCAATTTCATTACTTGACAGTCTCAATTTCAATTTGCTACAAATAGTTTTACTTCTTTGCAGAAATTCTTTGATTCTAAAAGAATGAGTGCCATCATGACACCTAAATGTGGTTTTTAATCTTAATTTTATTTATTTACTCATAGTTTTTATTTTTATTTAAAAACTTTAAAAATAATTTTTACTTATTTTTGAGAGAGAGAGAGAGAGAGACAGCTCATAAGCAAGGGAGGGGCAGAGAGAGAGGGAGACACAGAATCTGAAGCAGGCTCCAGGCTCTGATCTGTCAGCACAGAGCCCGATGTGGGGCTCGAAACCACAAATGGTGAGATCATGACCTGAGCCAAACTCAGAGTCTAAATGGAACTACACAGGTGCCCCAAGATGTGGTTTTTAAAAGCCCATTCCCAAAAAGAATTTAAAAAATTATTTGGGTGATCCATGGCTCCTCATGGTGACCACTTAAAAGATAGATTATTTAAATGTGTAAATTTTGGTGTGTGTGTGTGTGTGTGTTTTGATCTGTATACATATAGACATATATGTGTTGTGTATATATATATGTATATATATATATACACGATATATATATATATACACACAGATATACATATATATATATGTGTGTATATATATATATATATATATATATATACATATATATGTGTGTGTGTGTGTGTGTGTGTTCTGATCTGTATACATATATACATAGATGTGTTGTGTATATATATATGTATATATATACACAGATACATATATACACACAGATATATAGATATATATATACCCATATGTGTGTGTGTGTGTGTGTGTATAGTAGTTGAAAACCATTCCCTCTTTAGAACTTATATCAATTAATTACTACTGTGTATCAGACATTTCAAAAATTTAAAAAACGTATTTCTTTTAGGGATGAAGGAGATAGGAAAGATTTCTTGAAGGAAATGCATTTGAATTTGAGTAAGTAGTCCATGGAGCTCTGGCATGGGAGACGGATAGCCTTAGGATTTGGCATAGGATTTCCTGGAATGCAGTTGTATGTGGAAGGAGACGGTGGTGAAATGGGTGATCCAATGTGTTGGGGAAACTACCATGCCTCCTTGGAAGCTTATGGAGCATCATAATATATTAACGTCTCAGAAAAATTAGTCAGGAAAACAAAAAAGTTGAGCTTTATGTTTCCAACTCATGTGATAATGGCTTACCCTTAATTTCTCTATATAACCTCTGATAACATCCCCATTTCTCAAGTAAATAGAACTGCTTTTTAGGCTGATGATTATGATGCTGGTAGCATCCTTACATGTCTTCCAGTAAACACACATTTTGTGTGTGTTTGCCTTGAACAGTTTTACATTTACAAGTTGTATGATTATGGAAAATTATTGAATCTCTCTGAACCTCAATCTCCTTATTTGTAAAACAGAAGTAGTGTAACAGCTATTCCTAAGGTTGTTAGAGGATTAAATGAGTCAGGCCCTGTAAAGTGCTTGGAACCATGCTCAGTTGCTCAGTAATGGCATGATTTTGTCAATGCCCTAGGCCCGCAAAAAAGCATTCATGTTTCCACACAGTGGCAATCTTTCCTTTTGGTAGTTTCCAGTTACAGGAATGTTATGTAAATGAGCACACAGTGCCGTAAATAGAGGCATGTTTTTCTATAATGAACACTAAATAAACTCTCAGAGCAGCATGTGCATTACAATAGTTTGTGTCTACAGAGCCCTTCTAGATTTAAACAAGTAGGTATGGCCCCCCCCCAAAAAAAATACACAAGTTCCTTACCTCTAGAGGACCATTTATTATATTAGAAAAAATTTATATGGACATTATTTTTGGTATTGAAATGTAAAACACCTGAGAATTATAGAAAGATGCCTCAAATCATACTATTGATCTGTCCATTATTAAAAGATAATCATTCTGGTTTCTTGAACTTACAAAGTTGTGAAGACTATGGTCTTTGTAATTTGGCTTTTGCATATGTTCAGCCAAGTCCCTGAGGTTTCCTGGCAACCACAATACCATATTCACCTTCCAGAAAAACACACTTCATCACCTATGCAGTCATAAAGATTATTGATTTGGACTCTTTTGTATCTAATTTTTACAGGAAAAAGCAAGTAGAAAATATATACACTTATATATGTATATATACATATATATAAGTATATATACACATATATAAGTGTATATATATACATATATAATATGTATATATACATATATATGTATATATATATGGTATATATTCAAACATATGTATATATATGTATATATATACTTATATATGTATATATATATATATATGCTGTGTATTCAAATGTACAACCTCTAATCTTTATAACCTCTCCTGTTATAGATCTCAGGATAAAATAAGATCCCTGAGAAATGACTGTGAAAGCATTCTATAAATGCTAACACCTTATGAAAATATGTTTACTGGCGGCGAAAATAATAAATTTGTTTGTGGTTTTTTTATACTGAGGTCTATAATTTTACTTATTTTGTATCTCAGAGGAGGTACCAACCTCAGTCTGTATTTTCACCAACATATATCAATAAGTCAATAAAACATAATGTTTATGTAAGTTAATATGTAATTATCTATAGTTATATGTAATGATAGATAATTACATAAGTTAAATACTGAATTCTAAAACATCTGGTAACCATTTCTCCCTGACATAGAAATTAATTCAGTTCCGTTTTTACTTGTGACACACAGCATTTTTAAAAATAATTTATAGGAGCGCCTGGGTGGCTCAGTCATTTGAGCCTCCGACTTGGGCTCAGGTCATGATCTCATGTTTATGGGTTCGAGCCCCGCATCAGGCTCTGTGCTGACAGCTCAGAGCCTGGAGCTGCTTCAGATTCTGTATCTCTCTCTCTCTCTCCGCCCTTCCCCTGTCATGCTCTGTCTCAAAAAGAAATAAAACGTTAAAAAAATCATTTATAAGGCACACTTTTTGAATTTTGAAATCAGGGTGCTTCTCATAATCACTATCCAAAAAATTGATGGTTATTTATCTTTTATACTGAAAAGTTTCACCAATTATGTATTACAACCTGTTCTGTTTCAGAGTTCAGGACGTGGAGGATATCGTACTACCATGTGTCTAGAGACCTTGTGTGACGATAAATGCATTTCACCCAATTAGCCTCCATCTTTAATGCATCTGGCTGTGATGTGTGAGTAGTTAGGTTTTGTTTTCACAGGCCAAATTGTGAACAGTATACATGTATCTAGTGAAAACATATGCGGGAGCAATGATCTAATGCAGCCATTGCATTCTGGGGCCAACTTTGCCCCTCTAAATGACAATCTAAAGCTATGGCACTGAAATCAGAAAAAGGGGTTCCAATTAAGAGTAGAGAATTATCTCAGAGATTACTCATATTCAGATCTTATTCAAATTGGCCTAACATGCTGCCTTTTCTTTATATTAAATTTCATATAGAGAAGCAAAACCAAATTAATAGAATGATATTGTAAGGTATACTTTAAAAAGGCTCTCTGTATTATGCCATCTTGAGTTTTTGTGAAATTAGCTGCCTTTCTAATTACTTAAAATATTTTCATATTATTCCATTATCTCTACATATAGTTCCTATGGTACAGCACATGTAAGCCAGTGTCCCACTGTCTGTATGTCGGGTAGGAGTGAAATCTGACCTTTTAATGAGAAAGAGGAGTGGCTAGTAATACCATCATCATGGAAACAGAAGATGTCCTGGAGTTCCCCGAACACTTGAAGTTCTCTGCCACCACATTATCAGCGCTACCCTTTCCTATACCCATTCTAATACAGTCAGATTGTACAATTCATTCATTTGCTCAGTCAGTCAGAAAGTCTGTATTTTGAACTTTCTGTCAGGTGGTGTGGTAGATCCTTGGAATTTAGAGAAGAACACACATTCTGCCTCAATGACAGCCTCATGTGGAGACAGACAAATACCAACCAAGAATATTGGTTTGGCAAGAACATAGAAAAACCACAGGAATGGGGAAGAGGACGGTCATTCTAACTGCCTACCTTGATGGGGGAAGAGACGGGATTTTGTCCTAGAGGAGCTTTTGTCTGGCCCGAGGGATAGAATTAACCAAGGGGTTATATTTGCATGCTTTTCCTCTTTACTAGATCTCACATTCTGAAATTTCAGATTTAGTCCTTAACCCTCCTGCTTTATTTCTGTACACTCCTCTTGAAGTAGTGTCATTGACCCTTCAGTCTTAATGCCATCTCTATGCTAATTATTTCCAAGAAGACATCTGAGGGGACATCTTTCCTTTGGAGCCTTAGGAAGCATTCAGGGAATTTTGTGGCCGAGCTAGGAAAAAAATGTGACCACAAGGTGGCAGTAGCACTCACAAACTTTATTGGGAGCTGCTTTGATAAGTGCTTTGCCAAAGTCCCTCACAGCAGGTGTCTGTACACTCACGCTGGCCCAGGGATGCTCAGAAGGGGAGGAGGACATGGAAGTCCTGAGAGAGAGAGATTGGAGAGGGGGCTTCTGTTTGTGGGCAGTGTGGCTCACCAGTCTGGCAGACAGTCTGGGTCAGAAAGCTCGGAAGGGCAGCCTGGATTTGGTCTCCATGGCCCAGGCTCATCTAGTGCTAGCAGATATGGAGTGAGAATTTTACAAGGAAATGCAAAACAGGAGGGGTCTAAATGGTTAAAAATGCTTGTGTGGCCTATTTTAAAAATAAATTGATGTGTAAATATTTGATTTTGTCTCTGGTGGGCCTTTGAGCTACTGGGTCATCAGCCTGCAGTGAAGAAAGAAATGACCTTGGGGCCATCTCTGGCTCACTTAAATAACAACTTCTCATCTATATAATAAAATGCTTATTATATCTCCATTGTGGTCTCATGAGGGTATCATGAAATTGACCCAATCAAGATGGAAGTCCTGGTACTTTTTCAGTTTTTCCTTTTCAGTAAATGAAGCTATTCAGGGATATTTGAAGCAGAAAGTTAAGAGTCATACATGGTTCCTCTCTTTCCAATATCATTCATCAAGCTTTGTCATTTCTACCTCTTAAGCATCTCTCATAATTTAGTTCTTTACATCTCCAATGCCAACTCTCCAGTCTAAGCTAGAAATCTCTCTTGCTTGGGTTACTCTTCAATTCTGCTAGGTCATCTTCTTATTTTACGTATATCTCTTTTCCATGAATTCTCTGTACAGCAAGAAGAGTTATTTTGAAACATGGATCCTGCTTACACTAGCTCCTTGTTTACATACCTTTTAGCAGCATCCAGTTTCCCATGGAGAACATCCCAATCTGAAAACCCTGCGTTTCTATACTTGGCTCTACTCGCCTGCCTAGCTCTTGCCATACCATTCCATCCCGTGCTCACCAGTGTCCAGTTACAGACCCACTGACTTGTGCACATTCCTTTTCACACCACAACCTCTTTACTCCTTTCTGCATGAGATGTGCTCCTCTCCCAGCAATTTGAATGGCTGTTGACTTTTCTTCCTTCAGGTATTGCTTAAACGTCACTTCCTCAGCAAGGTCTCCTATAATTGGCTTAACATAGCTCCGACTCTACCCTCTACCCACCTTCATTATTCAATCTCAAGCTTTCCATTTATTTCTGGGGTAACAATTATCTCAGTTTTTTTATTGAGATATTATGTGTTTTGTTAATTGCTTCAAACTCTCTCTAGGCTTCATGACAACAGATACTTTGTCTTGTTCACTGCTTTTTTTGTTTGCTTTTTAAAAGAAATCTAGTTTCTAATGTAGTGGTTGGTACATAATAGAAAATAAATAAATATTTGTTAATTGAAATACATTTCATACTCTCATAAAGAACAAATAAGCAGGGAAAATTGTAGTCAAGGGGAGAAGGATTTTTTCCTCTTTTTTAAAGAGCTAAAGGTGTTACTGTATTTGGTTATACAGTTAACATGGAAAACCTAATGCCTTTCTTGCTGAGGTAAAGGAATTCAAACAACTATAGGGAATATGAATTGCCTTTAAATGATCAAGTTTGAAAATCACTGAAGTAAATCGCTTGTGATTCCTTAACAAGGCTGGGGGTGGTTTTTTTGTTTGTTTTTATTTTTGCTTTTTGGCTGGGGGTATTAAAAAGTAGATTGTGATCAGCTATTCTCCAAAATTTTTAGAACAAGAAAGGTGAGACAAGAATAATCTTCATCGTTTGGTAATTAAAATATATATGAAGGTACATTTTCTATCAGGAATAAGAATTAAAGAAAAACTGCTCAAGAGGATATAATAAAACCTTTAGAATTCTTTCTGCCATGCCATTTTACATTTCTAATGAGTCTATGGCTATCTTCCCTTTTATACTTACTGTTACATTCTCTTTGTTTCCTTAGTCTTCGTGGGAATTAAGCCACTCTGCATTAGAAGTAAACCTGCCTTAATTTGGAATTGGTCACAAAAATAGTAATACAAAGACTAAGAATATGATTAGTGAGCATTTACTGAGTGTCACTATGTGCCAGGCATTATGCTAAGGGCTTTACATGTCCTAACTTCTTTAATCCAGTAAGTAGCCCTAGGAGTTAGATGTTATTATAATCTCCATTTTACAGATGAGGGAACAGGAACAAAGCAAGGTTACTTGCTTGCCTGTGATATCACTGTTAGGAAACAGTGGAGCCAGGACTTGAAATCAGGCAGTCCAGCTCACTGCCTTTGCTGTCAACCACCATACCCTACTGCTTACTCCTGTAATTATGTCCTGCACTTTCTTTTTAGTGATCAGAAATTTAGGTAGGGGAATGGGGTGCACAGAGTATCGATATATCTTTAAGATATCAGGCTTGTGCTCACAGAGAAGAAACAGAAGTCTGCAACAGTAAATGTAGCAATGTCCAATTTGTTTTTGCTACTCTATTTGGAAATCGTTAACTTTTTGCTGAAGTATTTGTGTTTATGAGTGGGTAGCATCAACAGTGAACAGCAAAGACTTTCTTGTTTTCCTCTTTCTTGTTTCCATACAAAACACAAAAACAAACTGAGAAGTCTTGCAGGCTCCTTCTGGGAGGAGACATTATTGCAAGGCTGTGAAATTTTGGAGTAGAGAGAAGGACATGGACTCCTTTACTTGTCTATGCTTCTGTTTCTTGTCTCTTTTCACATTTTGGTCAGTACAGTGTAAGATCTGATGTGATGAAGGCTGGAAAGAATTCTTTGCTCTCATAGCTTCACTCATTCACATGTTATTTATTCAACAAATATTTCTGAGTATGTACTATGTACCAGGCTCTGTGTTAGGCTTGGGTGTTAAGTGGCGAAGCAAGTCATGGTGAAGAAAACTGTGGAGGGAAAGAGAAAATGAAAGCGTAAAACACACACGTGTGTAGACTCACACATATGGTTGTTTTTTTGTTTTTGTTTTTTTTGGTGTACACTACTTACACATATACATGCATATACTTATATATACTATATATTTTACATATTTATAGAAATATAACTTTTTTGTTTATGTGCTTATTCTACATATACTTTATATACATATACATATGTATATATACATACATATAGTTACAAATTATCCTAAGTGCTATGAAAAAAAATGAACAAGTTCAGTGACGGAGGACCAATGATCAATTGTGGGAACTATTAGAAGGGCCAAAGTTAAGTCTCTGGGTGGGGAGTAGCTTAGGGATATATGGCTTTAAAGAAAAGTGGCAAAGACCATCTTGAAGTCCTTTTACTGCCCAACCTAGTTCACAGATTCTCTGACCTGGAATAAAGGAACAGTTCAGAGCTGTGTTCTGTGTGGTTGATCAAATGCCCACGGCTATAACTGCAGAGGGAACACACCTACATGTTCATTTGACAAGGAACTCAAAACACTAGCACAGACACTAGTGAAATTGAGAAGACGTTTAGTTCACAAGTCTATGTTGTGAACACGCTGTGAGGAGATATAAAAGAAAAGTACCTCTGACCGCAAAGATCTGAGTCTAATTGGGTAGAATAAACAGATGCATGAGGAATGACATCGGAGGTAATGGACCAATGTGTGCAAAGAGAGCCATTATAAATGGAATAAACAGAGCATGGTTGGGCTCATCCTTTTCAAAGGAAATGAGTTAGAGGCATGGCATTTATTTTATTGATGGTGGAGGCAGTGGGAATATATTTAGATGGACACTGAAAATAAGGGCTTAAATTAAGGAAGCCAAACACAGAAAATGCAACTTATACTGGAGGAGACTATAAACAAGGCAAAGATTTGAGAAGCTCTGTTCCAAACTTGTTACAGTACTTGTGTGCCTATATCCCTATTTATCAATGTTGCTAATCCATAAAACATAACCTCTATATGTGGGGCGGAAACACCAGGCATTGTGTGAAATAATCAGTGTCTCTTCTGTGTGTGTTAGTAAAATATTCCTAGTACAAAAACAAAACAAATGTTTCATCCCATGATTTTAAAAATAATTTTTGTCCTGCATGAGAGGCCTTGGAACTTTCAGCAACAGTTCAACAAATCTATTTTTGAATAATCCCTGGGTGCCAAGGAAATTATGGAGCAGCAGAACCATGAAGAAGAAACGTAGTTCTTACATTTTCGACCTTACAGGCTAACTCAAGATGGAGAGAGATATGCATGTATTTCATACAGTGTCATATGGTGACAACCAGTGTCACCCAGTGATGAGGAGGAAAGTTTAGAGAGCACTCCTGGAAAGATGGTTATTTGACTGAGAATTGATAACATACGAAAATAAGAGGAAGCAGGATCATTTCAGGATGGAGGGAGCACCGTGAGCAATGCAATAGGATGTGGTGTAGGGACAAATGTGAAAAACTTTTAGAAAATATTATAAACTCAGCATTAAGGTATGTTTCAATGTTCAAAGGCCAAACTAATCTTAACAAATGCACGGGATGTACAACCCTAGTTTGATACTTTTGGGTTGAGATTATATTCATAGAACTAATTTAAACTCCTTAAAACTATTTTAAGATACAGAGTTGTTTTCCTTTCATGGAAAAGGAAGAGGGACAGAATTTTAGAATGGCAACAGCCAACAGATCATATTCCAGTCTTGTCCTTCTTTTTAAATATTTATTTATGTTTTCATTATTGGGAGAACACAAGCAGGGAGGGGCAGAGAGAGAAGGGGACAGAGGACCTGAAGCAGTCTCTTATCCTGACAACAGCGAGCCAATGCAGGGCTCAAACTCAAGAACCATGAGATCATGACATTAGCCAGAGTTAGATACTCAACCGACTGAGCCACCCAGATGCCCCTCCAATCTTGTTATTCTTATATGTGGAAATAATCTGTGGATTCTGGCATCCTTTTTGACTTTCTAGGAAGGGCATTAACATTTGTGAAAACTACAACCTATAGGTGAATTTGCAAGGTGTGGCCTGAGGAAGGGGTCAGACTAGTCTGATAAGTATAATGGCTGGGAGTCTTGTGACACTGTTAGCAGGAACAAAGAAAAATACTGTTTCTCTGCCTCCATCTCAGGGATACGGTGCAGAACAGGCTCAAGGTAAGATTTATCATTTAACTAAAGGAGAAGAACTGCAAAGGGAACAGTGACTGCAGGAGTTTGTGCCCAAGACGGACCTCTGAGGTGTTCATGAGGAGTACAGAAGAACTGTACTTCCCACACTGTTACTTGCCTAAGAAATCCGCTGAGCAGGTGGCCTTTGTTACATCTTGGGTCAGTCAGGGTCCAGTCAAGGAAAACCGGATCCACTTTTTTTTTTTTAATTTTTTAATGTTTTATTTATTTATAGGAGAGAGAGAGAGACAGCGTGAGCAGGGGAGGGTCAGAGAGAGAGGGAGTCACAGACTGAAACAGGCTCCAGGCTCTGAGCTGGCTGTTAGCACAGAGCCCGACGCAGGGCTCGAACCCACGAACCGCGAGATCATGACCTAAGCGAAAGTCGGACGCTTAACCGACTAAGCCACCCAGGCGCCCCGTGGGATCCACTTTTAATATTCACTAAGTGAAGGATTCAAATGCAGGGAACTGATAAAAACATGAAGCAGGTGAGAAAAGAGAAGAACCAACCAGGGAAAAGTGAGGCACCAGGAGCGAGCTGGAACGAAGCCTAGCTCCAGGGACACAGGGTAAGGAGAGGCTGCTGTAAGGCAGGGGGCCTGAGTTACCCAGGTAAGAACAGGAACTGCGGCAGGCTTCACTGGCAGGAGGTGGGCATGGAAGACACAGGACTGCTGCGTGAGAAGGTGCAGGAGGCAAACAATGTCGAGAGAAGTGCCCTGACTGCTCCCTTCTTCCCCATCTCCTGTGTCTTCCCAGTGTCCCCCTCCTCAAGCCTCATTGACCGAAGCCAGCTACGGTTCCCCTGAGACTGCTCTCCGGGAAAGGAAGCCTCTGGGGTCAGAATTTCCTGTCCTCTAGTGAGCCAGATCATGGGACTGCCTTGCTTACAAAAGGAAGCCT
Source organism: Proteles cristata cristata (assembly GCA_017311185.1). Classification (NCBI taxonomy): domain Eukaryota; kingdom Metazoa; phylum Chordata; class Mammalia; order Carnivora; family Hyaenidae; genus Proteles; species Proteles cristata. Next base: position 536,123 of record JAESUZ010004271.1, on the reverse strand, counting down.
TCACTCCAAAGAATGGGTTCTTAGAAGGTTTGATTATAAGAAAAAACATCTTTAAAACACATCTCCTCTCTTTCTCTGCTTTGCGTGGATAGAAGGTCAGCATAACATCTCAACATCTGCATGCACACCCCCAAAATTAGTTCTAATTTGGCAAAAACACTCATCAGTAAAGAAAACTCATTTTTTTTCCTCTAAAAGAAATTGCATTTTAATGTCCTATTTTGTAAAACTTAGCCCACATGGAAGATCTTCTGTTTGTTGTGCTAGTACATTCTACAAATCACAAAATCCCTGAATTATCAAACAAAGGCTTATTTGCCTAAATTACCATGCTGGCCTGACACTGAGATGTGGGGTTTGTTTTGAGTCTTTGCACATTTAGTGACCTGCGGTATTTTGATAAATGCCATTGCCTAGAACTATTCAGTAGGAGGTTTGGGCACCATCTGTGTTTGTTTCTCTAGGAGCAGTAACTGCCTAGAGAAAAATCTGATGCTCATTTCAAAGATGCAGTATAAACAAAATTCAGGATGATGCCTTTAACATAATTATTCCACCTTTCATTTACATAGTGCTTTATGCATTTCAAAGTGATTTGATATGCTTTCATTTAACGGATCTTCGCAGAACTTATGGAAGTTAGGTATGGGCTTCTAAAAGATATAAAAGCCCAACAAGGAAAATAACCACTGAAAATAGGCAGTCTTTTCAGAGAAGACTATAAAATACCATATAGTTTCATCTGCTGATGGCGATAGAAAATACTTATTGAGCACCTACATTCCCTGGCACTTTATTTTTTATTTATTTATTTATTTTTTTATTTTTTTAATATTTTTATTTATTTCTAGGAGAGAGAGAGACAGCATGAGCAGGGGAGGGTCAGAGAGAGAGGGAGTCACACACTGAAACAGGCTCCAGGCTCTGAGCTGGCAGTCAGCACAGAGCCCGACGTGGGGCTCAAACCCACAAACCGGGAGATCATGACCTAAGCGAAAGTCGGACGCTTAACCGACTAAGCCACCCAGGCACCCCATCCCTGGCACTTTAAAAGTGCATCAGATAGATGAACTCATTTAATCATTGGAACAATCGTATAACGTAGGTATTATTATATTCTTATTTTAAGGAGAGAGGGACAAAAACAGATGGGGAGGTTAACTGACAGTAAGAGACATGAGCCTTAGCAGTGTAACAAAATACTGTGTTTCTTAAGTAGTATTTTTTTTTTAAATATACACCTAGCAAGCAGTGTTCTTAATTACAGACATATATTTATATTGGGTTTCTTCTTTTAAAATGTGCATGTAACTCAATGGTGGGCTGCTAAAGCGGCTCACTTCCTTTCTGCAAAAGAAAAAAAAAAGGCCGTGACTGGTAGCATGCTATGGTTTGAATGTTTGTTCTGTGACCTGCCCCCCAAATACACGTATTAGAATCCTAACACCCATGTCATGGTGTTAGAAGATGTAACATTTGGGAGATGATTAGGTCATGAAGGTGGGGCCTTCATGAATGGGCTTGATGATCTTATAAAAGAGATTTCACAGAGCTCCCTAGCCCTTCTGCCATGTAAGGATAGAAGGAGAAGTCTGCAGTCTGGAAGAGGGCCCTCACACAACCATGCTGGCCCCCTAATCTCAGATGCCCAAGCTAGGGAACCGAGAGAAATTAATTTCTGTTGTTTAAAAATCTACCCAGTCTCTGGTATTTTTTTAAAAGAGCAACATGACTGGATTGATCCGAACCTTGCACAATTTCCACGGTATAAGTAGTCCCACGAGAGTCCACTTCAAGCTACCAAAGTGAAGTCACTGAATGCTTCATTGAGAAAAGATGTGCATATTTAGATCACTGGCATATGGCTCCAGCATCCTAGGGGCTGACTGAAATTACTGTTGTACTCACGATGACATGTATGCTATGGATGTGATGATCCACTCTTGAAATGTTCTTAAAACACAAATCCATTTTATTTTCAGCTGTTTTATGCAACTCACTGTGAATTAAAACGTTTTAGATATGTTCACATTCAATCACTGCTTATAATGAATTTTGTAATCATGTTTTATGTTGGAATGTATTTTGCCAATGATAATCAGGCTTGTCTGGGATGAGGCTGTCATGTAGCGGCTGGAGACCGGAGAAGCAAGGCCAAGAAAGTGCAGCTATTACTCTGATGATCAGTAGATGTATATACCTTGAGCCAGGTACCAGCCATTTTTCAAACCATAGTTCTTTGGGTTATTTTGCAGCCAGGATGGTTAGTTAGTAAGAGTCCAGTTAGCAATCTGGGAGTTCTGGGTTTGGCTTAACCTAAGGATTCCATGTGTCTGTTATAGAATATAGTCACCTCAGGGCGCCTGGGTGGCTCGGTCGGTTAAGCGTCCGACTTCGGCTCAGGTCATGATCACAGCGTTCACGGGTTCGAGCTCCGCGTCGGGCTCTGTGCTGACAGGCAGCTCAGAGCCTGGAGCCTGCTTCAGATTCTGTCTCCCTCTCTCTCTGACCCTCCCCTGCTCATGCTGTCTCTCTCTCTCTCTCTCAGAAATAAACGAAACATTTAAAAAAATAAAAAAATAATATAGTTACCTCTAGAGTCTATCTAATGGCCCTTTAAGGAAGAGTGGCCATTTGTTAAAGCCCCTCTAGAGGCGCCTGGGTGGCTTAGTCGGTTAAGCGTCCGACTTTCGCTTGGGTCATGATCTCGCAGTTCGTGGGTTGGGGCCCCGGGTCGGGCTCTGTGCTGACTGCCAGCTCAGAGCCTGGAGCCTGTTTCAGTCTGTGACTCCCTCTCTCTCTGACCCTCCCCTGCTCACGCTCTCTCTCTCTCTCTCCTAGAAATAAATAAAACATTAAAAAAAAAAAAAAATTAACTATTTTTCACTACCAATGGCTATTATGGATGGTTGCCTGAAAGAATAAGAAAAAATAAAGAATTTAGGGGCGCCTGGGTGGCTTAGTCGGCTAAGCGTCCGACTTTCGCTTAGGTCATGATCTCGCGGTTCGTGGGTTCGAGCCCCGCGTCGGGCTCTGTGCTGACTGCCTGCTCGGAGCCTGGAGCCTGTTTCAGTCTGTGACTCTCTCTCTCTGACCCTCCCTGCTCACGCTCTCTCTCTCTCTGTCTCCTAGAAATAAATAAAAATATTAAAAAAAAAAAAAAAAAGCCCCTCTAGCTAGAGCCACGTTCGAACCAGGAACAATAGGGACGGACAGTCAGGCCTTCCCCTGAGGGGCACCCAGGCTCTGCTCACAGGCATCCTGTTCTGTGCCAGCTGCTTCTGCCCCAGCTCCTCCTTCTGGATCCTACCTTTCCCTTCTCTAATACCAAAATTAAATATCTGACCTTACTGTCAGAGCTGCCTCGCGTTAAACAGTTGTACAAATACACGTCTACAGCTAAACTCCATGTAATGCCTTCCATCTTCCCCTTTATTCTCCAAAACGTAAATGAATAAGAAATGAAAAGCTTTGCCATCATATCACCATATTCTTTTCTCTTCTGTGTTTTGTTTTCTGTTTGTTCTTTCTTCTTCCTATTATTTTCTCCCCTAGGAAACTGTTTCCCAACGTATTACAAAATTCCCCTGGAGGAATATGAATATCTTCTTTATTATAGAACAAGAACAACCACAGTAATAACAAAATGCTAAGAAAACTTGGCATGTTTGGTGCTGGGAAGATGCAATGCGGCAACATAAAGTTTCTAAGTGATCTTTTTGGCAGTCATGCTTTTACAGCACTTAACAACCCAAACCAAATCAATGGCAAAGCAACCCTGTTCTACAAAAAAGCAGGTGTGTAGAAAGCTTGGAAAGGCCTGCTCCTTCCCACTGATATGTTTGGCGATTTTGTCCTCCATGCAGAGCCTGGTCTGAGAATAGGGGTTTACTAGATGTTCTGGGTACAAACATGCACAGAAAATGCCTCCTACTGCTAAGGTGCTCACAACTCCTTTGCCTTTTCCACTTTTCTTCTTTCCCTTCCGTCATTTTAATTGGTAAGGAAAAAGCCTAAAAGCTTACTCTTATAAAGTAATGATTGTTGAACATCTTTACCAAATCGTTGGTTCTGGTTCAAGAAACAAAAACACAAACTAACCAAACCCTTTATAGATCAAATGCTTGATCCTTCAAATGGAGAACATTGGAATTTTCCCCACAAACAAGGTGGAATGAATAAACTGGGTAAACCTAAATACCTCACTCATTTAACAGACAAATACATACTATAGACATATTTTAAATACCAACCTCTATGGTAAAGATTTAAGAATTCACATTTGAATAAAATATAAACTTTGTCCTTGGCAGTTTGCAGTCTAAACTGCATTTACTAATTGTGACGAAAATTCTTTATTAAAGCTAGTATAATCTCTCTCTATCTACCTATATCTTTCTCTCTATATAATATCAATATATAATCTATAATAATATACAAGCTTTCAAGCAAGACTTGAAATCTGAGTTTCATATCAGAATATAATGGAACATTTCCAGGTATTATAAATTGTGTTATCTCTTCCAGATTAATCCAATAGGAATCTCAAATGCAGGAAAAAAACCTTAAAGGCAAGATTTTGTTTTGAGCTAAAGATTAAAAGAAAAAAAGTTATGGTTTACCTACCTTCTGTCCATATCTGACTTTTCATCCAAATGTCACCTCTTCTATGAAACGATCTTTTAAAATCCCAGCCCAGCTTAACCTCTTGTTTCTTAAGCTGCATAATTAACATATTAATATGTTCCATATATATTTTAATCAGTGGTTGTTATTCACAGTCACTTCAGTATCACCTGTAGAGTTTAAAAAATACACATTTCCAGGCTCCAACCTCAGAAACTCATTAAGTCAATGCAAATATGGTCTGGGCATTTGTATTTTTAAAGCACACTACAGATAATGTACTCCCAGTTAAGAACCACTGTTCAAATTACACTGTACAATTTGGCATCTTATAGTAGCATATAATCCATATTTATACATTTATATTCTTAAATCCCCAAGTGAATTTTAATCATTTTTGGGTATAGGCACAGACTTCTATTTACTTTGTTCTCTGGAGCACATAGAACCTAGTCTGCATTAGTAAGAATTTCTACACTTCTTTTGTGAAAAAGGAATTTCCTTGCAACAACTTCTATATAATATGCTCATATCCGCTTTTTTTTTCATATTCTTTACACAGTGGTGGAACAAAATTGATTATAAGCAAATATTATTTATTCATATTTATTTAATATTGCCTTTCAGAAAAGTTTCTGAATTAGGGCAAGCCCTAGAGAGTTTTATAGAAATATAATATAGGGGCGCCTGGGTGGCTTAGTCGGTTAAGCGTCCGACTTTCGCTTAGGTCATGATCTTGTGGTTCGTGGGTTCGAGCCCCGCGTCGGACTCTGTGCTGACAGCCAGCTCAGAGCCTGGAGCCCGTTTCAGTCTGTGACTCCCTCTCTCTCTGACCCTCCCCTGCTCACGCTGTCTCTCTCTCCTAGAAATAAATAAAACATTAAAAAAAATTAAAAAAAAAAAGAAATATAATATAATTCTAGCATTGTGGAGTTCAAACTTACGTTCGTTCAAATCCAAATTCTCTTCTTATTTGCCCTATGGGGAGGAGAAAAACAAAAGAAACAAGTTTATAAAGTTCATGCCCTTAGTAAGCCCTTAATGGATGATAGCTAATATAAATATGAGCTGTTAGGGAAATCTCTTCACCCCCCACCTCCAATTTTTCTTCAGCATCTAGATTTCATGCCTTGTAGTCTGGTAACCAATTACCATCTAGTCCTAGGATGTCAGAGTTGGAGAGGCCTGCTGAAATGAAATGATCCCCAATCTTCCTTTTAACCCCTGAACCAATTGTAGCTACAGAAATCCACACACATTTGTGGGACTGAATGTTCTGCCTCACAGAGCTATCTTAAGAGTCAGAAAACACAAGGAAGACTCTAAGTACAAAAAGTAGTGACTGAATAAATAAAGGTTATAATCATTAGTACAGTAATAGTAATGTCCTGAACTATAACCTAGTTCACTGCTCTTTCCTTGCATTTTAAAATGCACACTCCTTACAAATACATGGTTTTATAATATCTAGGAAGAATAACAAATTATACCTCTTGATCATATCAACCAGCAAATAGGAATATAGTATACTGTCTTCTGGCCTCTGTTGTTAAAGAGTCAGATCTTTGTCTAGTTTCAAGTTTGCCCACGATGACAGGAGGCCGTGCTCTTCAATCTTTCTGTCTCTGTTTCTTCAGCTGTAAGATGGGAGCAATAAAAAATCTCCCTCATTGGGTTATTGTGAAGAATTCACTATACATGAGAGCATTTCAGTAGTGGAGAAATAGCAAGCTTCCAATAAGGGTTATTTTATTGATTAACATTTAATTATTATTTATATATAAAGTTAACCATAATTTGTCATCCATACTGGGACATGTGTGAGAATGAAAGGTGGTGCCATTCATAATCACACTGGAAAAACAGATATAAACCAGAGGGCACGGCCACCTTATCTGTAATGTACTTTCTAGCTGAAAACAAATTCCTAAGGGAGTGTTAGATTGTGCAGAAGAATTTACACGGAACTCTTTGAAAAGACGGTATGTTTAGATCAGATTGAAGATGGGCATAAAGTAATGCTGCTGCCTTCTCCCAAGCTCCTGTGAGACAAAATAGGAGGCACTGATGTTTCTATAATATTTATAACTTAGCTGAAGAATTTCCTAAAGTCTCTCTGGCCAGGAAAAGGAATTTTTTAAAAAGTTATTTTAATTACTTTCAAGAGAAACTTTCTGAAATCGCTTACATAATTTTCTGTCTCGTTAAAACAAACATATACACTGTACACTCTTGAAACAAATTACTTTTTTAAAGTTTATTTTATTTATTTAAACTCTACACCCAACATGGAGCTTGAACTCACGGTCTGGAGGTGAAGAGTCGCCTGCTCTTCCAACTGAGCCTCAGGCACCTCACAAATTATTTTTTAATAAAAATGTGCCTAAAAAAGAAACCAGACTTCTATTTTCAATCATCTGTATCACTGACTACCATTCATCCATATATTTATTTCTACTTTTGTTTTAGAACTAAGTAGAATTTTAAGAGGGGAAATAGTCATGGCCCTAATTGTGCTTTATACCGCTGTGCTCCATCCCACACCATTTCACTCTACAAACATTTATTGGACACCCACTGCATATCATCCTTCTTGCCGGGAACACTGCTCTTTCCCTCTAAGACAAAAAGGTGACATTGGGAAGGATAGCCAAGGTAACTCTTTAGACACAGGCTCCATAAAGACGTATCAGGTATAGTGGATGACATTTCCTCTTCTCAGGAACTTTCTCTCCCTCATCCCCGTATTAACAAAATTCATCAGAAGCTCTCAACAAAATATATTTCCTTATTGATTTTTGTTTCAAATTTATTCTGGGACACAGAAATTCATAATCTCAAGTTTTGAAGGTATAAGGCACATGAAAATCATGTGCACAAGAGAATCAACTATTACTGCTGTGCTGCTACAATGTAGGAAAACCTAGGTATAAAGACTAGTCACTGAAATAGTTGTTATTATTAGTACTACAGTTAATAGCAATATCCTGAACTACAACCTAGTTCAGTTCAGTGCTTTTGCACCTTAAAATGCACATTTCTTATAAAAATATAGTTTTATAACAGCTAGGAAGAATAACCGATGATAACTCACTGAATTATAACATTCATGAATGTCCCACTTAGCTACTTATCAGATGCAAAGATCTGCTTCATCCATTTAAGCATTTCTTTTTGGGCTCCTAACAAAGTGTTCTGTACCTGTCTTGTAAACAGAGTGCACAAATGAAATCAAACAGATGAGGGGCTCACCTCCATCATTTAAAACATTGAACTTCAATCAGTGTCAGATTTATTCCTGCTCTTGGTTTCTCTATCATCCATCTTCACCTATAGTCCCCGATGAGCAGAACAATTTAGAGCATTATGCAGTCTCACATATAGGCATCTCTAAGGCACTCCCATATGGTATATCAATTCGGTTCATGGCAAATTTAACAGCAGCAGCAGTTGTCAGACATACTCAAAACAAAATAAATTACCCCTCCAACCCCTTGTCCTTAAGTGCTTTTTATATTCTATGTTTTTGAAAACCGGTTTAACTTTAAGCAGCATTGTAGCTATGATCAGTCTCTCCTGAGGAAGTTTTTTATGAGATTGAATGAAGATAATGACAACCATTAGTCATTGCCATTAGCATAAGGCATGAGGCACACTACAATATTTATAAGCAGCTAAGTCATGACAGTAAAAATATGACTTCCTATAACTTGGGCAGGCTTCTAACTACGGCTGACTGCCATTCCGTACAGTGAAACTGGTCTGAGTCTGGTAGTAGTATATTTAATGGCGTGTTCGTCATAAGACCTAATTGTTTTCCACCACAGGGTATGGAGCTTTATGTCCTCTATCAACCAAAAACAAACAGTCATACTGCTTAATGGCTGCTCAATTAATGTTTATGTGCTACTTTTACACTCTGAATTATTTGATGAATAAACTCTAAGAAGCTATTTGAGAACTAAGTTTAATGGAACCTCAGTGACAATACAAAAATTCCCAGGAATCTAACAGTAGTTCAAATTATCAGCTAGCGAATACAGAACATACATATTTTTGATATTCAAAGTCTACTTTTCTGGAAAAGTGACAGAAAAACCAAACTTTTGGAAGGCAATGATCTATTTACCTTGAACCTTGCTGCCTTCAAATTGAAGACCAAAATAGGGTTATAATGAGAAATGACCAGGTCAGACTAAGTCAAAAGTGAGACTTGGTTTATTATTCTAAGAAAGGCTCAGCTCTTGTATTTCAAGTACTTTCTTAATTTGTAACTCTCTACCTGCTAATATTTCTACTTTCCTTGTATAAAGACTTAGGAGAAAGCACTGGTTGATTACAAATGTGTTAATTCAACACATGTCTCTTGTTAGAAGTTTTGTGAAATCACTAAAAAGGCATTTTCACTGAAAGACTGCCACTTTTGAATTTATGAGAAAAAGTGATTTCTGACTTTCATAGTTATTTGGATATAGCAATGTTATATTTGCTGTTTTTCTTTCTGATAAGAGTCCTGATTTGTCTCCAAAACTAGGGTAGTTAATGAATAGTACTCCCTATTGTTCCACACTGGTTGGCCACCATCAGACATGGGAAAAAAGAAAGAGAGACAAAAACAACAAAAAACAAGAACGAAGGAAGTGAAAGATCTTGCAATTTCCTTTGGAAATGACAGATCCTTGAACACTACACATGTTATTTGTAAATGCTGATGTATATACATTTTTAAAATGTTTTTTATTTATTTCTAGGAAAGAGAGAGAGAGAGAGAGAGAGAGAGACAGCGTGAGCAGGGGAGGGTCAGAGAGAGGAGTCACAGACTGAAACAGGCTCCAGGCTCTGAGCTGGCAGTCAGCACAGAGCCCGACGTGGGGCTCGAACCCACAAACCGCGAGATCATGACCTAAGCGAAAGTCGGACGCTTAACCGACTAAGCCACCCAGGCGCCCCGCTGATGGGTATTTTTTAATAGAACTGTGGCTATCCTCTTCTTCCTGTCCTATGGTTTAACATATCTACACGAGGTCCATAAAACAAGGACAGATGAGATAGCAAGTTCAAGAGACATCAAATGTTCTTCACAACTTCCCACGAAGAGCACAACTAAACATGGTAAACTTCTCACCTGGATAACTGAAGATTAAAACTCACTGCTTTTGATTATAAGGCAATGAACCTTTGATTTTTTAGTTCATTTTGTGTTTCCTAAACAATGTTTCACTGAAACATATGCAATCGAATTGATCTGAATTTGATTAGTTTAGCACTACAATTTCATTATTTGTAATAAATACATTTGTGTGATGTTACAGCACATTAAGAAACATCTTAGCAGAGCAATTGACTTTTATTATGATTTTTAAATGTATCGTTACTTGATATTAAAACCAAATTCATTACAACTTAACTGGATATACCTTTTCAAACTCTACATACTGTTAGATACTAATTAATACTGAAATGCCTTTCTAGTCTGTGTTGAAGGTACTGAGCAAATAACAGATGACATTAAAATCTGAATGTATTGGGTGGGTTTGGGTAGATTAACTGATAACAAATCCTCAATATGACTTGCAATTTAAAATCCATATAGTATGTTTCCCCAGTTATAACTGATTTTCATATGTCAAAACTTAAGAGTAGAGAAAAATATTTTTAGGAAATAGAGCATCAGGAATAAGCTTTGTGTGTCATTATGTTAACATAATATATAAATATTGGTGTTAAACGTAATCAGAGCTACTGGATGGTACTTGAGTGTTTTATGTTGTATATTTTTTTAAATTAATTACATTATAAGAGCATATTTTGAAATGTGAAAGGAATTGTATCACTTATAAGTGATGATTAGATTCTCCACAAATGCAAAGTGGAACAGAAAGTTAGCAGTTTGTTGGCTAATTTTGGCAAATGTCCTATTTTGGACAAATTATTACTTCAACAGATAGTACTCTTTCTAAACTTCACTTTCTTAAAGTAGAAAAGAAAATAAACTTTCAAAACTGCAGAATCAGTAATATTAGATGTTGGGAAATATATGACATGGAAAATAGAAAATTTATATAAATTTCATTAAAGTTTGCAGTAAGAATCTTATTCATTTACTTAAGTTCTGGTAAGATCTGAATATATTTTTACAATTAAAGATTGTGAAATCGGTATTCTACACCAATAAGCAAGACCTTGTTATGTTTTTATATATATTTAAAAAATTTTTTAATTGTTTATTTATTTTTAAGAGGGAGACAGAGCGCTAGCAGGGGAGGGGGAGAGAGAGAGGGAAACAGAATCTGAAGAACGCTCCAGGCTCCAAGCTGTCAGCACAGAGCGTGATTCGGGGCTCAAACTCACAAACTGTGAGATCATGACCTGAGCTGAAGTCAGATGCTCACCGACTAGGCCACCCAGGTGCCCTTGTTTTTATATTTTTAATCATAAAGATCATTCATGCTTATTTTGTACTCCAATAATTTGATTTTGAAATTTAATTCCATTATAATACATGGTTATTTACAGATCAATGGGCTACGCCTTGTCTGGAAATTTCTATTCCCAAATTCTAGTTTCTTATCAATTTTACATTGACGGCAATTAAAGATAAGTAAAACAACTACTATATTTAGGAGTCAATAGTCTGATAAGTTAAATAATTATATCTGGATGTTGTCTATGGTCCTTATATTAAGAATAAAAATATTAGTGACATATATAAATTATTTGAAAAGTGAGGTATATGTCCTTTGTATAAAATTGACTGACTGTAGCTGCAATATATTAATGTTAACAACCAAGGTTATTGTGAGAAATAGGTATAATACTACTGTGATGAAGTCTAATTAGAAAATCAATCAAATAAAGTATTTATGGCATATTTTAAAATCACTAAAAACAAATCCAGCCTCCAAAGGGTAGGAAATAAAGGTCATTTAGATACTTATCAAACACACACCCAAGTAATTTCTCTTTATAAATAAATAAATGCATACTCGAGAAATACTCTGTAGCCTGTCAATATCTTACCATTTTTGGTGTGGACATCATAGACATAGTTAAAGTCATCTCTCATTTATATTATGCTCCTAGACCCTTCCTTCTCTTACTTTGGGGAAGGGAGGCAACAAGGATCATCTCATCATCCATCACATGTATTTATTTTACTATTTGCAACTTAAGGTGCTATATTGTAGTTATATAATAAACCCTAATATTTTACTTAGTCACATATCCTCTTTTTTCTTTTCTTTTTTTTTTTAGAGAGAGAGGGAAAGTGAAAACAGGGAAGAGGGGCAGAGGGAGAGGGAGAGATACAGAGACAGAGACAGGGACTCTTAGGCAGGCTTCATGCTCAGCACGGAGCCCAGACACGGGGTCCATTCCATGACCTTGGGACCATGACTTGAACTGAAATCAAGAGTCAGATGCTCAACCAACTGAGCCACCCAGGCGCCTCTAATCACATCTACTTAATAAAAAATAAAGAAAAAGTGCATTTCTTGATCTCAGCAATTATGGACAAATAAATACCCAAATCCTTTCAGATGACTACACTTATATGAAAGAAGCCCACATCTTTGCACTGCTAAATGAAATTGTTTAGTAAATTAAATCAAGGTCAACTGATGATCTGTATAATTTAGACTCAAACCTTCTGGGATCTTTTCCTTAAAAACAGACTGCTTGATTTAAAATTAGGAAATTACAGTGACTCTTTTTGGCCTTTGCAAATTGAGCCAAAATTAGATTTTGAAACTCACAGAGCATTTAAAATCTCAATTATCCAGTAGTCATTAAGTCCTTTTTTTTTTTTCTTTTTTAAAGATGGGACTAATGTAAGTACTAGAAAAGTGATGGCCAAAGTTATGCTAATTCTTGTCTAGTGGTAGAATAATAACCCATTTGGTTTTCTTTTGAAGTTCTTTTAATCATAGATGCTAAAAGAAATGGAGTTGCAGTTTTGATATGGAATAAATCAAGTTAGAATGCTTCCATTAATTTCTTACTTAGTGTTTTACACTTTTAATTAATTTCAATTCCATTCACTTCCAGCTAAAATCAGAAAAAAACTATTAATTTAGATTTTATAAACTCAGCGTACATTTCTATAATCATTGGGGTCTCAATTTTGAGTAATTTAGTATGTAGCTGACACCAGTATGCTATTCTTTTAAGTATTCAATATTATGGCATGTGTTTAGGAAGCACCTAAATATTATCAAGGTTATGAGTAAATGTTAATGTGTAAGTAAAAGTAAGTCTAATACTTTGGCAATATGTTTTATTGTAAGATATTGAATAATTACTGCACACAGTGTTCTCTGTCATTCAGGCTTGATGGTTTTTTTCTTCTACCATTAGCCACTAATATGGGTATTTTGGAGAGGTTAATGTCCCAGCCTAAATCCCACCATTTAGACTTCAGGCAATTTTGGACAAACCTCTTAACACTGTGAAATTTTGTTTTGTTATCTTTAAAATGAGGATAAGAAAATTTGACCTGCTTTCTTCATGGAGCTGTTTGATAAATACAATATTATTGTAAATGTTTTTAAAAGTACCAAGGCATAATGGATAGGTATATAGATAAAAATATGTATTGTGAACTTATATTAGCATTTTATATATAATTATAAATATTACATAAAAATATAAGATCAGAAATAGATGAGAGTAAATTGATAAACATTTACTCATTGAGTTATACTTGATAAATGTCTCCCATCAGTCTGGTTCAATATACTAGCTAAGTTTCAAAAAACAAAAACCTGATGTCTTTTTTCTAAGAGGGCTAAGAATTTGCTATTAGAAAGGTAAAACCGGGGCGCCTGGCTGGCTTAGTCGGTTAAGCGTCCGACTTTTGCTTAGGTCATGATCTCGCGGTTTGTGGGTTCGAGCCCCGCGTCGGGCTCTGTGCTGACTGCCAGCTCAGAGCCTGGAGCCTGTTTCAGTCTGTGACTCCCTCTCTCTCTGACCCTCCCCTGCTCACGCTGTCTCTCTCTCTCTCCTGAAAATAAATAAAACATTAAAAAAAAAAAAAAAGAAAGAAAGGTAAAACCAAGGTATTCCTTCTGAGACTATCTTTTGAATACCTTTAAACCAAGATGCTACTCTTGATGACATTTTTTCTTCTGTTACAGTTAGCAATGTATTTAGCTCAGCAGACTGTATTTGCATACACTAAAAATGTTTTGGCTGTAAAATGTCACAAGACTACTTTCTTTTGACCCTATTTCATTTAGTCACAGGGTATTATTTCTAGACTAATTTGTAGGTTAAATTATTTCCTTGAGTGATATAGTAAACTAGTAGAATAAATGATGGAAAATTATGTGGATTCAGTAAATCATTTGATTATTACTATAAATACATGAACACCTTGGACTTAAATCCTGAGAGAATTAGTCATCCTCTCCTACTTCTGGGCAATCATATCAACTCATTATCAAGTTTTACTTGCTAGTAATTAACACTTGACAAAATCCTACATTAGATATCTTCCTAATAATCTAAATGTAACAAATAAATTCCTATTGAGAATCTTTATGGAGTTAATACTTCCATCAAGGTCTATTTTTTACTCAGTATATTCTCTCTCTCTCTTTCTCTCTCTCTGTGTCTCTGTCTCTCTGTCTGTCTGTCTGTCTGTCTCTCTCTCTCTCTATATATATGTAATACCAAACTATAAGATATTTAACAGATTGGAGGACAGGGGTGCCTGGGTGGCTCAGTCGGTTAAGCATCAGACTTCAGCTCAGGTCATGATCTCGCTGTTCGTTGGTTCGAGCCCCGCGTAGGGCTCTGTGCTGACAGCCAGCTCAGAGCCTAGAGATCGTTTCAGATTCTGTATCTCCCTCTCTCTCTGACCCTCCCCTGCTCACGCTGTCTCTCCCTCTCTAAGAAATGAAACATTAAAAAATTTTAAAAACAGAAGACTGGGAGACAGTATCTCTGAAACATCAATATGATTATAAAGCAGTGTAAAAATAGTATTTTGGCATATCCTTGGAATTCACAGATTTAGTACTCTTATTTTATAACATCTCTGAATGACTCTGAAGTTACATGATATAAAATAATTTGTAATTTTCTAAAGTCACAAAATTAAATTAACCTATGCTGTGAAATACTGGTACACACATTTGTTCTTTATTCAACACTGGACACCCAGAAATTTTCCAAAGTGATAAAATACTCTGCTGGTGAAAGTGAAGGGTAAGTTCAATGGTCTATGAGAATCAAATGCAGAAGCTAACATATAACAGAAGTTCTAGATATATTTGGCAGAGGAATGTTCTGTGTTTGCTCTAAAGGGAAGGCATGTTTTTAATTTCTGAAGTTACTGCCTTATGTGATAAGTTACAGATGATGATGATTTATGAAAATTTTTAGATCTCAGGACATTACATTCCCTGAAGGATATAAGGGGTGCTCTGTCTCATTTTTCACGCTGCTACCTCTTTCTTCCCTGCATTTCTCATGGATCTTTGTCAGCTTTCTAGCTGCATTCCTGCTTTTTCTAAATCAGTTTTTTTTTTCTTGTCCTCAGGTCCACCTTCATCTGGTGCCCTATCACTGGGTATAATAAAATGTAAAATACATTTCAACAATGTTTATCATCGATATATAAAGGAAAACTCCATTTTATTTTTGCAGTTGTACAGATTAAAAGAAATTAGTACAATAGAACATGCCATTAGTAAACAAATAACTGTTACTTTTTTTTTAAAATAGAAATACATTTTTCCAGTTTATTTTCATTGAAGTTTTATGTTGTGTTATTTAGGATATCTCAGTTTCACTGAAGGCTAACTTCTAAACTTAGATATATATGATTCCATTTAAGTAAGATGAGCAAATAAATATGATCAGGGTCAACATCTGTGGTGTTCAGGGTTGTTATGCAAGATTCATTTTCTAGAAAACTCAGGCTAAAGAAATATTCGGAATATTTTGGTTTAGGTATATAGAAGTGTTAAGAAATTTATCATCAGATTTTAGTCTTGGAAATATGCATAATAAGAGAGTTTCTTCTAATTCCTTTTTACTAGCTTGAAGAATGAATTACACATCTGCATTTTGGTTTCTTCTCAAACTTGGTTTACTATAAAATTTGTCATCAAAGCCAGAGGGGACATTAGAATTCAGGGGTTAAGGATGAGGTCTCCGTTTGTGATTGTTTGGGTTTAGAGTCTACCCACTGCCCAGAGATGTGACCTTGGGGAGGTGACTTCTTTTTCAGGACTGGTTTTCTCATTTAGAAAACGAAGATACCCTTTAACTTACATTAGAGGGTTGTTTAGAAAAGATATGAAGTAATTCCTAAACATACTTAATACTGTGCTTGACATGTCTTACTCATCCATTATTGAAAATGCCTCTTTCTTCACATTATTATTGAAACTGTACCAAATTATCACTAGTCTCACTTTCATTTTTACCCTTATTTCAATGTGAATGATATATGTGCAACATTATTATAAGATTCTTGTTTATAAACATATAATATCTGTTCTGAAGATACCCAATACATGTTTGCTTATTAAAATAAATGAAAAACATTTTTACATCGGTAGTCTAAGGCCTACATTAGCTGAATATTTTAGTAAAGATTATTTTATATTTAAAGTTTATTTATTTATTTTGAGAGAGAGAGAGAGGGAGGGAGAGAGAGAGAATCCTAAGCAATCTCCATGCTCTCTGCACGGAGCCCAACACAGGCTGGAACTCACGAACAGTGAGATCATGACTGGAGCCGAAACCAAGAGTTGGACACTTAATGAACTGAGCCATCCAGGTGTTCCAATAAAAATTATTTTAGAAACATCTAAGTTACATATTGATTTGGATTGTACAAATATTGGTGTTTGGTTCAAACTAGCTTTTATATACGCATTTGATACATAGCACGAAGATAACTTAAAGCTAACATTTTTAGTTAAGGAAAAATAATTTAGGGGAGAATATTAACTACATTTGGGGAGGATATAACCACGCCTGTGTAACTTTACGTACCTCACAATTCTATGAGTAGTGGTATTATTATCACCATTTTAGTTCTAAGAACCCTGAAGCTCAGCAAGTTAAAGTAACTTTGCTTACAATGTAGAGTGTCTATTGTGAGCTAAAGTTTCATAATACAAATAATTTAGCTTTAATCCTCCACAAACAAATCAGCCCTATGGAAATAGGTATTAACTCACTTAGAACAAAGAACGAAATTCAGCTCACTGCAGAAAATTAAAATTGCACGTATGTATACAACAGAATTCCATTTCAAATGAATAAGTAACATGCAGGTGAGGAACAGAGGAAGGGAATAAGAAAAGGAAGAAAAAGAAAATCAGAAGAAATAAAAACTGGGCACCCAGGTTGCTCAGTCAGAGAGGCATCTGACTTTGGATCTTGTGGTTTTGTGAGTTTGAGCCCAGCGTAGGGATGTGCTGACAGCTCAGAACCTGGAGCCTGCTTCAGATTCTGTGTTTCCCTCTCTTTCTGTTCCTCTGCTGTGCACACTCTTGTCTCCCTCCCTCTCTCTCAAAAATAAAGATTAAAACAAAAGAGAAGGAATATAAACCAATCTATTAAAAGAGCTGTCACTGAGGATTAGGATTATAGACTTTAGATTTTTACATTACATATTTGTATTATACATTCTAATTTTTTTAAACCCTGAATATGAATTATTTTTATAAAAAAGATATATATATATATGTGCACGCCTCAAAAAAACTCCAATTCATTGGCAATTCTGCCATATTCTAAGACCCCATTATTTGTCCCTGAATGATTTACTTACTAGAAATGAAAAAAAGTCTTTAAGAAGTTAAACCAATTTGTACTTTGGGATTATTGATGATAAAAGGATTCCAGAGAAGTTTCTCTGATGGAATGTGGTATTATTTAAAAAATTACTGCTTTATAAAAAAGCATAAAGCAGCAGATATGTTTTGAATATTAGTTCTAAATATTATATATTGGTCAATAAATCAACTTATATTCTTAAACTTCCAACAGGCAAGTTGAAAGAAACAGCTTAAAAATTCAGCATTAATTCCATTAAGATGATCTTTATGCAACATGCAAATATAACTTTCCAGTCACAGATCTTAGAGAATTCCATACTATGTTTATTTCTAATATTAAGGTTTATATTTTGAAATAGAGAACTTAGACTAACTGGAGACATTCTCCATCCCTTTATAGCTAAGAATGCAAGATTTTGTGACCAGTAGGTTATATATAATGCTAATGGTCATTACTTATCTGCTTTAATTAAATGTGATTTTTTTCTTGGCGTACTTTTTGGTTTACAGTGAGAATGTACTGGTTTTGTAATGAAGATAATAAACATTTCTTAACATGGGGCTCTGTTGAATAGGTTGGACAGTACTCTTTCCCTAGTGGTCATCAATTGCTTTTCTTTTGTCTCTTCATGTAACCATGTACAATTGGGAAAATGACAGAGGCATTGGGAAGGAAGGGGCAAGATGATATCAGAGAAAGTGAAAAGTGTTCTGATTTTAAAAATGGCAGGCTAACAGACTAGCATATAGGAAATATGGTATACATGTGTTAGGACAGAAAAGAATGAGACAGAGGAGAGGAAACATTTTCCTACTGATGTCATCGTGAGAGGCATTGAGGGGACAGAGAACATTTGCTTCCAGAGGCCCTACAAAGATCGAAGAGTCTCCAAATTTCTTTTGTTAGTAGACCATTCACTGTATCCTCCTGTAAAGTACGAAACATGATGGAACAGAAATTTTAACTAAATTAGTGCTTAAAAGCTCGCTACCAATTTTTAAGATGCCTCGTTCTGCGCTTATTTTTTTTTTTTTTTGATAAAGGCAGGCACGCTGGCTATTAAGTCATCCAGTGTGTATGAATCAGCAAACTTCCTCTCCTGTTTTCTCAATTTGCCTGACTATAAAGTATATGGGACTGAGATATAAAACAGCATATTAAGTACAGTGACCTGTTTTCTCTCACTGTAAATGATCTTTTGAGTACCAGTTAATAAATTCTGTGTAACAAGACTAGGAGGAAACTAATCTTTCTAGTGAATATGGAAGGCTAATGCCTGCCTGTCAGTAAGAACAGCTATTTTACTGTTAACTCAGATATTTTAATAGGAAACTAGATATGTCCAAATAAATGCTATACATTATACCAACATAGGAAATACTTCATTTAAAAATATTTAACCAGGAGTGATACCTTCACTCGTGTTCTTAACACATGACCTCATGGATTATACAAAGATATTTCTGATTTGAAACTGACTCTCGTACTTTAAAACTGAGTCCTGATTTACAGATTGAATAATAAAAGCCTGAAATTGCTCTCATGCTTATTTAATCATGTGAGTGTTTTTTAAAAATGTCAAAAGGAATCTAGAATATAAATGAATTCATTTGTACTACAAGAGACAGTAAGCCATGCTTTACAACAAATGCAGGATACTCTCATTTATATTTTTCTAAGATGGAATCTTAGAACTTTTGAAAGAGTGACAAACTTGAGGAAAGATCCAAGTAAAGATGCATTTCAAGTTAAAATATTTTATCATAATCTTTTTTTTTAGTCAATGTTCATCATATTGCTACAAAATGGAAATTATGTTAAGGTTATCTGAGATTTTAGATTCTCTTTTCAATGAAATTCATTCAGAGTTGGAAATCACCATACCATTTTGGCAAATGTGTGGGTTTCCAAACTTTGTTTTAAATATTGGCTTTGCTATGTGTTAGTAGTGTGACATTGGTTAAACCTCTGGACTTCAACTTCCTGTTTTATGAAATAGGGTAAGTATTTGCAAGCTTGCTCAAAGGATTGCAGATGTTTCACATAAGTTCTTATGTGAGAATTATAGAACCCTGCCCGGAAGATATGTACTACATACTTTTTTTTCAGTAAAATATTAAAGCTTCCCATAGTACCTGCAAGAGTAGCAAGTGAATGGAGTTTTCAGTAACAGGTGGTCTCTTGATACTGACACTGGTACCTGACACTCAGCCACCTCGACTGATCACTGTTCTCTATTCCCTTAAAACCATAAACCTATAAACTTCTTTTTTAAATTTTGAATGCTTATTTATATTTGAGAGAGAGACAGAGACAGAGTATGAGGAGGAGAGAGGCAGAGAGAGAGGGAGACACAGAATCTGAAGCAGGCTCCAGGCTCCATGCTGTCAGCATAGAGCTTGATGTGGGGCTCGAACCCACCAACTGTGAGATCATGCATGACCTGAACCGAAGTCGTACGGTTAACCGACTGAGTGACCCAGGTGCCCCAGAAACCTATAAACTTCTATATTACGTTAACCAAGAGACAGAGATGATGAGATAGAATGCTGTATAGTTAAGGGATTACATTTTTGAGGGACGTTTATAGTTTTCAAAACAGTTTATTTTTAAGTGAAGAACTAAAGGCACAAGAGTAATTTCTTAATACAGTTTGAAAAAAAAATGATTTCCCTTAGAAGAATTTATGGGAACCTTTAATATATCACATTGTGTCAGATTTATTTAAAACTGTTAGTGCTTCAATTGTTATGAAGCTAAATGGCCTTAGTTCCATTAATATACTGCAAATAAAAATGATCTAAATAGTACAAATAGCACCTAAAAGCACTATTTAGTCTCTTAAATTGCATCAAATTGATTCTGATTTAAAAGTTTTAAAAGTATAGAAAACTTTTTTTTTTGGACAAATAGCAGGCACAACGACTTTATTCCCTATTATGCTATTATTACTATTTACAATGCTTTAGTGTCCAAGCTAGCTACCTTTGTTTGGTGTTTTGGTGAGTTCCTGGCTGTAATAGGATCATCAGTGTTCCAAGAATTACAGCATTATCTGAATAAATGCTGGAACATAACAAGAATAGCTTCAAGCTGTACTTACATAGAATGCACTATAATTTATAAACCTTAATTTGCCATGCAAGTATGTATAACTTGCAGAGATGAGTATCAGACTTGAGAATGTTTGTAAATCCATGGTTGTAACTGGCAAGGTAGCTCTTGCTTGCCATCTTTGGGAGCCAGCACTTTGAAACCAGTAAGAGCAGACATGACGCCATGAAGGGATGACTTGGGACCAGGCATCACTGTCTGATACCGACAGGAGAAGAAGGCGCCCTTTGACTGGGCAAATAAATGTTAGTTAGCGCCACTCTGAACAGTTTTCATTCTATCAAAGGTTTCTGCTAAAGGAGCATGGGGAAATTATCATTCCCCATCACTGGAGAAACCTACTGTATTCACTTCTGATTATTTTAAGAGTCTAAGTTTGGTGGATGCATCACTGACTGACTGATCGATTGATTGGAGTCTACTGTTAACACATAAACTTGACATGCTAGTTAAAGCCTACTCAAAACACAGGCTTTTGAAACTCCAAATCTGCTTTCTCACAAGTCATTTTGTGTGTGTGTGTGTGCTTTAAAAACTCTTACTTTTTAACTCAGCAGCCAAGAATGTTCTCTTCTGTTGATCAGCACTGGTGTTCTGCTGTGACAGCCCTGCCCTGAGTTAATACATTCAAAGATGCTGTCTGAATGGTGAGAAAGCCACAGGGTGATAAAGCAACAGCAACAATAAAAGAATTTCAGAGGACATAAAAACATATTGATTAATGTATCAAACTAATAACAAACAGTGACTGGTTTCTCTTTCATTGCTTTATAAGATCAAGCCTATTGTTTGAAAAGGATCACAGGAGAATACTATGCAGGATATCGGGATTAGAGATTCTTTCTCGCCTCGGTTTATAAAAGCAGTAACATTTCCAAGGAGTCAAATCAAGTATGCAATGTTACTGAAAAATGAAATTTTAGAACTGTATTCTCTCTAACTTTTGATCTTTCATTCTGCGGCTTAACAAAGGGACTTGATTAGTTGAAGCACCTGCAGTTTTAAATAGTCATTTTAACAGTTTGAATTTTTAGAAAAGTTCTTCCAGATGAAGAGGCAGTTAGTAATTATTAAATTGACTAAAAGTGTGGTTTGCTGTGGTTCCTTGGGATAATTTCCTTACCTCTGATTGTTTACTTCAAACCCAGAGTGGCTTCCTTTTATTTTTCACATAAAATCTGAAAAATTTAACATAGCACTCAAGGACAGTCACCTGACTTGACCTTACTTCTGTGCCTTCATTTATCTGGACCTCAGGGCCCATTGATCTGCTTCTCTTTCAAGCACTTTCTGAACTTTTTGGACTCCATGAAGTTACACAGCCTATTCCCTTCACCAGTGGTGTTTTGTTCTTCATCGGTGGACAGGCTACCCCTCTCATTGCACAGTGCCCCAGTTTCTGTTCTACCTCTAGTCATGAAGATATCTTCAGACTCTCTCATATTGCTGCTATGGTACTTGTTTAAGGCTACATGGTATTACAGATATTTGTGTAGTGAAACAAAGACCAGGCCCAGAAGGAGAAATTTTGGGTTTTACCTCTATATCAAACACTGTGGCAAAGCCATTTCAATTCTCTGAGCTTCAGGTCAGTCTGCATATTTCACAACTCCCTTGCATTGTTTTCAGGCTGAGGTTTATGGGCTAAAGTTTTCTACTTGTGCACAGAAATTAAGTCTCAGTTTCCCATAGCACTTTGAATTCAGTAAATATTTGCTGAATCAAATAGAATGGAAGATGAGAAACAAGAAGTTTATTGATAAGTCCAGTGAAATAACTGGGGAGAAGAAGGGTAAGTTTAGTTATTGTATTTGACTAAATAAATGGTAACATTAATAAATATTATCTCATTGACAAAGGGTAGGCAAGAGGCTGGTTATGGGGTTCCCTTTGCCACTCCCTCCATCTCAGCCAGCGGTTATGATTTCCTTCTCTAAAACCTCATATTAAAGGTTTGAATACTCTTCCTTCTTACAATTAGGGAGAGGTAATACATAGTAATTCATAGCAAAGAAAAAGGCTGAAGATTAACTGCTAATTCATGTTTCATTTGACAAGCTTCTGAATAAGCTCAGAAAGCCTTGTCAGGTAAATACCAAGTTAGATCACTTTATTTCAAAGAAGATAAAAATAACTCCATTCCTTCACAACAATCTCAACCTTTTCAGTATTTCAACAAGTGGCATTTGGTGTCCTAGCTCACTGCCATAGCTCCATCTTGGTAAAGATTATCTCCCTATTTTGGAGAGGATAAAATATAAGCTTACCTCTGTCCTTCTTAGCTCATCACATCTGCTATTCAGTTATGTGCTCTTTGCTTGTGGATACCTGAAATAGTGAGAAAGAATAAAAAAGGAAAATTAAATATAACTCAACAGCATTTTGTGTAAGGCAAACATTTACAATTTTAATCGATGACAGACACACACTTCATAAAACTAGTAGCATGCAACTCCAGCTGCAAAAACCGAACAGCAATATGTCTAAGCTGGTTAGCAGCAAAAAAGTAAACCAATCACATCGACAAAAGCCACCATAAACAAAAAAACTGTATTTAAAAGATGAACAGTTTTGGCATTCATCCCTACCATCAAGTCTTTCACTTTCTTTTTCCATCAAAATTTAGATTACGTTTGATGTTAGCAAGAGTTGCATTACTATTATTGTTAATTTTAGTTCTGTTTATTACCTTGAGGGTTATATATTGTAAAATAATTTTGGTGCCTCTAGTTAATGTTAATTAGTTGTTTTAATAACCTATAGACCTATTTGTTAAGTTTTTGTAGGTTTACTTTTTTAACTATCAGGAACTTAATAACTGAGAATATTTAACATTACTGTTGCATAGGCAAAATTACAGAGTTACTATTAGTGTTACCTGTTTAACGTTTAGTCATCCTTTGAGTCCTGCGACATATTTCCTTAATAATCATCAGCCATCAAGTCTGATAGTCTCAAAAGAAATATCAGCCCTCTAAACTGCCTTCAAGGGCGGTGATATTTAGCACTGAAAATTACAAATAAAGTTTTTGAGGTTGAATAGAAACAACTGGCCAGTGACACTGATGATTTGTTTGTCAAAACAAATTGTTATAAACTACGCAAATGAAGTCCACGCACTCCTTTGAGTGAAAACAATAAAGTGAATCTACGCAATGCTTACATGTTGGATGGGATATTTAATGTGCGGGGAAACTCAAAGGTTGAAGAACTAGGCATTTAGACAGTGGTAAGTGGTACTCTTACCTCTTTATACTCCATTACTCTTTCTCACGAGAGACATGCTAATGCAAACAAGTCAATCAGAATTTGTGTTTAGCAAGATAAAGCTTAGAGGATAGTTTAAAATCCATTTATTAGTCTAAATCCATTTTTTTCCATTAACATGTGATACATTAGTGTTTACTAACCATGACTCATGTAACAGTTTAGTTTGTTAACTTTTAAATTATTTAACAACCATAAGTTATTAATACAGTTTTTAAGTATTACACAAATATCTTAAAACAGGCTTGGGTTCATTTTTGTAATTTTTAAATAGAAAACATTTTAGGCATCTCTTGAAGAAGAAATAAAGCAGGCATTTAAAGCTAGAAAACAAGTAATTCCAAATTTAGTTTTTACAAAAGTTTTCAGCTTTATTGACAAATTATGGCAAACATATTTGACAAATTGTGGTTTCCTATTTAGAGTAGCTTACACATGGAACTTTATGTGTGTTTTTTTTTTCTTTTTTAACAAATACAGGTTAAAACACTGAACAAATTCAGTTAGCTACATACATACAGTAGCTTCTTGTTTTCAACTCCATTAAAACAGCATTTAAAAATTAAATTTACAAACTTAATATCGAACATCTTCATCTAACTAACAGATATTAAAAGACAGGTTAAAACATCTTATCTACAACTTTATTATCAGCTAGTTCAAAAATCATATTACAGTCTTTTAGCAACCCTAAACAAAGTTTTTGCTAGTTGATTGAGACTCAAAATCTGTTAACAGATTCATGCTCTTTCTTAAAAAAAAAAAAAAAAAAGAAAGAAAAAAAGAAAAGAAAAAAGAAAAAAAAGATTACACACAACAATGAAAAACAACCAAGAGAATATCATCCTACTGAGTGGTTTATAGACAATGCTTGCCAATGTCTTTTTTTAGTCCGTTTTGTAAAATAATACTAGTGTCAATGTCACGCCAACAGTATAGGGGGAAATACAAGAAATATATGGGAGAAATCATGAGCAGTTATCCCTAGAATAGAAAAAAAAAAAAAAAGGACTATTACTTGTCTTGTTGCTGTTTATGTGGAGACCACAGGCTATGAATTGTCTTTGAGGTGAGGTCACGGGTGAGAAGGACCTTCAATATCTACCATACGGGTGCTCCCTGTATCCCCCTCTGGCTGACCTTGGAGGTGGTGCCTTCAGGCTGGAGCGGGTTGTGGCCCATTCTTCTGGTGCTATGAACAAGAGAAAAACAGTAACATTCATGTGGTTTCACAGTTACCAAAAATGGTCATTTCAGACACAAGAGCTGACCAAGAAAAAAGAAAAAAGAATCTCAACACTGATGGCCAAAGCCCTACTTCCTTTTCCACATGGTGAGATCATCAACAAAAGCATATAGTCTGAAATGCAGCCATGTGTAATTAAATTTGCAGGGTGTTCTTCAAGGAAGAGAAAGTTAAAGTCCTTGGATAACTCCACATTCATTATGTATAAAATTTTGTGCCACAAACGAGAAGAAGAGTATCAGTGTAAACCACTCCATATTTTTTTCTTTAGGCATCTAAAAGAGACTGGCTATAGGAATCTACTGGTCCTTAGCCTTTGATTAACTTGAGAGTTCACCTGTGAATCTTAAGACACTACAAAATCAAACAAAAAATGGCTAATGTTTGTTCTCTGTCTCCCAAACAATGATTAGAAAACTACAGGGTGAGACATGGGGCTTGCTGTTTTCTAGTGATCCCCTGGATGATTCTTAAGTGGTACAGGATGAGATCCTCTCAGACAAAGTTAGTGAGAGATAGCCAGGATATGGTACAGAGTAAATGTAAGCAGTAAAATCAATAAAGAATATGCTCATGTCAGTTTTTACAAATACCTTGAAAATCAAGAGGTATTACTACACTAACAAAACTCTTCATTTATCTGTTAATCAGATTTTCAGTAACTTTAGTGTTCTGGAACCTAGCCAGACAAACAAGCAACAACAACAACCACAAAACAAAATTAGAAATGAGGCAAAAAACTTTCGAGTATTGGGGAAAATAGCCTTTGTAAAGTCCATGTCCCCAGAAGATTAATGTAGCCTTCCTTCAAAGGGCCAGGGACTTAATATGGGTTTATGGTTACTTCTATGTAACTCCTGAAGCTAGGTTTTGTGGGTCTTTCAATCCACACTCAGTTTTCAGTTGAGAGCCGATTTCATGCAAGGAGCTCTGGTGAGAGGAAGTAGGGACATAGGAGAGATTAGTAGAAAGAGACACACTGGCATTGAAAGCTGATATATAGGATAATGATGGTAATGGACATATCAACTGGAAAGAAACTGCAGATTGAGGCCAACTGATGTAGGGCATGTCCCTACATAGTTCAAGTGCTCTTAAGAATATTTTTGTACATAGTTTGGGGAGATTAAGAAAAAGCAGTAAAAAAAAAAAATTCAATTGCACTCACTATACTACATATAAAGCAAAGGAGAGTGATATACAATGTAGAACAATGATTAAAAGCCTATCAATATAGGAAAAAATAGCATTTAAATGTTTTTTTTCTGGGATATTCTTCATCAGAACTTCTTTATTAAAAATGATACCTAATAATGAAAAAATTATCTTTTCCATATTTGAGGTACATGCTTAAGTTTATTTCACTATTTGATAGGACATAAAATAGAAACGAGAAACTAAATAAAAATAAAAATGAAAAATACTACCTTTTCTCAGAATACGGATCTACTTAGATCAGGGGTTGGCAGACTGGCCAGTAAGCCACATTAGGCTCGCTGCTTGCTTTTTTAAAATAGTTTATGGATGCAGTCATGCTTAGTTATTTGCATATGGTCTATGGCTGTTTTCACTCTAAAGGCAGAGTTGAGTAATTGTGATGGAGACCATAATGTCTAAAATGGATGTGAATGAGTCTGGGCTTCTACAGAAAAGATTCACAGACCCCTGCTTAGGATTATGTTGTCTCTTCTGGTTGGAGATGTGGATGTTAGTCTTTCTGATGTGATCTCTTAAGGACAGGATTTCCTAAAGCTGCCAGAATTTCTCAACATAAACATTATGAAAAAGAATTCTATGTATTTACTTTTTGGAATGAAATAAAACTTTTTGATGTACTAGAAGGGAATACTGATTCTGCTTGCAGAACTAGCAAGTGCCTTCTTGTTCTTCTGTAATATGAATCTTATGCTTTGACTACAAATATCAAGAATATGTCAATGCCCTTGTCTTCTAGTGGTAAAATCTAATCAGTTTTTTAAATATAAGTTTATTTATTTATTTTGAGAGAGAGAGATAAAGAGAGGGACACAGAGAGAGAGAGAGAGAGAGAGACAGAGAGAGACAGAGAGAGCGAGAGCAAGCGGGGTAAGGGCCAGGAGAGAGGGAGAGAGAATTCCAAGTAGGCTCCACATGGTTAGTGCAGAGCCCAACGTGGAGCTTGAACCCACAAACCGTGAGATCATGACCTGAGCTGAGCTAAGAGTCAGATGCTTAGCTAACTGAGCCACCCAGGTGCCCCAAATTTAATCAGTTTTATTAATGCTTTTAAGAAAAGGAATGTAATAAAGAAAAAAGAAAAAGAATGTAATACTTTCTGCTTCATTCTGTGCTAGAGTGTTAGATATCCCTGGGTTGTAGTCTATGGGGTTTAGAAACTAAGATAACATAAGTTTCAAGTTTCCACAATCCTGGATTCTTTCTCAGATGCTTGATGTTCCTGGTAGTTTCTGCAAAATAGTGAAACAACATAAACAGAGTGATAGCAATATCTGCCACAGCTATCCTAGATTTGTCAGAACTTTTAAACTGGCATAATCTTGAGGGCACATTAAGTGTTCGATAAGAACTCATTGGTTTAGGTGTACTTGATTTTATCTAAAGCTGTAGGGCAGCTAATGTTCATGTCCTAACTTTTGGCTAACATTAAAATGGGGGGTGTCATTATTCACTGATATATCCTTAGTGCCTGGAAAAAGCACTGTGTCTATTAGGGGTTGAATGCAATGCAAGATGGCATGAACAAAAGAATGAATGAACGAATAAACTGAGGAAGGATGAGGCAGAAACAACTCTGAATTACAACCTTACCAACAGTAATATTTGAGCTGAAGACATTTGACATTAATTTAAAAAGCTTTAGAACTAGAAATATTAAATATTTTAAAGTCAGACTTCTTACTCAAGAAGGTTAGTTCGCTAAATAGCAAAAGTGTTTCATGACTGGATTCCATAAAAATTGATAGTTGAATCCCATTACAAAAAGTATAAAAGCATGTGTCATTGCACAAAAATATGACCTAATAATTCTCTGTATGTAAGCTCATACTGTGTTCCTTCTTCCTTGCTAAAGTGTAGGAAGGGGGAATACTTAAGTCTATGAAAACTGACCAAAAAGGCAGTCAAAATGAATTCCTACATAGGTAAAAGTTTTAGGTGTTCTGAAATTCCTTACCATTAAGAGAGGAATCAGGATTTATTTCACTTAATGTATGTTCTCCATAGTAAACTGAGATCAGGAAAGGTATTATTTTTATTTGTGCCAAATTCCCTTGGTCTATTTGTCTAATATCAGAATGTTTATACATAGCCAAATGTTTACAATCATGTGAGAATACAAGTCAGCTTCTTTCAGTGAAGTTATGTTCTTTGAATCTGGACTGGAGAGCACTGACTTAATGGATGTTTTTCCTTCATCATCATTTAGTGTGTCATTGAGCCTTACCAAGTCAGCCAGTCCCCTCATTGCCTACCACTGGATTTCTTTACTGTAAGTATCAGAGATAGAAGTGGTTCTTAGAAATCCAAGGAGATTCTAATATGAGTCTACCACAGAACCTTGGACATGGAAAAGACCCAAGCACAGGAAGAGACAAATCATTACAAGGTCCTTATGATAGGAAATCTCTACAATTTGAAGTATGAAGACCCAAGAATAGACTTAGGAATTGCTTGTCTTCTTTGGGTTCTACTATTCAGTAGAGAAGATAGGCTTAAAATATTTTAGAGATTAATACAAATTTTGGAGTTCTTGCCAATGGTTTCTATTCCCATGATACAGTCTAGGATGTCATTTTAAAAATCATCAGACAGTGAAATTTAGAGGTAAGCTTTCTTTGTCCTTTTGGAAAACAATAAAGGACGTAAGAGGCTCTCAGAATCAGGATCATTGTCATATGAGAAGCACTACCATGTGAATGAGCAATTAGATAAATAATTCCTCAGAGAATGTGCAAAATAGCTGTCTGCCAAGTTGAAATTACTGGAATGTTTTACCTAATTGGGGATCTGGAAATAGGAAATGAAGATATGAGAAATACCTTCAGTGACTTGATCAAAACCTCACCATTTCTAGGCTTCCCAATTCAGATTTTAATGTGCCAAAGAATATATGAAATAAAGAAGGAAGGAAGCAAAGAAAGCATTCAATAAATATTTTCTTTTCTTTACTAAAGATCTCCTATATGCCAGTCATAGTACTAAGCCCTGAGTATGAGGATACTTTAAGGAGACTTTAGGAGATCACAGGACAAAACTAATATGAAATTTCATAGATTTTAACACATTTATAATTGAAAATGCTGGGGAAGGCCTAGAGGAGAGAGAGCTACTAATTTCCATCATTCAACTGAATTGAGCTCTAACATCTAATCATCTCAAAGAAGTAATTTTCTGAGCAAATATACAGTGTAACTAAAAATGCAGGTACTGTTAAACATATTTAAGAGAACTCACTTTCCTTGTAGACTTTCTTACGTTAATTATTTTGTTTTTATTATATTATTTTTATCACCTGGTCGTGTTTCTTAAAAAGGATTCTAAGATCTAGGAGAGGAGAGTCCTTCTGTAGTGATACATAAAGAGGAAGAACACCATAAATATTTGTAAGCTACATATCAATAGATGATGTCACTAACCAAAAAGAATTTTAAAATCAATTCTGTGAAATAAATAAAATTCTTATTCAGAGATACATTGTTAGCAATTAGGTTATAGTGTTACATATATTTGAAATATATTAATATCTCTTTTAAAAAGTACTTCATCTCTGTTCTTTTAACTGATTTTTTTCCCAGTTGAGTCAAGTCTTACAGAATTCCATAGAGTGTATCTCTATTACGTGCTAATAAGCATCATTGAGGAACATTAGACTTTGGTAAAGGGGTGTAAATTACCCAGGAAACCCTTCTTCTGCATTAGATGTTACTCTAGTGACTTCAAATTCTGCATCTCAAATACTCTGCTTTCAGCAGAATCAGATCTGTGAAGTGATGTGCATTCTTCAGTGTGCACTCTCATTCCTGCCCTCAGACCAGCTACTTTGAGGAGCATTGAGAGCAGGAAAGAAAAATCGGGATGCTATTTAAAGTTACAAAGCTGTGTTCTCTGATTGTTCCAGAGATACTATCATTATTGAGTGGAGGTTCTTGCTGGAGAAACTGAAGCATAGGAACAAGGCACCGATTTAGGAAAAGTCAGCATCTAAATGATATCATGGAAATTATTGAGGGCACAGCTCTTATGTTTGCTAGGCCCTACATAGCTAGTTGTTTATAGTTCTGAGATCTTAAAAAGAATCTAAAAAAATTGTTTAACTCACTGCATTAACATAAATAAATAAATAAATACATACATACATAAGGGATGCCTTGGTGGCTCAGGTTAAGTAACTGATTCTTGATTTTAGCTCAGATCATGATCCCAGGGCTGTGGGATTGAGTCGTACATCAGACTCTACACTGACTGAAGAGCATACTTAAGATTTTCTCTCTCTCTCTTTCTTTCTCAAAATAAAACCAACAAACCACCACCACCACCACCACCAAACCCAAAATCAAAACAGCTTAACGATGACCCACAACCTTCGGAGCGACTAAAACCCAAAATCAAAACAAATATACCTCACCACAACAAAAAGGGAGAGCTTATGCTATTTATTTTTAGTATACTGTAAACCAATATGTAAAAACCACAAGTAAAGTGGGAAATCTAAGTTAATTTCCATTATTACAAACCACTGGTGTCTGGTTTGCCAGTCATATAAGAGTGCTACAAGGTTGATTAGAATCCACCTGGCTCTGAGCCACTCTGTTGATCTCAGAGTTAAATTTCTCATTTCTCTAAGGAATATCTTTATATTTAAAAGCACCTTTGGAATGTATTCTTACATGTTGTGTTATTGCTATTTATTCCCAAAGAAAATGTGTTAGCTTAGATGTTTCGTTCTTGTAACTCACTGTAACAGTGTTCATTTTCTTCATTTAATTTTTAAATACCTATCCTTTTAAAAATTTGAGATATTCCCTCTCATCACATCTTCCAAGGGCCAATCACAGTGTGGGGCATTTTATGTGTATTATTAGCAAATCCTCACAACTTCCTGTAAGATTTGTGCCAGTTGTCTTCCTCTTTAAGATGAGAAAATTATAGCTCAAAAAGTTTGTCTGGAAGACCCAGAATTTCTATCTATAATTGTCTTAGCAGTTTCCACCACTGCTTTCATCTGAAAGAAGCCCCTGACTTCCACTCCCTTTGTCCTTGCCTTGCCTGGGAAACAGGACTTCATTTATTCTACCTTCCCTGAATTATTTTATAACTAGTGATTCCTACAACAGATAATCAGCTAAATTAGTGAGAGCATAGCTTTAATTTTGTAAACAAGAGTGTGGAATGCTTGAACTGAATTTGTTAAGGTGTTCTTTCCTCTAAAGTAGAAAGCATGTCTTCTCTGCCCTGAGCATTTTAAAATATTAATGGAACGCTGGAACTTAATCATTGAACAATTTTAGCTACACAGTTTGTATTGCCACTATGTGTAATTGCAGAGTTTGTTATTGTAAGATACAGAGGGTAAACTATTATAGTACAGAAGGGGATATATGGATGACCAGCATCTCTTTTCACAGATGAACATGGTGAATTATGTTCTAAGAAGAGTTGACTTTGAGTTCACCATCAGTTATGCTCTCAGGAAATTCAGTCAGTTTCTGGGAAGCATTTACAGATTTTATCAGTATTTCAAAGTTTTAATTAGATATTGCCTATTAGAAAAAAGTAACACTTGGAATATTCCATCTAGAGAATATCAGAGGGCTGAGCCTTTCTTAGCACTCTCTTCTCTTCCATGTGTCTTGTGATGCACATGGCAGGCACTTGGTAATTATTTATTAACTACATTAATTCTATTTAAATATTTTACACCTTCATTTGTACCCATAGAAGGAGCCATAGCCTTCCCTCGGATCTCTTCACTTCGAATGGGAGTTTCAGGGCTCTGTAATGAGGCCTGCATTTGAATTCTGGTTCTGCCTCTTTCTTCTTGACTTTTTTGGCAAATGGTAACTTTCTTAATCTGCATATTGATGATTCATTTCAATTGTCATAAACCATTCTGAGCTTCTGATATGCATATCTAGCTGCCTGAAGGGCATCTCCTCGGGTGTTTCAAAGTCAATGATTTCCAAAACTAAACTCATTTTTTTCTCCAAATACTTAATGCTTTTCCCAATTTTTGTATTGCAGAGACTGATGTTACTTACTTGTCTAGTTACTCATCAAAACCCTTGGCATACTCTCACCTTAGCCCACTCAATCTAACCAATCATCAAGCTTTGTCTCTTCTTCCTTAATATGCTCTTAACTCATCATTCTCTTTTGGTCCATACCAACCCTATTCCATGGTAAGCCATTCTCATCTTTGCCCAGAGTGCTCAGCTACCTAGTTATTGTTTGGGTCTTTCCATGACTTTAAATGCATATACGTGTGTGTGTGTGTGTGTGTGTGTGTGTGTGTGTGTGTGTATGAATGTATGTGTATATGTATGTGTGTATCTATCTATCTATCTATCTATCTATCTATCTATCTATCTATCTATCTATCTATCAAGTCCAAGTTCCTTAGCAAGGAATACCATGCACTGCCTAGCATGATCTGACCCTTGACTTCATTTTAGAGCATTAGAGTTGATGACTTTGATGATCAACTAAAGTACAGGTATTCTACAGTATTCATTGAAAAAAAATTCTTGGGTCTCGAAATACAAGGAATGTTGTTGGTATAGTTAAGATTTTAAACTCATTTTCTTAAAAGGAAGCTCATCTTGTTGCATGGAAATGGACCAATTAGGGGAAGAAACCAGTAGAACAAACCAGTTAAAGGTTTCAACAAGACACAAACTTTAGATACTTATTATATTCCAGCAAATGAATGATTTCATTTTGCTTAATATATTGAAAAGAACCCTTACATTTCCCTTAGCAACTAGTAAATGTTTATACATAGCTTTTTTGATTGCTTATTTTGATTCATCTTAAGAATGATAATGATGATTTCTGGTCATGATCCCACACACCAGAGATGGGCTGGGTGTTTTGGGACCTCTTCAGAGCTTCTGGTTACTGGCAAACTTCTCCTAAATACCAACAGTTTCCTCAAAAACAGTGCAATTCATTTTAGTCTTTGAAAAGTTCTTAGGTGAAGTCCCTAAGTGGCTTTTTAAAGTAGGTGTTTTCGATTGCCCACATGAACCATGAAACAGATAAGTAACAACTGACTCCAAAGTCCCATTTGTTGATGTAAACAATAAATATGAATTTTAAAAATGTAGTATATACTGAAAATATGCATAGGGGCACCTAGGTGGCTCAGTCAGTTAAGTGTCTGACTTTGGCTAAGGTCATGATCTCATGGTTCTTGAGTTCGAGCCCCACATCAGGCTCTGTGCTGACAGCTCAGAGGTTGGAGCCTGCTTCAGATTCTGTCTCTGTCTCTCTGACCCTACCCTCCTCTCTCTCTCTCAAAAATAAACACTAAAAAAAGAAAAAGGAAAAGGAAAATGCATAGGGAAATTCAGGAAGACAGCTTGATAAATATGTGAATAATCTAGAATGAGGAAAACTGTAGAAACTTTTGAGGGTAAAATTCTGAAATATATCTGTGGCTCAACTAGTTGGTACTTGACATTTCTCTGTTAACTTTAATTCACCTCAGTGGAATATGGGTTGGTAGCCATGGCTGGGTTTTATAGCCTGAGAATTAAATCATCTTCCAGTTTCTTTTTTTTCAGTTTAGGTATGGAATTTCTAGGGCCATTTCTTCTAACCTTTCTCCATTCTTATACATACCCTTGTTTAATATCTCCAAATTTACTTCATGTATAATACCTAATTTCCAAATCATTGCATGATTTCACAATTTTATCTTTGTGGCTAAGTTTAAGTTATTGGAATTACTGCTATTTCTGATTGTGAGCTCCAGGAAGATTTTAAAAATGCCCAATAAACTTGAGGCTGTGCCAAGAACACCATTCCAGCTAGTTTAGTTTTCAGTGAGTGATTTTTATATGCTTCTGTGTTCTCAGATGCAGCGACTAGGATTTGGAATTTTAGGAATAAACACCATAATACAAAATGCTGTGATTAGTATACTACCTCTCCCTTGCTGGTGGTACTATTTTTATATTGACTACTGTTTTAGTCCCTACTCTATTCATTTTACACAGTATCATATTTAATAATAACTTTACTCTGTACCATTTCATTTCTAGTAATCATTCATTAATAGTTGACAAATTACACAAGAAACTAACACTTAAGTGTATATTTTATCCTTGGCTCTATTGTGTAATATCTTGTATCTATAGAATAATAAAGGCCAGGATTCTCAATATTTTAAAATAAAATTAAAATGTCTCTATCTTCTTACTTTGGAATTAAGATCTCTGTAAGTAAAAAAGAGATCAACAATCCAGTTAGAAAAAGGATTTCCAAAATGGAAGGTACAGAAAAAAATGATGAATAATAATTGGACATAATGTTGAAGCTTCTGTGATTTGAGTTTAAAAAATATTTCTACTGGGACACCTGGGTGGCTCAGTTGGTTAAGTGTCCAACTTTGGCTAAGGCTATGATCTCACTGTGAGTTTGAGCCCTGCAGTGGGCTTTGTGCTAACACCTCAGAGCCTGGAGTCTTTTTCAGATTCTTTGTCTCCCTCTCTCTCTGCCCTTCGCATAATGATGCTCTGTTTCTATCTCTCAGTGATAAATAAATACTTTAAAAAATTAAAAAAAAAAATCTCTACTATTGTGAAATAAAATCCAGAATCAATCAAAAGTCTGTAGAATTCAGCCACAGACTTTTTTTGTACATAAGGGCTTTATGAAAAATAATGGAAGGGTAAGAATGATGATATAAAATAATATTTTATGATTCTCTTCTCTAAGAATTCCAGTAATGCTCTCAACTCAGTGAAGAAGGTAGGCTCGGTGGCATAGCTTCATAGACAAAGAAACTGAATTAATAACTGTGTGATTGCCTTACTCCCTCCACACCTGTCATTTCTATGCTGGAGAACAGAAATGAGCCCAGAGTATATCCTTTGACCAACACCAAGTTATGTGAGTTACAGAAAACCAGGTTTGAAGCTCGGCAAAATGTTAACCTGGCAATGACCAGCTCTGACTCTACTTTTGCCTCAGCATGCCTCTGCCTTCTTTCCCACGCGGGTGCTCACGTTGTCACTACCCCCGTAACAAACATTTTGAGTGCCCTTTGTCCCTGGTTACTGTGAAGTAACCTCTAAACTCTGGAGTGTCCTGGAGTCATGGGAAGGTGTTTGTTACCGATGGTGGCTCCTCTGTCCACACTTGATAGATAGTTCTTGCTAATGAGATGACTCAGGTTAGGGGCTGGTTCTGCCTGAAAGACCAACCAGGAGGCTAGAGGGTTTGGGCCTTAACCAAGTGATACCAGCCCAATCTGAAGAGAAAAGGAGGCAGGAGTTAGAGACGATTCAGGCATTCATGCTGCATAATGGAACTATAATAAAAGCTCTGGGCACTGAGGTTTTCAAGAGCGTGGCAATGCCTTGTGTGTCGTTACCAATAGTATGCCAGGAGGGAGAGTGGCATCCTGAAGATTTTGAAAGCTTCCTATTTGGGACTCTCCCAGGCCCTCCTATATGTATCTTTCTCTTTTCCTGGTTCTGCTTTCTTTCCTTTTGCTCTAATAAAATTAATTGTAAGTCAGAGACCTTTCTTTACAGATGCCCTTTCCTTCTGTGAGTCATACTGGCAAATTATCAAATCAAGGGGGTAATGGGAACTCCAAATCTGTAGACAGCTGGTCAGAAGAAAGGGTGGTTTTCAGTCTCTCAAATTTGTGACTGGAGTGTGAAGTGAGGGCAGTTTTGTGGACACTTGTACCCTTAACTTGTGACCTTTGGGCTAACTCTAGGCAGTCACCTTACTTTCTTTGTTTGCTTTCCCCAGTCTTCTCAGCAGCCCGAATCTTACCTCTTTGCCCATAACTGGACCTATCACTGCTGTAACTTCCAGATGCCAATGGCCTCCAGGGGTATCTGTCTATCTTCTGTTACACTCCCCTGATCACAAGAGGATTTCTGGAATCTTCCTGCACAGTTGCCAGGCTCCAGAGAGACTGACCTAAGTGTCCCCTTCCCCTGGCATGTCTTCTTACCAGCAGAGCTAAAGGTTTGGCGAGGTCTTCATATAGTTAGGTAATTTACAAAAAGACACGAATATTAGTCATCGATAATTGTAATTATATTTTCAACTGGCATACTTTTTTCAGCATATATATCAGTTCCCATTGAATCATTCAATACATTATGATATTTGATAAATATGTGTTGCAGATTTATTTTAGGATGAGGTATCTGAGTCTTTTTAAAATTCATACCCTCTTTTAATAAACATAAAAATCTCCCTAAACTGTGGAAATTTATTATAAAGACCCCCTAAGGTGGTAGACCTTTAGTATATATTTTTCTTCACTAGTGTATTTCCAAGAATGTTTCCCTAGCTTTATATTTCATATTCTCTATTTTGCGTTTTAAAATCAGCTCGTTTTGTATATTCTAAATAAAAATCTGTCATATTGAATATACTTTTTTGTACATGATCTGTTTACCCCAAGATTCTGACAACTCCTCCCTCCACATCAGTTAAAATGATTGCCCCATTAACACAGCAGAAAAGAAAGTGATAAAAGAACTTTCCAATGGCTTGTTTTATTGTCTCAACAAGAGAGTTGTTGGGTGTATGTGGGCTATAATTTTTTGTGGACTCTCTGTCTGTTGGGTGCATTTTAGACAAAGTCAAGTTTAAGATTTAACTGTTCAGCACACTGTTGTTCAAAAAAGACAAATTCTATTTTCCATTAAACTTACAGCTTTTTGAAAAAGGCAAACTGAAAATGCCATATCCTATACCACAATATTTGTTTATAAAGTACCCACTGTTCTAAAGGCAGCCTGTGTGTAATTTGTGTGGTGCCTTTAAGGATGCAAGTGCCTGGCACAGTTTTGACCATTCATATTAAGATCACAGTCTACTTTTCATCAAGCTCCCATGTATCTAAAACCAATTCTCAACTTTAGCTGCTACAGGACCACTGAGAACACTATTCAACTGATGCCTAGTTCTTATCTCCAAAACTGTGAAGGAGCTGATCTTGGGTGGTAACTGGGCTTTAGTATTTTTTTTCAAGATTCACCAGGTGATTCTAAAATGTGTAATTAAAGTTAAGAATCTCTGATCTGAAATCCTGAAAATCGGGTTCCAATTCTGCCTAAAACTAAATTGAAACTGTAACACATCTATTACAGTGAACGGAAACAATGGAGTAGTGGTGTACTGCTTTTTTTGTTTGTCTAGGCAACATCATCTGCATTTATTATCAAGACTAGTTGAATTAGATATCTGTCTCATTGCAACTTCTGAAATAGTAAGGACATAAAGTTAGCCATGTCTTATGTTAATTTTACAAGTGAATTTTAAAATACTTTTGGGGCGCCTGGTTGGCTCTCAGTCAGTTGGGTATCCACTTTTGGCGCTCTGGTCATGATCTCATGCCTCGTGAGTTCGAGCTCCGCATTGGGGGGCTGAGGGCATTGCTAAGAACGTGGAGCCTGCTTGGGGTTCTTTCTCTCCCTCTCTCTCTGCCTCTGTCCTGTTCATTCTCTCTCTCTCAAAATAAATACATTTAAAAAATACTTTAGAAGTGCCATTTCATTAATCTTTTTGATTAAAAATAAAGTTTAAAATCCGTATTAAAAATTAAGTAGAATAAATCACAAGAGATATTTTTCTCAATAGCTTATCATGTAGCAATTTCAATATTAAGAAGTCCTAGGGGAAAAAAAAAGAAGTCCTAGGAAAAATAAATTGGTTGTATACATTAGTTTTTAAAATGTCTGGTAAATTCTTGCCCATATTAAGGGACTTATCTTCATCTGTAAAATCAATTTCCTCAAATTTATATTTCTACTTACTCTTATAAACAGACAGTCTTTGTTCTTGAATCACACGGATGGCATGATTGCCAGTTAGCTTCATTTTCTTTTGCTGTTTTCACAGATTAATCAATGCAGGGCTTATTTTCATACTGGGATAATAATCATTCCTGCCTCTGAACACAAAATGAGCTTTGTGTTCTGCAATCGTCTTGAAGTGAGGCACTCAAATGCCCTAGAATGTGGCACAATTTTTTTTTGCTTTCATTCATTTCAAACAGTGTATTAATATTCTCCTCCTTGCTTCCACACAGCTGTCATCTTAAATGCCACTGAAGAATGGATGCATAATTAGCTCTTCAGTTCGTACATTAAATACATTTTAATAAACAGTTCTTTTCTCTGAGAAGAGAATATTGCTGTCCATTCTTAGCTGTCAGTCTCAGAGAGAATTTAGAGAGTGTTTCCTATGGGAAGCATTGCTTAGCAAAGCTAATCTATGCACTATATTTAAAATGCACCCTTATTGAATTATGAGCTATTCAGACTTAACTAAAACAATTATAATGACTCTGATAAGTTAGGAAATATTTTTAAAATGAAGATACCGATTTGGATTCCTGTAAGTCAAATATTTGTATTCCAAAGCAAAGTCAAGTTATCTGAAACTTAATATTTAAACATTAATTTAGTATTAATTAAATATCAATGAAAATTTTAAAACATATTAAAATATTAAATATAATAAATAATATACTTACATTGTATTTTAGTACTAACAAAAAAGAGTTAATATTTAAAATTTTACATTTATAATATTGCAAGAAAAATAGTTTAATTGTTAACGTTAAATTGTGTGCAAATATCTTAAATAATCTAACTGATGAAGCCCAAAGGATGCATGTTTTTCTCTGGAGTCAACATAGTTGCCACTTCAACATGAATTATGGGCCCAAAAGAGACAAATACAATTTTATTCTGGTGATACACACAATGTATGAGGATTCAGAGTGAAGCATCATGCTGAATGATTGGAGTTTTACTTCCAGTGGTTTATTTCAAATCATTTCTAAAGGAATCCAAAATGAGAGATTCCATCTGTGAGTCTTTTGAATGCAGGACCCAATTATCCCGAAAAGTGTTCCTTCCTCCATCCCCAAAGCTGTTTGCCGCGTAGGTCTTTTCACCAGCCTGAGCAGGAGAGGCGACTGATTCTGAGCCTCCTCACTAAGTCCGAATCTGGGGTGTTGCCAAGAAAGTGAGAAGTGGGGCTATTTATTTTACAAAAAATACAGACTTCCTGTTGAGATTTAATATCTGTACCAATGATAGAACCAAACTATAACAGAGAGATGTTACTAATTCAGAATGGAATTGGACAAATCAGTGGAGATGCAAGGTTTAAGTGTTATAGATTTAAAAGACTGTGCACAATTCATTAAAGGTCAGCTATAAATGGATATTAGTTAATATATAAGGTATGGAAAATTAATGAAAAAACATCAGTCAATCTGTATTTGAGATGAGTAGGTACTCAAATAACTGTTTCACATGCACATTTAAATTTTATCATCTTCCCATTATATATGACAGGATGAGCAGCCTATCAGCAAGAAACCTGCACTTGAAGCTCCATCTACGTAATAACCTAACACCAATGTGAATGTATGTAATGCAAGTTAATTTATTAATTAGACTTTAAGATTATGATGCTGAGTGCTTACTATTTCTCAGCTTTTGACTTGGCCCTTTTACTACTGTCTGTAGAAGATATGAGAGTATGAGAACACTCAAAATTTAAATCTCATTACTATATGGATAGATCGCAAGTATTTTCTTTATTTCCTGGTCATACAAAAGCAGGATCATTTTCAACTGATCATAGTAGTGGTTAGTTCTGATAGTGCATGTGAAATATATTAAATTGTGCAATTCATCAGGGTGTAATTGTAATAATTTAGAACTGAAAACAAACTTTATTTAATGATAGGAAACTCTTAAAGGAATTTTTATTAAGTATTCTCTGTTGTGTTCTCTTTTTAAATAAAATGTGTATCACAATGGATTAAAAATTGGCAAAATAATTAACAAAAAGTAAAGAGTGAATAATTAAGGATGGCTTAAAAATTTTCTTCTTTTTCAAAACTAACTTTCTATTGCAGATGTGTATTATTTTTAGAATAAGAAAAATAACTTATTTGTTAGGTTAATCAGACCTATGTATCTGCTTAGATTTCTAAACACCTGTGACCAAAAAAAAAAAATCTAAAAAAACATAATCCATTTCACATGTGCATCATTTAAAACATAGTTGCTTTTGTTCAGAGTCTCTGATCCCCATTCCGTGGCCTAATGTGTACCACAGATGGGTCGTACTGAGCCAAGAAGCTTATATAAGGGGCAGTGGAATGGCCCCTGGGTTGCTTGAATCCTGGATTGTGAGCCTTTCTTCCTTCAACTTCCCTGTGCTGCACTCATACTATTTTCTATGGGATCTATACCAGGACAAACGGTTGCAACACATTAGCTAGATTTCTATATATACATATAAAAATATGTATATTTATATGTAATCTTCAAACGCTAAGAATATGGCCAATTTGGCTGACATTTTAGTTAATAAAATAGGTTAAAACAAGTTTACTATGTAAAAATTCCTACTTAATAACTTTCTTATTCTGTCCAGACAATCAAATCCCTTTCTGCCTTTTCTTCATTACTTCATTAAAAAGATAATTAAAAATAATTTAAAAATAAGTTTTCAACTGTTTATATGTGGTGAGAATTGCTTATTGGTAAATTGTAATTTGACCCAGAATGAAATTTAGTGCTTATGGGCAGGTGTAGCTTCTAAAATAAAAGGGGTTGTTTGTCTCTAGACTTTGTTGCAGGAGAAGGATCAAATAATCAAGAAAGAATCATGGAAGACCCATGGGTTATAGAGGTGAGACCCACTCTCCTGACTATGGCCCCCTACCTGTCCATTATAAGATCTGAGAAGCTATTCCTTGTATTCACACACTATTCCCTGTTAACTTACATGGTAGTAACATTTTAAAATATAAATATTGATGGGGGGAGAGGGGATGGGCATGGAGGAGGGCACTTGTGGGGATGAGCACTGAGTGTTATGTGGAAACTAATTTGACAATAAACTATTAGAAAAAAAAATAAAATGTAAATATTGAGAAAGGGAAAACCCATCTCTTATTCCCAGCTACACTATCAGATTCATCCCTGCCATTGATTTTAGTACATGTAGTTCCGTAAAATAAAGCTCATAGGTGTGATCTTCCTCAAATTATTGTGCTAAGTGTTAGAAGCAATGACCATATTTTGCAATGAAAATTCCATTTAAAAAAAAATGACTTATAAATAATGTAAGTTTTAAGAGACTGTCCACTGCAGTATCTCCAGGACTGTCCACATGCGGTTTACCATGTCAGCCACCAAATAGATATTTGTTACATAAATAATGTTCTTTGGCCTTCCCGTGTATCATATGGTTTACAATGTGGCACAATTTTTTTAAGTTTGTTTATTTATTTTGAGAGAGAGAGTGTGCACAAGCAGGAGAGGGGCAGAGAGAGAGGGATAGAGAGAATCCTAAGCAGACTCTGTGCTGTTAGCACAGAGCCCAATGTGGGGCTCAATCCCATGAACCGTGAGATCATGACCTGAAGTGATATCAAGAGCCTGATGGTTGACTGACTGAGGCATCCGGCACCCCAATCTGGCATGATTTTTTATATGTACCCATCTGTTTCCCAACAGTAGACAGTAAGAACTGAGGAAGGAAAATGTCTATTGTGTACAACATCATGTTCCTACATCCTGGTGATACCTATATGCACAAAGTTGAATGAATTAAAGAGAGGCCTATGTTGTATCTTACTCGTCTATCATCCTAAGTAATTAATTATACAAGCATAAGGTTTGATTCCTATTTGATTAAGAATATGCTTGGAACAATGCAGATTGACTTATTGCTCTGTTGAACTAAGACAGTGCTGTAGCAACTGAACCGGGCCTGTGCAAACTTGTCCATCACTTATTTTTTCTGTGTAATAATTTCTGAAAATATGTTTCAGTTATTTTGGAGAATACGTCTGTCTCTCACAGCAGGGAGATTAGGTTCATTTGGTGCTAGAGAAGCTGGAATCTGAGAGAGAGTGAGTCTAGTGCTCATTTTAGGTTAAATTTTTTTCCCGTAAAATACCGTAGAGGACCTAAGATCAGTAGCAGAGCAGCTGGCAGGATTTAGAGGAATCTCACTGAGCTCAATATTCTTCCTTTAGAGCAAACTCAGGTATAGAGTACCAGATCCTGTTCTTCCTCACTAGGTGGACTGAACTCTGCCCCCCTCCCAGCAACAAAATCAAACACACTAGAATTCACATTCTCGCTCTGTTCTTTACTAATTGTTTAACTCAGGCAAGTTACTTACTGCTCTGAGCCTTAGTTCATTATTTGTCAAATGCAGATGGCAATAGGAGTGTGTACCCTGTATGATTCTAGTGGGGATTAGATTATGTATTTATATATATATATATATATATATGTTTACATATATATAATGTTTAATGAGGATTATTTCTATTATCTCTAATCCTTGTTATAAATTAGTACAGAGCCATAATAGGTAGATACCTTATGTGTGGTAGCAGCAATTAATAGCATTTCAACCACTGATGAGAATAGAAGAAACGAAGCTATACTCTCATGTTGACTTACCCTCTGTTGTTCAGTTTCCTTATTATAAAATGGAGATCAAAACATTTCATAGTTAAATTTATTATTAAAAAATAAAAAATATATATGTAAATAATCAGCTTATGAATGACAATCATTGTGGGGGTGCTTTATTTTTCTACTCCTGTTTCTGAGCGCGGCCTCATGACTCCCCTAGAGAAGTGAGTCAATTGGTAACTCTGGTTCCAAGGGAAATGCACTTTCTTCCTTTCCTCCTGAGATCTGTACCTTCCCTTCTGCATCCTTATGGAGCACTGCACCTTCATAATGTGGAGCCCCAAACACATAGGCAACATTCATTATCTCTTTCACTGATCCCCATAAAGAGAAATTGAGAGGCCTTGGTCTTATTTCAATAAAAATCGGGGGCTGAAAATATTAAATGAGTGTTAGTTTTCAAGGTGGTCAACTGGTGATACTGCATATACATTTTAAGGGATAAAAAACTACCTTTCAAAAGTGATATACTATATTGATGTGTCATAGATACTCAATAAATCGTACTGAATTGAATTACAATTAATTTTAAGTAGTATTTTAATTAAACAGTGTATTTTTAAAATTAATTAGTTTTATAGACTGACATGCTGTTTGACTGTTAATTCTTATGCCAAGCATTACATGGTGCTTTTAAGAAGTATGCCTATGCACACTATAAAAAAAATAACTTGAGAGCCACAATGTCTGCCCTTAAAAGTTTTAAAATATTTTAACTGTATATTATCCTGAGGATCTTCGAGACAGCAGGAAAGGCACAGAATTGTTGTCAAATTGATGAGTCAGACAATGGACACAGTGGAACATGTAAGGCACTATTCAAAATGCTCAGTGTTGCTGTTGAGAATGATCTATGATTGTGATTAATTGCTTTTGAAAGTTTGATCAAAATTGATCTGTCCAGTTTTCTGGCACTGGCTGTTGGATATCAAATCTCACCCTAGAATTACATAAATCAATTTGCCCTGGATTTCTGTAAAAATTGGGAGTAGAAAGATAGAAGTAATTTCTGAGTTGTCAGTGACTGATGGATGTTCTGATTTCACAGTTTTAGTAAAGAAAAGGTCTTACCGTAGCTGTCATAGGCATCCTCACTTACTCCATGACCGTAGTCATAGTATTCAGGCACACTGCAACAGATTTAGACAGCAATCAATGCTACTGTAATCAGGGGGAATCAACCCAGAAACTCATACGGAATTTGAAAGCAAAATGTGTGCTAAAGTAATATCCCAAGAACCTCCAGCATAAAACACAATCCTAAAAAATACTCTGTAGAAACATACAGGTTACTGACAAGGAGTGCTACGATTTTCTCATGTCACCTCAGAACCTCTTTATCTCTAACTTCCAATTCTATAAATCAAATTTCCCTTAAAACACAAGTATCATACTTCAAAATTTGTCAAGAGGAAAGTTATAAAGGTCTATTTCCAAGAAAAAGTGCTATATAAGATGACAATCTGGTCAACTGTGTATGGCTTTTAATGCTGTTACCTTAAGAAATGTGCATCAATTTCATCTTTACTTCCAAACACTGAAATTATATTTATTCTCCCCTCTAGCCCTTCCACAGAATGTCCATGAACTTCTCAAATATATAAGCCATTTACTTTTACTTAATACTTTGCTAGATGCTTCTGTGTTTCAGTAACTGACAAGAAGGTGCCCTTTCTTCATCTCTTACTCAACTTACAAGCTTCCCCCACTAGACTTGTCATCTCGCTGCTCTGCAGCAGTGCTCCCT
Organism: Proteles cristata cristata; assembly: GCA_017311185.1. Lineage (NCBI taxonomy): Eukaryota > Metazoa > Chordata > Mammalia > Carnivora > Hyaenidae > Proteles > Proteles cristata. Next base: position 491,602 of record JAESUZ010004271.1, on the reverse strand, counting down.
GGTGTAAGGCACCATTCTCATTAGCATCCAAGCCTTTCATTATCTCTCATCCCCCAAAAAGTCCTCCCTCACCCCCACATCTCCTAACAGCGACTTGCCCTTTCTCTGCCCTGTTACAGCAAAATTTCTTAAAAAGAGGCAGCTGTTCACTGTTTTCACTGCTTCTCTTTTCCATATGCTTTTGAAGATATTCCAATCAGGCTGTTGTCTCCACTGAAATAGCTCTTGTCAATATCCTGACATTTTCAAATCCAGTGGTCAAGACGTGGTCCTCATTTTATATTAGCACCACTTAACACAGTCAGCCATTTCCTGCTCCTTCAGCCATTTCAGTTGCTTCTGAGACGTACTCAGAATAAATAATAACTACTTATATTAATATATTCACATTTATATTTATAATTTATGATGTACAATATTTTCCCCTCATATAAGCTCCTTCATTTTACATCCTCCACTTGAATCTTCATTTATAACTTCTACATTATATAATAAATTTATCAATAATGTCAAAATTACTAATTCTTTTTAAGTACAGTAAAACCTTGGACTGAGAGTAACTTGTTCTGCGAGTGTTCCACATGACAAGCAAACATTTCTAATAAATTTTAACTCGATAAACCAGTGATGTCTTGCAATATGAGTAGTACGTGATGCCAAATATCACATGATCACAAGTGAGCCAATGGTTCGTTTTTCTCTCTCTACCTGTTGGATTGTGGGTGACCGTCTCCCACATTTGGATGCTCAGCCTCAGGCCATAGTGTTTGACTGAAATCAGTGATTTTTCAGAACATTGGAAGGTGCCCAGAACTGGCACTAGTGTATTTTTTTGTCACTTCAAAGCACATACGGACAGTCCTTTGCTTTTCCATACAAGAGGAAGCTTAGGAATGCTTTGCTTCATTCTAGGTCAGGCTGCCTGCAAATATAGACCCCTTCCTCTGCTGCCTATTGCCAATGACATTAAATACAGTGTATGACAAGAGTTCATTAATACTGTACTGTAGTCAACATCCATGTGACTAAATACAGTGGCCCCCATGCAGAAAAAGATCCATTGAACCAACAAATAGCAATGATTCCATTTGTGATAGTGAAAGTCGTCCTACAATAAGGACAACTTTCTCTTGTCTCCCTCACACCAGCCATGACAGTTTTCCAAGATAAGTGAGGGTTAATTTATTTTTCTTTATATTTTGTATTTTCTTTATTATTTTGTATTATATTATAGTATTATAATCATTTTTATATGAATATTTTTGGGTTGTGGAATAAATCTGAGTTTCCATTATTTCTTAATGGGAAATTCGCTTTGAATACAAGTGTTTTGGGTTACAAGCATGTTACTGGAACTAGTCATACTCGCGAACCAAGGTTTTACTGTACTTTGGGATATTCAGATTTTCGCTTATCTTTACCTGGGAAGCAACAACTCCATACATAAAATAACCCTCTTCCCCAAGTATTAAATAAAAAGCAGAGACTTTAACTTTTGGAATTCCAGCCCCTCTAAGAATTTCATTAAATCTATGGGTCACTGGTCCAGCTATGAAGTGTGGCAAGAAAATGGCTTAAGATCAAAGACCAAATTATATAAGGGCTGAGGGTGGGCCACAGATACCATAGGGTTAGGTTGAAAGGAAAGATAGAAAGGCCTAAAATTTTTGTGGCTGTCATTATCTCTCAAGGCACTCTCGTAGGTCTCATAATGAATACTTCAGATTTCATTGATAGTTAGGAAAGAGAAGCAAAAAAGAAAATACAAGTGTATGCATTAGAAATGAAAATGAGAGACAGAGAAGTTTGGCCCTTTTTCTCTTTCTGGGAGGCAACTGAGAAATCACTAATTAAGTTTTAGTATAAAGTAGTTAGGAAAAAGAACATTACTGAGTGCGGCCTTCATTGCCCAGAATACGTATACACAAATTATCTAGGAAAAAAGTATGGTAGTATGTGTTTCTTCCCATTTTTGAGATTATAAAAGTCTAAGGCCATTGACTAGTGGCTGGATATTTCTCTCTTCTTTCACATACTTAACAGAAGTGATACAGCCTCAATGAGAACCCTCATGCATGTGTTGCAAATTCCTGAAAGTTGTTACATTGATTCCCTGGGTGATCAAGAGAGGACAGTCATGAGAATATGATTTAACAAACAGCATTCCCCTTTATATGGTTGAAGAGAAAATGAGGGCGTTGACAGCAGCTTCTCTCTCCCTTTGTCACAATCAATAATGTTTCCTTGAAAAAAACCAAAAAACAAAAAAACTATGTTTCCCAAAGTGCTGTATGAAGACCACCAGCTCCAAACACTGTCTAGTGGCATTACTATATTTCTCATTGGATTTCAATTATAATTTTTAATGTTTATTTATTTATTATTTTGAGAGAGAGAGAGTTAGTGGTGGAGGGGCAGAGAGAGAGAGAGAGAGAGAGAGAGAGAGAATCCTAAGAAGGCTCCGTGCTCAGCCTGGAGCTTGACAAGGGGCTCGATCTCATGACTGTGAGATCATAAACTGAGCTGAAATCACGAGTCAGACGATTAACCAACTGAACCACCCAGGCACCACTCAGTTTTTAATTTTAATTGATGAAGGTAAGGGACAGGAAAAAGAAAGTAGTGAGAGAGACCATGACAAAGAAACTACAGTTATTGCCTGTTGTAAATGATACATACACATCAAGAGGGAGTTTTAACTTTCAGCTGCTCTGAAAAGGGGAAAGTAGAACATACCGGATATTTGTAAAATAAAGAATAATTCAAAATAACAGATAATAAGCATAGTGGACTCTGTCAGAGTCCATACATTTGCTTGTCTGAACATTACTTTTCATTTCTTCCTTAGGAAAACATTTTGTATGGACAAATGGCTGCACTGCGAATAAATACATTTCTCAGCTATCCTTACAACTAGATGTGCCTTTGTGGCTAAGTCAGGAAACACAGGATTTGCACACAAGTGAGAGTGGCCACCCTGAGTTTCTTTCTAGTTTACTGACAAGCTCCTCATCTTGGACTTGTGCAGTCATCTCCTTCGTTGGTAGAATGCACTCAAAGTAATGACCTGGTAGCTACCATGCAAATAAAGACTGTGCCTTGGGAAGGCATGGATAGCAACATGGGAGGAACTTCTGCCTCTAAGCAGTCCCATGGGAGAAGACTTACTGTAAACCACTGCCTACTTCAGGGACTGTTGTGGGTAAAAAATATTTTTTATCTTGTTTGAGCCACTGAACTTTGAATCTCTGTCACAACAATTAGTCAAATAAATGAGTATGTAGAAGTGTCGAACTGCCATTAAAATCCCAAAATACTGGGCATTAGCTAAGTGGGAGAATGTAAGGAAAAAAAATATAGTAGGGAAGAAAGCTAATAGGCCTTGTTCTGCCATTGGCCATGAACTTGGAACAGTAGGGTACAGGTCTACATAAATTTTGACACTACAGGAAAAAAGCTGAACAAAGCCCAAATGTTCTTCATCCTGCTGCTTTTAGAAAGGCTTACAAAAGTCATGAGCTTAAATAAGAATGGGCCATTTTTCCAGAAGAAACAGAAGTGAATAGAATTGTGCTAAGGGAAGTTATTTCTGCCTGATTTATGTAGCAGTTCTATAATTTAAATTGAAAGAGTGTTCAGAAATTTGTGGTTTGGCAGGATTGGAGAAGTCAGCTGTTTCTGTATGCCAATAGGAAGATATAATGAGGGAGGCATTTGTTGCTCAAAAATGCCCTCACCTCTTCCCGTTAGACTTTACCATCATGTATGATCCCTGGAACATTCCTCAGGTTCCTGAACATGTACACACATGCTGGCTTTAAAAATTGTGAAGTCCCCAATGAGGGCACACTATACTTGACTCAATGCAGATGTGGCTATGAATTAAGACCATTTATCCATTAGGATAAAGAAGAACCTTCTAGTAAATCTGGTATAAGCTCCAGAAAACAAAACAAAAAAAAACAACCAAAAAACCAACCAAACAAAAATAGCCCACAAGGTTGCCAGGTGCCCTAACCAAAAAACTTATTTCAATGTGGTAGCTTAGGTGTCTTTTATTGTTGCTTGGCAGGATTTTATAATTGTTATTGCCTCTGAAGCCTTCAGTGTTTCCCAGTGAAAGTTTCTATCATGGTGATTCTGCTCCTTTTCCACCAGTTTATATTGGGTATAATGTATGGGGAAGAAAGCTGAGAGCAGCAAAGATAATCTGTTTATCATTTTATAGGTTGTCAGACTTCGAAGAACCATATCGAGACCTAGTGCAGTTCTGTATATTTCCCAGAGATTCTGGATTTTGAGCTGGCAGCAGTCATTGGAATTGAACTTGGATTTTCTCTCTTGGGTAGTAGGTAGGTATCTATGTTTGTTTTAATGAGAAGAATGGTATTCATTTGTATATGCATAGCTAGAGGGTTGGACATAAAAGATTTCTAGTTGTTCCCCTATAAATCCATTTGTCTCTTGCATAAGAAAGACTGACCATCTCAGGATTATATTTCTTATCATAGATGCAGAGTGATGTGTAAAAATGTTAATAATGATCTGCATAAAAGTAAATTCCTTTGTCCTCTACTTCCTTTCAACTTTTATGTAACTGACAGGAAATGTGAACAACTTGAAACCATTTTGGAAAACTGTGTTAATGATGGTAGGGTGAACCAAATCTTTTGTCTCCCAAAATTTATATGTTGAAATCTTAACTCCCCATGTGATAGTGTTAGGATGTGGAACTTTTGGGAAGTAATTAGATCATGAGGGTTCAACACTTATCAATGAGATTAGTGCTCTTGAAAGAGAGACCCCAGAGAGCTCTCATGTTCTTTCTTCACCATGTGAGGATACAACAAGAAGACAGAAGTCTACAACCCAAAATACATTTCTCAGAACCCAAACCCAACCATGCTGGCATCTTGAAAAGGAAATTCCAGCCTCCAGGACTTTAGGAAATAAATTTCTTTTTTATAAGCACCCCATGTATGGCATTGTGTTATAGCAGTCCAAACTAGGACAGATGGCTTCCTAGTAGCTTGGAATCCCTCAATGATGCCATGAAGCAGAGCCCACCTACTTGTGCATGTCTATTATATGTGAGGGAGATAAACTTTTCTCTTGTTTAGGCCACTGAATTATGGATCTCCTTACTAAGGAAGCTGTACCACATATCCTAAATAATATGTTGGTAATTAAAGTAATCCCTTGAAGATAAACCGGCATCCAGTATATATTTGTGGAATAAATAAATGATTGAATAAAAGAATTCAAAGAAGACATAATTGTGTTTGAGCAGGAATAATCTTAGAATATTTTGCTATAAATATCTTTATAAAACTTTGTATATGCTTCAGAAGGAATGTCTAATTATAGTGACAGCAATGGGAGCAGTAAAAAAATTATTTTCTGAAATGAATGAAATTCAGATCGAAAACTTAAAAATAATGTAACTGACCAATGCATCTGTGATTTTTATATTATTATCTTATTTTTCAACTTTAAAATCATATATGATTTGGCTAGAGAAAGTAGACTATAGTGTTGGCTCTATGCTTTTCATTTCATTATTTCAGAAAGCTACCATTTCATTACATTGTTTGATTTGTCTGTTCTTAATAATGTTGAAATGTGAGTAAAAGTGAACAAATGAGTTCAGTATAAACACAACATGATTATTTAATTTTCAGTTCGCTGTAATTACACCATATATTTTATAAAATATAGCTCTCGGCGCACCTGGGTGGCTTAGTCGGTTAAGCATCTGACTTTCGCTTAGGTCATGATCTCGCGGTTCGTGGGTTCGAGCCCCACATCAGGCTCTGTGCTGACTGCCAGCTCAGAGCCTGGAGCCTATTTCAGAGTCTGTATCTCCCTCTCTCTCTGACCCTCCCCTGCTCATGGTCTCTCTCTCTCTCTCTCTCTCCTAGAAATAAATAAAAATATTTAAAAAAATAGTTTAAAAAAATATAGCTCTCAAGGTGTCTAAACACGTTGTGACAATTGTGGAAATGTTCATTAAAATTACAATTATTGGTAATTGTCATTAAAATGATAATTATTGGTAATTACTCTGGTGGTTATAGCATATATAATTTTCCTAGAAATTGGGACATATATAAAATCAAGATATAACATGTTAGCTGCAATGACTCATTAAACAATATGTAATTATTAAGATTGTGCACAACAGTTTGGCCTTTTGATAGCAAGACTGTAGACAGAAATATTTGGGGTATAAAAACAATATATAAAGAAGTGAAGTAAAGGAAGCAGGAAAGATATCAGATTAATTTATTCATGATCAACTGTAAGACTAGAAAGAAAATCAGGTTTGGAAAATTCCAGTCCTTTTTTTGTGGACAGAAGAACATTTTACCCTAAATAGACTATGTTAGCAGTTTACTAAGACAACTAATTAAGTGGCAGTGAGCACAACAGACAAAATTAGGATGAAATGTGGTTTCTAGGAAACCAAATAGTATCGTCATCAAAATCAAGCTATTTTTCCAAGCAAGTTCTTAGTGTGCCCACCTGTGACATAACAACGCATTTCTATAGTGCTTCACAACCTAGCAGTCGGTGTCTGTGTTCGTGTGGCGGGAGAAACCACACGGATGGTGGATCAGGCTAGTTTAGAAGCCACCAAGACTAACCAAGCTCATAAAGGAAATACATTGGACGTTCAGTTGTTACAAATAGAGATACTGGCAGTAATATAAGTGAGAACTCTGCTCTAGAAGATGTGTTTGTACCATCAAACCAGTTAGACTGGTATAAGTGGGAAAAAAATAGAGGATGCAGTTTATTAAGAATCCACACTTTGCTTACTTTTCCAACTGTTTACTTTGGTAGGATATAAAAATTACCAGAGATCATTAAACACGTTACAGGTACACCATTGCTCTTTGTGGGCCTCCAAAGATTAAAGCTTCCACATTTATAAGTTCCAGCTGCATTTAGTTTATGCTATGTTGTCTTTCACTTCAACCTTTTTTTGATTCTTGAGTAAGCTGAAGATCTGTGTATACGAAGTAACAGATAATTGAGGATGAGTTTTATCTAAAGCTTCATTAATTATTTTCCAAATTGAAGAAACACAAAAAATAGGAAGTAATATTTTAGGGGTGCTTGGGTGGTTGTTGGTTAAGCGTCCGACAGCTGACAGCTTAGAGCCTGGAGACTGCTTCAGATTCTGTCTCAGTCTCTCTCTGCCCCTACCCCGCTCACACTGTCTCTGTCTCTCTCAAATATAAATAAACATTAAAATTTTTAAAAATATATAAAGTAATATTTTAGAAGAAGGGATAGAGGGACTTGATTAATGTATTAATATGAAAGATTTATAACTACCCAACTATTTTTAGCACTTAAGTACTCTTAAAATTTGAACTCTTAAAATAAATTGCCCTACGAAGCATTTATGCTGAAACCTTGTTATGTTGTGCATTTATTCTGTATTTCCAGAAATATTTTTCAAGTAAAGGTAAGTTTGCAGCACAGCTCCTATCCTCAAATTGCGAATTGGTGTTTCTTTATTTTAGATCTACTTATATGATGATTAAATCCTTTTGTTAAGTTTCACAAAGCTCCATGAAAGTGCTACCTACAAAGCTGTAAACCTGGTGAGTAGATTATGATTGCAACACACTGGTATACTTGGAAAAGCAACCAAATGTGCTTGAATTTTGATAACTAATTTGTACAGACAAGTGTTGGCCTCTGAATGCACTGCCATGATTAATACTACAAGTGCATAGAAATGAAGACTCATAATATTTACTGGGCTGCTACCAATTAATCTCAAGGGTTGAGAAGTGAAATATTCTGAATTATTAAAACAGATAGATATAAAACACAATTGTGATACATCCAGTCATAAGGGAAAAGCACAGGAAAGAAAACATATTGTAACTGCTAATTATGAGTGAATCTACTATGTATAGTTTAAAATTGTTAATCTCATGTTTTTAGATTAAAATCACAAATACAAATACCAATACCACTGGAGTTAATAAGAGGTTTAAATATGAAAAATCTGTAGCTTAAATTACTTAACTTCCCTTATGTGTTCATGTTTTATACATTTATACGCTTAACCGACTAAGCCACCCAGGCGCCCCAACTTATACATTCTCAATGCAGAAATAAATCAAAAAAATTTTTGAAGAAGCAAAACTTTCTTAAACCTTGAAATATGTTGATCATTTTGTGTGTGTATACTAAAAATATTATATGAAATATTCCTTTTTAATTGTGTACATGAGTCAACTAAAATGCAAATACCCTTTTCCATGCTCAGATATCAGCATGGAAGTATTAACTTTCACAGAGTTCTAAAAAGGGAGAAGATCAGTGCTTTAGATACATATGTATTTCTAAAGTATCTTTGGAATTCCATCAAAATTACATAAATAGATTTAAAATACTTTTGAAATTCATTGATTTCATTCATTCATTCCATCCAACCAATGGTGTTACACAGAAAGTGTTGTATTATAGAGTGGCCATATTTGTTTATAAATAGAATATAAATTTGTGTCTTGCAAGATTTACCAGTAAATCAAATACATCGAGCATGAATGGATGGGGGGGTGGGGGGAGAGAGAGAGAGAGAGAGAGAGAGAGAGAGAGAGAGAACATAATAATCTCCAGCAGTTATCCTGAACAATTTATTTTGAGAAAGTCAAAAGATGTAAATCTCTCATTCAAAGGTAACTCATTTTGAGACAGAACAAGTCCACAGTCCATTCCCGGATCCATTTGGAGGAAAATCAGTATTTCTTATAGAAATGATAGAATACAGAAAAAAAGTATTTGAACTGAACATTGAAAGCTGCTATTTTCCATTTTCATTGGCTATGTCATTTTGGACAAATCATTTAATCTCTCTGGACTCCAGTTTCTTTACCTTTAATATGGTAATAATAATATTTACCTCAAGTATTAATGAGGTAACTCGAGACAGCCCCATGATAAGTGCCTAGTACATAGCAGGCACTTAGTAAATATTAATAATGGGTAATTGTCCAATCAATAAAGCCATAGGCATAAAGTTCCCCTTTTTCATATTCATAAAGGTTGAAATGCTGTTAGAGATTTCATCTTCTTGAAATACACTGGAACATAAAATAACCATACATGCCCTCTTAAGTTTCAGTTGATGGTATTTAATGTTCACAGGATGAAATATAGGCTGATTATTCATGAGGGAAGTGACATATTTGTTCTGCTCATAGATTAATGATCAAGATAGATGATCTATATAAGGCATCTAGCATAGAATTATGATCAGCTTTGCAATGATCTACTTTATAGAAAATGGGTATTTTGAGAGTACACCTCATGCTCCAAATGAGGGAGAAATACATTTAGATATACTTTTGCTTTCTAGATTCAACACTGCACATACATTTCTGAAAATGGTCTATTTTTATACTCTCTTTAATCATTTTTTTTCCAATTCAGCTTGTATTTTTTTGCTTACTTTGACCCTTTATTACATAAATGAAGGGTGAGCAATTTTTAACAAAAACATTAATCTTCTATTTTATTGCATGCAATTATTAGAACATAGCAATTATTTTCTATAAATAAGACCTTCAACTGACTAATTAATTAGGCTCAGTGATACATGACATTATTAAATGAGCTGTTACATGCTTTTGGTACAAATACACAGAAGTTATTGAACCCTAGTTTGAAAGGGACATAAATTCCAACTGTATACACATTATTTTTTTTTTTGGCTGAATCATAATTCATGAATACAGTAAGATTTCAGTGCTGTAAACATCAGTATAATTTCTAATTATTTCAGTACTCTAATCTAGTTGACTTTGGGACTGAATTTATTGGTACAAACTGCACTATGACTATGTGTTAATGGTGATTTATATTCTTCCCCATTCAGATTGGAAATGGAATCTCACCTCCACTGCATAATGTTCCAGAACCACTTTTTACTCACTAAAGTATTATTTTCATGTACCAGATTTTGGAAATTTAAATAAATAAAACGAAGTCTGGGGAAAGAACATAAAAATTAATAGCAATGATTCTGTTTTGACAAGTCTTTCTTTATGTGAGGAAACAAAACCACGTTCTTCCAGAAACTCTCAATATATACCTAAAGTCAGGTGAGGGTGCATCTCCATGTACCATCATTGTGGCACGCTACGAACTGAATTGTAATTGTGTATTTTCATGTTTCCCTTTTTTCTAATCCCCAGACTGTGAATGGTAATTCTTTAGCATGGCATACAAGTCCCTTTCGTATCTACGTTTTAATGACTAGCCTTTTCCTTATCGCTCCCCTGTTCCCAAACCCTACACCCTGACAGAGTAGAATGTCTCCCAAAATCATGAATCATTTCATGACTCCATTCCCCTGACCATGGTCCTTCAACCTAGATGGAACTTCCTCTACTTCTTCACTAAAGAAGGTATCCACCATCCTCTTGGGGTCTAGCTCAATGGTTGCCTTATTAAAGCATTGCCTGGCCTCCTAGGCAAGGTGTTATCCTTCCCCAGTTGCCTGGCTGACATCTTCATGTAGAGTAGCTCTCATTGTATAACAATTTTCTTCAAAATCTGTCTCTTCCTTTAGCACAAAGACTCTTAATACCTAGTGTGCATAAGCGTAATGACACTGTGCTAAAAATACAGATTCCTGAGCCTCCATTCTTCAGATTCTCAACTGACCTCAGCAGGGGCCCCAAGACCCGAAGATCTTCAATTTCATTTGCAGGTGTTTCTCATGCACAAGTCCAGGATCATATTTTGTAAATAAATAAAAATAAAAGAAATAGAAAAACATATAAACAAAAGACCAAAAAACAAACTGCACTAATTGTGTATAAGTCAACAACTGGGCTATGCCTTTTTTGTTTTGAATATATAGGTACAAAATAGTGACATTCAATGAATGCTTGTTGAGTAAATAAGAGGTTTTAAAATACCCAATAATTTCTTTGGAATAATTTGTATGGTGCCTGACAGTACAGCCATGTAGATTTGTGGCTATATTTACAACTGTTCTCACAGAATTTTAATTAGTGGTCAATGTCAATTAAAAGATTGCTACTGAACTATGTCCTTGGTACTCTAATTTTATAAAAAAAATGGAAAGTACTTGATAAGGAAATAAAAGATGTGCTAAGTATAGCTAATATTCTGACTTTCAGGATTAGTATTCAAAAAAGTAGTTCAAAATCAACAACAGAAGGCCTCGACAAAAAGGTGAAATGTCACAGAGATAAATGTACACTTCTGCCTTTAGGTTAAAAAAATCAATTGCAAAGATGCAGGATGGTGTGAGAACTGGCTTGACAGAAGTTCATTTAGGAAGAACCCAGGTTTTCAGTAAAGCCCAATATTGTGACATAGCTACTTAAGAAAACCACATGGTCAGATGATGTTGAAGTGCTTTAAAATAAGAAGCATTAGTATACAGGATGTAACCATGTCATTTCTTTGCACCAGGAAACTCTCATTGTATGTAACATACCTCGAGATCACTGTGTCACACCTGGACATTTGGACAACTGGAGTTGTTTCATAAGAGAACAACTAGCGTATTTAGTGAAATGGAAATAATGATATACCAAGAACAATTGAGGAAAACCATGTCTATGTGAGGACTAACCTTGGATACTAGATGTTACTGTTACAGTAATGTAGCTTAACAAACAATCACAAAATATTAATATCCTATACTAAGAGACAATTGTTTAGGTTGTGTGTTTTTGTTTAGCTAGAGATTTCCCAGAGGCTTGGATCACTTCGGGCTGTGTTCCAAGCTTGGATGGAACTGGGATTGACCTCCTTGAGGTATGGACTCCCCGTGTATTCATTCTGGAGCCCAGACTAAGGGCACAATACGTATCTAGAGAAGTTCTTCTGGCAACAGCAAGAGCAAATGGGAAACACATAGTCCTTTTAATGTACAGGCTCAGATATGGCATTATTCTATTAGTCAAAGCAAGATACAGGATAGTGAGGAGTCAGGCAAACACTCTGCCTCCTTAATGAGAGACACTGAAAAATCACAGAGCAAAAGGTGTGAACATAGGGAGGGGTACAGAACTGTAGTCAAGAATGCATTCTATCACATTCTGATATTGACAGAGGGACATTATCTTCATAAAGAAAGGCTGATATGTGGAACAAAACAACATATGTAGTTTCACAAGCTGATTACTGATCAATGTATATAAATGGAGATTACAGGGGAGAATATATTATTTCAGTTTATGAGTTTTCTAATAAGCTGAGGTGTGGACAATATGGCATTACTACAAAGTACGCAGTCCTTGGAATTGGACAGAAATCAGTTTAAACCTTGTCCAGGCCTGGGCAAGGTAAACATTCTGAACCTAGTTTTCTTGTGATCAGAGGATAAGATTGTCTACCTCATATGATAATGTTATAAAGTACCCAGTATAGGCCTCTGCATATAGCAGCTGCTCTGTATTATTTTAGAAATTGTCAAGTGTTTCCTGACTAGCCCTTCACACTCCTCTCTTGCTTCTTTCACACATCTATAATTTGGTCTTACTGAATATTATATAACATAAATTCAAAAGTACTTATAGTCCTTGAATTCTAAGTCCCAAAACTCTGAACCCCCAACTTTTTTCTTCAATTGAGTGTCAAAATCCTTAGGCAACAACATTTTTACCTTAAGTGATTAGTTATTTATAGCTACTTATGTCCTACCTACTATAGGCACTCATTTATTTCAATACAGTAATATGAATATATATTTTTGGCCTAGATGCAATATATAATTTATGCATTAGACTGCCTCCTTTATAAAATATAAATAGTTCTGAATATGTAACATCTAGTCCACAGTATTGTAACTATGGAATTTGATCCTGTACTTAAATATACCATATAGTTCACTGTTCTCCTTCTAGCCCCTAGAAAAGAGGCCTTAATAAATAACTTTAATCAAACAGTAAAATAAGGTGTTGAGATTACTATAAAGGGAAATCTAGTCATGAGAAATTACTAATATCTGTATCTTATTTTGTCTCCATTCCACATGCATCCGAGATACATTCTGTTCTCTTTTCTGAAGTTCTTCCAGGATCTAGTGTCATGTTGTTGAGTTTTTTTCCCCTACTCTACAATTTCAAGATCACAAAGTCCATATTTTTCATCTTGACCCTGGGTCTTTCAAGAAAAATACTTCCCTTCTCTCATTACCAGTGTTCGAGTGCAATAAAGTAAGATCCGTTTATTTTGTTGGTGTTGTTGGTTTTTGGTTAAGTGCAAATTGATTGAGAAAGCAGTGAAAGCACAGGAAGATCATTCAGAAAAAGGATGGAATAGCAACTAATAGAGAACTTGTTGAGCTCAAATGACCAAATCAGGCCGATGGAAAAAAAAGGATGATCATAATTGTCACCAAAGGTGAATTTGGTTTTCCCAGCTGTTAGATATGATAACAACCTCGAACTCTATCCAAAAATCATTCTTTTTGTACATCTGAGTGCTACATCTGCTTTCCTGTTCCTTTCCTATCATTTCCGCTAAATGCTCTACCACTCCTAAGTATCTTAGATCACCTCAAGGACATGTAGTTCTTCAGTAATGAATTATATTCTCATTTCATTTCTTTGTCTTTGTACATGTCTTTGTCTGGATAAATTTTATTTACCCAGTTAAATCATATAGCTTGGCATCAGCTCTTTTTAAGAAAACTTCTGGGGGATGTTTGCGGGGGGGTGGGGGGCTCGGTTGGTTGAGGGTCTGACTTGATTTCAGCTCAGGTCATGATCCCAGGGTCATGGGATTGAGCCCCACATCTGGCTCCACACGGAGCATGGAGCCTACTTAAGACTTTCTCTCTCTCCCTTTTCCACTCTCCCCCATTTATGCACATTGTCTCTCTTTCTCCCTCATGAAACAAACAAACAAACAAAAGCTTCTGGTAGTTTCTTGTAACTGTCTACTTGATGGCTTCCTATGTTCTCTCACATCCTCTGGCACCTCTTTCTAGCATAAGTACTTATCACATGCTACATGTTTATTTGGATGTCTGTCTTCTTCACTAATTGTCTCCAAAGAGTCCACTCTTAGATTTTAGGATATCCTTCATGGACCACATAGAGCCCTCAAATAGCCATTAAAAATTATATTTATTTTAGAGAGAGAGACAGAGAGACAGAGAGAGAAGCAGGGGAAAGGCAGAGAGAGAGGGAGACACAGAATCCAAAGCAGGCTTTGGGCTCTGAGCTGTCAGCACAGAGCCTGACATGGGGCTCAAACCCACAGACGTGATATCATGACCTGAGCTGAAATCAGTTGTTCAAGTGAGTGAGCCAACCAGGCACCCCCAAACAGCCATTTTGAAGGGCTTTGTATTATTGTGCCTTGGAAGCATTTTCTGGATACTTACTTCTCTTTCTTGCTTATTTTGTGTAGAAATGAATTTAGAAAATGATGACTGTGGCTACCTACAGTTATATTTGGCTTAATCTCTATAGTGTTTAACTTTCAAAAATTAGTTGCCAACATTGAAAACATCAGGGCATTGCACTGAAAAACTGATGTGGCAAGTTACATTTTCCAAAACTGGCCAGAACCTCATTTTTATCCTTGAATCATGCTTGCTCCCCAGTTACTGGTGAGATCTCATCTCTTCTCTTGAATCTGGCTGGACTTGACAGAATGAAACTAAGTCATGAAAGGCAATGCAGCTTCTGTTTGTTCTGTGGTGTACTCAAATCTGGTGCTTTAACCTGCCATGCTGTGAGGAACAAAGCAATGTGGAGTACTACATGAACATTCCAAGCAGCGGCCCCAATTTAGGTATCAGCTGATATCCAGCATCAGCTGCCAGATCGATGGAGAAGAATCTCCAGATATTTCCATATCCCAGCCACTGAGTTATCCTTACCTTTTGAGCCTTCTTGCTGAAAGGCTCCAGACATAAGGGAGAAGAAACAAGACACCCCTGCTGTGACTTGTTAGAATTCCTGATATACAAAATCCTCAAGTAGAAGACAACATAGTAAAGATGGTTATTTTATACTTAGCTTTTGGATGGTTCACTATGCAGCAATAGTAACTGGAAAACAGGATTTCATGGGGAAAAAATATCAAGCACCTCTGAACCCTTTACATTAACTATATGGCCACAATATCCTAAACTTGAACAGAAGATATTTGCCTTCAATAGAGCATGCACTTTCCAGTTTGCCAGTCTCCACCACTCCTTACTGTTGCACCTTGACAATTATATACACTTATGAACATTTGTGACCCTAAATATGTTGACAACTGTCTGTTAAATATGCTTTTCCTTTTTAAAAAAATGTTGGTTTATGTATGAAAGAGAGTGAGAGAGAGAGCATGTGTGCAAGTGGGGGAGGGGCAGGGAGAGAGGGGAACAGAGAACACAAAAGTGGGCTTTGTGCTGACAGCAGCAAGACCCCTGTGAGGCTCCAACTCCTGAAGGGTGAGATCATGATCTGAGCCAAAGTTGGATGCTTAACCTACTGAGAAACCCAGGCGCCCCAAAATATGTTTTTTTTCTATTGACGGAACTAAGTATCTTTAATTACCAAAGTAAGTATCTTTAATTATCTTTAAAGTCTGAATTTCATCTTAGACTCTGTAATTGGTCTTCATCCTAGGCCTTTTGCAACACATTGAGTTCTTCAAGAGTCTAAGATGATCTAACGGTTCCCTTTTCTGAAGCTCTTATTGCAGATGGTTTGCCTGATAGTTTCCTGTTTCCAGTTGAGGAGTGTCTCTAGTTCTATAGTAATCTGCTGAAAAGAAATGACTGACATGCTGACATATCTTCATCTCAGTAAATGATTAAACAGGTTTCAGTTGCTAACTGAGACACTTCCTTAAATTTTCTTGGGAGACTCATCATTCAAATGACTAGGGAAAATGGGTTTTCTAGCTTTTCTTATTAAAGTCTTACAAAATATATTTTATTGCATATGTTTGAGTACAAATTGACTATTTAAGGAACTAGTTATCAAAATTAACCTTACACTAATAAAAAAATCAACAAATGCAATAAATATATAATGGATAATTTGAGAAAACACATTCTTCCTTAAAACCAACAGCGAGTCTTCTAGATGCTTAAAATAACTATTCCAGATGAGGACAAAAACTAGTGTGTATCAAGAGCTGGACTCTCACTTTGTTGAAGTAAATCCAAGCAGTAGCCAATCTACTGTTCATGCATGCAGAGGTCTGTAGATGGCATGAAACTACAACTAATTTGTAGAATAACTGGGAAAATATCTCAAATCCAATAACCTTTTGCAAATTCAATCTCATCATTGACTGTAGTTTGAAACATAGGAGAATTGAATTACAAAATGAGAGTGAGTCATTTTATCGTGAATACTACCATGTAAATGAATAGGAAAAGCTGTTATATACTTAATATGATAACTTTTATTAAATTACTGGATAACTACAGTGACTTACACTTAAGTTTTCATTAGAAGGGTTTCTGTAGACTCTCAGTATCAAATACAGGGATTACATTAAATTAATAGCCTAAAAACATGGTTTTTCTTGCTTGAAATTACCCTTTCATCAGAATCTTTTGAAAAGCATGCAAATAACTTACTACATTTTTATTATATTAAATGCATATTCTCTGTGGCTTGTTCAGGTAACAATACAAATCTGTTGACTCAATGAATTGATTTCATATTTGTGGACACTATTAGTCTTTATGTATAAGGCCATTGGAGCTAGAAGATGTGACTTTGAATCCAACATTTACTACCTGAATGAACTTGGGAAAATCACTTGACATTTTAAAGCTTCAGTTTTTTCTGCTTCAAATGTTACTGCAAGGTTTAAATGAGACAAATTGACCTAAACAATTAACACAACAGCTAGGCCAAAACCAATGTTAGTTATTATGAATCATTAGTTCCCTGTAGTCTTTGAACAACAGAGTGGTGATTCCCATTGTGTGGGCTCTGACCCTTGAAGAACCAGGAAATTGTGCAAGGCAGTCCAAGAACCCATTTGTTCACCAAATGTACATTTGTATGGTCACTGTGTATTCTGACTTTGTTTTTTAAGTATGTAGATGCTTTCTCATTAACAAGACGCAAATTCATTTAAAAGCGTTACTGTTTCTGTAACAATTCAAGTCCTTATTTACATCTTCAAGCAACTGACATTAATATGTACAATTACTAGTTGTCAATGATATGACACAGTTTTTGGATGTTGTGCTGACTCTCTTCTCTTTGCCTACGCACTTCCTCTCTTCCCTTCAACCTGCTCTGTACTCTGGGGATGACTAACAGCAACTGCATCTACTAGGTTTCTTGTTTTCTGCCTCCTATTGTGTTCAACCAATGAGAGCAAAGGTAGGAGACTAGAAGGAGGGAGGAGAGTGAGGTCAGGGTGTTAACTCCCTGAACTTTTGTCTTTGTGGGATGACTAGAGCTGCCATTCTGAATCAGAAGTCTCAGTTCCTCTCAGGAAGTCTCTGCAAATAGTCTTCTCTGTCATCTCAAAACTAATTTTGTTGACAAACACCTTGCCCCAAGAATACTACTGCCAGAGCATCATATTGTCCCTTGTGGTTTCTCTATACTCTGCTACTGAAAATAGTTCTCTTATTAAACTTTTCTCAAATTATCATAATTTAATAGCGTCATTTTTTCCCCGACTGTGTAGACCCTGACCAATACATGTATTCAAAAAGGGTCTTCATTCTAGAAAACTTTGGGGACTTAAATATCAGGAAGAGATGTATATTTGCTCTCCTAGCACATTCCTTTGTAATTTACAGACAAGAAGATCCCTTTCCTTGTGAATTCCTCAACTGATTGATAAGTTAAGGCAAGTAAAGTCTTCCATTTTGATATTTTGCCTATTATACCAATATGAAGACAATGATTTACAATGGAAAAAAGTCTCTTCAGCAAATGGTGTTTGGAAAACTGGACAGTGACCTGCAGAAGAATGAAACTGGACCACTTTCTTACACCATATACAAAAGTAAATTGAAAATGGATGAAAGACAGACAATGTAAGACAGGAAACCATCAAAATCCTAGAGGAGAAAACTGCAGCAACCTCTTTGACCTTCGCTGAAGGCAACCGGCTAAAAGGCAACCAAAGGAACGAGAGAAGACTGCAAATAACATATCAGATAAGGGTTAGTATCCCAAATCTATGAAGAACTTATGAGTCAACACCCCAAAAATAAATAATCCAATGAACAAATGGGCAGAAGACATGAATAGACACTTTTCCAAAGAAGACATCCAGATCACTAATGGACACATGAAAAGATATTCAACATCATTCATCATCAGGGAAATAAAAATCAAAACCTTAATGAAATACCACCTCCTACCTGTCAGAATGGCTAAAATTAACAACTCAGGAAACAACAGATGTTGGCGAGGATTCAGAGAAAAGGGAACCCTTTTGCACTGTTGGTGGAAATGCAAATTGGCGTAGCCACTCTGGAAAACAGTATGGAGGTTCCTCAAAAAATTAAAAAAAGAACTACCCCACAACCCAGTAATTGTACTACTAGGAATTTATCCAAAGGATACAAAAATGCTGATTTGAAGTAGCACATGCACCCCAATGTTTATAGCAGCACTATCAACAATAGCCAAATTACGGAAAAGCCCAATATCCATCAACTGACGAATGGATAAAGAAGATGTGATGGGTATTTGTACAATGGAATATTACTAAGACATCAAAAAGAATGAAATCTTGCTATTTGCAACAATGTGGTTGGAACTAGGCTGTATTATACTTAGTGAACTAAGTGACTCAGAGAAAGACAAATATCATATTATTTCACTCATGTCAAATTTAAGAAAGAAATGAATATAGGGAAAGGGAAGGGAAAATAAAATAAGATAATAACAGAGGAGGCAAACCATAAGAACCTCTTAAATGCAGAGAACAGAGACGGGGCAAGATGGCAGAGAAGTAAGGAGCTCCGTACTTGCACTCGCGCCCATACATCACACAGAAAAGATCTGAAGCCATTGGAAACCTTATAAAACCTGAGAGACTGGGAGAAAAAGGACGCAGAATCCACTGAGAAAGGCTTCTAACGTGAGTGTGAACCGGGGAAGATAAAATCGGGCCGGGATCGGAGACTCCAGGGTGGGAGGCGATCTCCCTCTACCCTCTACGGGGAGTGAGAGGGGAAAAAGAGAGAGTCCAAAACAGAAAAACCTCCACTCGGGGGTCGGGGGGGAACCTCCGCTCAGTGCATAGAAAGACCGTACTTGCCAAATACCTGCACAGCAGGTCCCCTCGCGACAACTGGTCCTGGGGGAGCTGAGCACACAACTGCTTCTTTGTGCTGCTCCTGAAGGTTGAATTTCAGAGCAGCGGCGCGCCTGCCGCCATTGTAGCTCCAGGGCGGCTGGGGCCCCTGAAAGAGCCTCGCAGACACCGGGCGTCCGCGCTCCTGCCTGGCTGGAACTCGAGAGGGAAGGCAAAGAGCTAAAAACTGAGAAATTTGCCTGTGAGTTCGTGTTTCGGGTGAGGAGCCATAGAGGGACCCGGTTTTCCTCACTCCAGCGGGCTCGGGCTACGCGGACCCGGCAGGCAAGCCCCCGCGCATGCGCACCAGCCCGACCCAGAGAAGGAAGCAGCAATTCTCACTCCGCCCCCAGAGTTCAGCAGGGAGCCTGGAATAGCCCGAGGAGTTTGCCTGGGAAGCTGTGTCTAAGACAATTTCAGCTGGGGGCCCGGACTGGGATTTGGAGATTGGAACTGGCCCGGGTTGAAGAGTGTAACCAACTTCACTGCGTACCCGGAACGGGGAGTTGACACGCCAAAAAAAAGCGAGCTGCAGCGCGGGGTTCAAGAAGGGACTGGAGCACCCTCACTCTCCTCCCCACAACCGCCAAGGCAGAACCCCCGCCTGAGGCATCGGATCATGCCACGCCCATCCCTGCCTGAGAGGTGCCCTCCTCCCTTTTTTTTTTCTCTTTCTTTTTTCCTTTTTTTGTTTTTTTCCTTTTTTTCTTCTTTCTTTTTTTCCCCTTTCTTTTCTCTTTCTTTTTTTCTTCTTCTTTCTCTTTTCTCGCTTTTTTCCCCAAAACACTGACCTGATTAACTCTGGTCGCCAGCTTGCTTAAACAATCACAAGTCCATTCTATAAATGTAAATTCTACACCTACCGAACTTTTCAGCTATTTCTCTCAGGAATAATTAGACTATATAGTTTCTCGGGATAATTCCAGCATCCTTCTCTCACTTATCCAACCATATTCTACCCTTTACCTCTTTGAAAAAAGCTTCTTATCCCTTCTGCCTGTTCATTCTATTTCCAAATCTGCCTCGTCTCGCCCTGCCTTCTCTCTTTTTCTCTATGCTCTTCAACCAGCACTGCATACACACGGCTATTTAACTGTAGCTGGGAAATCCAGGTATATGCTTTAAACTGTTCTTTGTCAATCGGTTTTCTTCTTTTTTCCTTTTCTTTTCCCCTTTTTGACCCTTTTATGTATTTTATGCTCCCTATTATTCGCCCTCCCTCCTCCGTCTTTTCTCTTAACTTTTTCGTTTTCCCTCTCGCTTTGCATGTTAGTTGAATTAGCCTGTGCGTTTGTGTGCTCCTGCTCCCTGTGTGTTTGTCTGTCTGTTTTTTTTTTCCAGGGCTACCTCAAGAAACAAGCTAGAGTACACAAGGTGAAGAGTAACAAATATCACTACGAATAGGAAAATAAA
The DNA here is from genome assembly GCA_017311185.1 of Proteles cristata cristata. Taxonomy (NCBI): domain Eukaryota; kingdom Metazoa; phylum Chordata; class Mammalia; order Carnivora; family Hyaenidae; genus Proteles; species Proteles cristata. Next base: position 470,884 of record JAESUZ010004271.1, on the reverse strand, counting down.
ATAACTAAGGTCCCAACAAGAGAGACCGAGGGATACCATTCAAAAAACAATCTCTGAAAGGATAGGCCCTGGAAAGTCAAAGAGTATTCTTAGACATACCAGTGCTCATAGACACAGAGAGCATAACAGGTCTTCAAAACCAACAGGAGCCGGAAAGCTAACTAAAATAACGAAACGAAAGAGCTCTCCTCCAAAGAAACTCCAAGAAGAAATGACAGCTAATGAACTGCTCAAAACAGATATCAGCAGCATAACGGAACAAGATTTTAGAATAATAATGGTAAAATTAATAGCAGGGCTTGAAAAAAACATAGGGGACATCAAAGAAACTATGGCTACAGACAGAATGGAAAATAAAAATAGGCATGAAGAATTAAAAAATGCGATAAATGAGATCATAATAAATTAGAGGCCTCCAATGCACGGCTTGAAGAGGCAGAAAGGAGAATAAGTGATTTAGAAGACACCATTACAGAAAAACAAGAAGCTGACAAAAAAAGAGACAAACTGATCCAGGAACAGGAAAGAAGAATTCGAGAGCTCAGTGATACAGTCAAACGCAACAATATTCGTATCATAGGAATCCCAGAAGAGGAAGAGAGAGGGAAAGGTGCTGAAGGAGTCCTGGAACAAATTATAGCAGAGAACTTCCCCGACCTGGGGAAGGAAGTCAATGTGGAAATACAAGAGGCTCAGAGGACTCCTCTCAGACGTAACTTGAATCGATCTTCTGCACGACATATCATCATAAAAATGGCAAAATACAAGGACAAAGAGAAAATTCTGAAAGCAGCTAGGGAGAAAAGGGCCCTCACATACAAAGGGAAACCTATCAGAGTGGTGACAGACCTATCTACTGAAAAGTGGCAGGCCAGAAAGGAATGGAAGGAGATCTTCAATGTGATGAACAGTAAAAATATGCAGCCAAGAATCCTCTATCCAGCAAGCCTGTCATTCAAAATAGAAGGAGAGATAAAAACCTTTCCAAATAAAGAGAAATTGAAAGAATTTGTCACCACGAAGCCAGCCCTACAAGAAATCCTGAGGGGGATGCTCTGAAGGAAAGGTTGCAAGGAACAAAGATTCCAGAGACACCACCACAAACATGAACCCTACAAAAGATACAAAGACTCTAAATCCACATATTTCAATAATAACACTGAATGTAAATGGGCTGAATGCTCCAATCAAAAGACACAGGGTAGCAGAATGGATTAAAAAACAAAATCCATCTACATGCTGTCTACAAGAAACTCATTTTAGACGGGAAGATACCTTCAGATTAAAAGTAAGGGGATGGAGAAATATATATCATGCTACAGGAAATCAAAAGAAAGCCGGAGTAGCGATACTTATATCAGACAAACTGGACTTTAACTTAAAGACAATCACAAGAGATGAAGAAGGGCACTCCATAATAATTACAGGGTCCATCCATCAGGAAGAACTAACAATCATAAATGTCTACGCACCGAATATGGGAGCACCTAAATATCTAAAACAATTAATCACAAACAGAAGCAAGCTTATAGATAAGAATGTGCTAATAGCAGGGGACTTTAATACTCCACTTACAGCAATGGATAGGTCAACCAGACAGAAAATCACTAAAGAAATAATGGACTTGAAAGATACATTGGACCAGATGGACCTGACGGATATGTTTAGAACTTTACATTCTGAGGCCAGGGAATTTACTTTCTTCTCAAGTGCGCATGGCACATTCTCCAAGATAGATCACATACTGGGACATAAAGCAGCCCTCAAGAAATATAAAAGAATAGAGATCATACCATGCACACTGTCAGATCACAATGCTTTGAAACTTGAAATCAATTACAGGAAGAAGTCTGGAAAACTTCCAAAAACATGGAGGTTAAAGAACACCCTTCTAAAAATGAATGGGCCAATCAGGCAATTAGAGATGAAATTAAAAAATATATGGAAACAAATGAAAATGAAAACACAAGAATTCAAAATCTATGGGATGCGGCAAAGGCAGTCCTAAGAGGAAAGTACATTGCTCTCCAGGCCTATTTCAAGAGATTAGAAAAAGCGCAAGTCCAAAATCTAACAGCTCACCTGAAGGAACTAGAGGCAGAGCAACAAGAACGCCCTAAACCCAATAGAAAAAGAGAAATAGTAAAAATTAGAGCAGAAATAAACAACATAGACACCAAAGAAACAATTGAACAGATCCATGAAACCAAGAGTTGGTTTTTTGAAAAAGTAAACAAAATTGATAAGCCTCTAGCCAGACTTATCCAAAAGAAAAGAGAGAGCACCCAAATAGACAAAATTATGAATGAAAATGGACTTATTACAACCAACCCCTCAGAAATATAACCAATTATCAGGGAATACTATGAAAAATTATATGCCAACAAATTGGACAACTTAGAAGAAATGGACAAATTCCTAAACACACACTCACTACCAAAATTCACACGGGAAGAAATAGAAAACTTGAACAGACCCATAACGAGTGAAGAAATGGATTCAGTGATCAAAAATCTGCCAACAAATAAGAGCCCTGGACCTGATGGCTTCCCTGGGGAATTCTACCAGACATTTAAAACAGAATTAATCCCAATTCTTCTCAAGCTATTCCAAAAAATAGAAAGCGAAGGAAAACTCCCCAACTCATTTTATGAAGCCATCATCACTGTGATTCCCAAGCCAGACAGAGATCCAGCAAAAAAAGAGAACTACAGGCCAATATCCTTGATGAATCCGGATGCAAAAATTCTCAACAAGATCCTTGCAAATCGAATCCAGCAGCATATCAAAAGAATCATCCACCAAGATCAAGTGGGATTCATTCCTGGGTTACAGGGCTGGTTCAATATTCGCAAATCAATCAACGTGATACATCATATCAATAAAAGAAGAGATAAAAACCATATGATCCTGTCAATAGATGCAGAAAAAGCATTTGACAAAATACAGCATCGCTTCTTAATAAAGACTCTCGAGAAAGTTGGGATAGAAGGAACCTACTTAAACATCATCAAAGCCATCTATGAGAAGCCTTCAGCTAACATCATCCTCAACGGGGAAAAACTCAGAGCTTTCCCCCTGAGATCAGGAACACGACAGGGATGCCCACTCTCACCACTGCTGTTTAACATAGTGCTGGAAGTCCTAGCATTAGCCATCAGACACCAAAAGGAAATCAAAGGCATCAGAATTGGCAAAGAGGAAGTCAAACTTTCTCTCTTCGCAGATGACATGATACTCTACATAGAAAACCCGATAGACTCCAACAGAAGCCTACTAGAACTGATCCAAGAATTCAGCCAAGTTGCAGGGTACAAAATCAACGTACAGAAATCGGTTGCATTTGTATACACCAACAATGAAGCAACAGAGAAATCAAGAAACTGATCCCATTCACAATTGCACAAAAAACCATAAAATACCTCGGAATAAACCTAACCAAGGATACAAGAGATCTGTATGATGAAAACTATAGAAAACTTATGAAGGACATTGAAGAAGACACAAAGAAATGGAAAAACATTCCATGCTCATGGATAGGAAGAATAAATATAGTTAAGATGTCATTACTACCTAAGGCACTCTACACATTCAATGCAATTCCAATCAAAATTGCACCAGCATACTTCTCAAAACTAGAACAAACTATCCAAAAATTTGTATGGAACCACAAAAGACCACGAATAGCCAAAGTAATCCTGAAAAATAAAACCAAAACGGGAGGGATCACCATCCCAGACTTTAGCCTCTACTACAAAGCTGTCATCATCAAGACAGTATGGTATTGGCACAAAAACAGACACATAGACCAATGGAACAGAATTGAGAACTCAGAAGTGGACCCAAAAGTATACAGCCAACTAATCTTTGACAAAGCAGGAAAGAATATCCGATGGAAAAAAGACAGCCTTTTTAACAGATGGTGTTGGGAGAACTGGACAGCAACTTGCAGAAGAATGAAACTAGATCATTTTCTCACACCATGCACAAAAATAAACTCAAAATGGATAAAGGACCTGAACGTGAGACAGGAAACTATCAACACCCTAGAGGAGAAAGCAGGAAACAACCTCCTTGACCTCCACCGCAGCAACTTCTTGACACATCCCCAAAAGCAAGGGAATCAAGAGCAAAAATAAACTGTTGGGACCTCTTCAAGATTAAAAGCTTCTGCACAGCCAAGGAAACAACCCAGAAAATTAATAGGCAACCAACGGAATGGGAAAAGATAGTTGCAAATGACATATCAGATAAAGGGTTGATATCCAGATTCTACAAGGAACTCACCAAACTATACGCCCGAAAAACAAACAACCCAGTGAAGAAATGGGCAGAAGATATGAACAGACACTTCTCCAAAGAGGACATCCAGATGGCCAACAGACACATGAAACGATGCTCAGCATCCCTCCTTATCAGGGAAATACAAATCAAAACCACATTGAGATACCACCTCACGCCAGTCAGAGTGGCTAAAATGAGCAATCAGAGAACTCTAGATGCTGGCGAGGATGTGGAGAAACGGGCACCCTCCTACACTGTTGGTGGGAATGTAAACTGGTACAGCCCCTCTGGAAAACAGTGTGGAGGTTCCTAAGGAAACTAACAATAGAACTCCCCTAGGACCCAGCAATAGCAGTGCTTGGAATTTACCCAAGGGATACAGAAATGCTGATGCATAGGAGCACATGAACCCCAATGTTCATAGCAGCACTCTCCACAATAGCTAAAACATGGAAAGAGAATAAGTGTCCATCAACAGATGAATGGATCAAGAAGATATGGTTTATCTATACCATGGAATACTACATGGCAATGAGAAACAATGAAATCTGGCCATGTGTAGCAACATGGATGGACCTTGAGGGTGTTATGCTGAGCGAAATAAGTCAGGCAGAGAAGGACAAATATCATATGTGTGCATGTATAGGAGGATTAGGAGGAACTTAACAGAGGACCAAGGGGGAGAAGAAGGGCGGAAATGGTGGGGGAAAGGGAGAGAGGCAAACCATGAGAGACTCTTGAATGCTGACAAAAACTGAGGACTGGTGGATGTGGGGGGGAGGAGGGGTGGGCATGGAGGAGGACACTTGTGGGGATGAGCACTGGGTGTTATGTGGAAACTAATTTGACAATAAACTATTTGAAAAAAAAAAATAAATGCAGAGAACAAACTGAGCGTTGCTAGAAGGGAGGTTGGTGCAGGGATTGGATAAATGGATGATGGACATTAAAGAGGGCACTTGTTGGGAGAAACACTGGGTGTTCTATGCAAGCGATGAATTACTAAATTCGACTTCTTAAATCAATGGTACATTACATGTTAACTACATTGAATTTAAACTAAAAAAACAGAATAAAGGGAAATATTCCAATTAGGGTTTATGTAACTCTAAAGAAAATATACAGTTCTGTCCCAGGTGCAAAAGGTAGACGTAATATTCAAGCAAAATGTACTACACTTGCTATCACTTCCGAAGGACTGTAAGTACTAAACCAAAACAAATAATTTTTAAATATAGAATTAAATGTAGAAATGAAAGAATAAAAACAGCTCAAGTAGCTAAAAAAAAAGATTTATACTGGAAAATTATAGATTCTTAACATTTCACACCCAAATTAAATTGCCCTTGGAATCAATGATCAAAACTGGTCTTTTGATTTTCATTTGCAATATTACTATTTGAGTCTAAGTACATGCTAAGTAGTACATGCTAAGTAGTAACTTTTTTTCTACATATCTGGCTTTGGTTTGGTATAGATTCTTGCTGAAAATTTGGGCATTGAGGAAAGTTAATTGATTGGTAGAACGTCATGAATTTACATAATTTCAGAAGATTGATCTCTGAAAATGTTAATGACTTTGAGGAGTACATAAAAAATGGGGTATGAGAACATGGACAGAATTTAATATTTGGTCCAATTAAAGTTGTTAATCACAGGATGTAACTCGTCTTAAGCCAAAGACTTCAATAATTGAGTTCCCCTGGAAACTGCAATACTAATACTGCAAGATGATGCTTGCATAATTAACTCATCAGTCCATTTTTTTAAGTTTTTATCCTCATAGACACAGAGCAAGAGAAAAAGATGGTCTAAGACCCATCATATCATTGTCCTCTTTACTAGTTCTTAATATGTCATTTATGTTGAGCTGCCTCCTAAGGAATGTTTGAAGAAGTCCCTTCTCTGATCCATTTGAAAATTTCTAGAACTAACGACACCTTACAAGACAACTGGGGATTAATTAAAGTTGTTATAGCTTCTGAACTCCAGGTGAACTTTTCTAGTGTTGTTACCTTGTGAACTTCCCTTAGACTCTACTGAAGATGATATAATTACTCCATTTAGGTACCTGCCAGATTCTGTATAATTTCTACAAATTCTGTATTCACTTGTGCTGACTAGTCATTTAAAGACCACTTTCTCTAAAGATTTTTATTTTTTATATCAATTCTGCTAAGTCACCCATAATTCACTGTTTTACTTTCACATTCTAAATTGGAAATTCTTCCAATTTTGATCTTGACAGTGCCAAAATAATATTCATATTGTTTATAAATGATGATGCTCAGATATTTCTTTTTATTCAATTTTAGAGATTTTCTCCATTTTCTTCCATAAATCCAAATCATAATTTTAAAAGTCCAATTAATGAGCCACCACTTTAAAAAGAAATAGTTCTATACTGATTCTTATAAAAATTTTCTCTCACTTCTAATTTTAATACTTGGTTTCTCTATAGTTATTTCACTTATAATATAGTTATTTAAAAACATACACAGCTCACAAATGGTTCTTCAAACAAATTGTTAGGGGAAAATATTAAAATATAGTTAAAAATTTTAAAAAATAAGTGTCACTGAATGGTGAGTATACTCTCTGACACTCATCATCATTTAATAAGTGCTTATTTAACTAAACTGTCAATATTCTCTCTGTTGGCCTAGTTGGATTAATAGAACTAATCTAAATGTAGGAATTTAATAATTATGTCATGAATTTTCTCAGTGCTTATCAATTTCTATTGCAAACTGGTGTATATATAAAAATTCTTCCTCATAGAGTTTTGTGAAATAATGCTTGTTAATTTCATTCATTCATTAATGTATTCATTTAGTTTTTGTTCATTTGTTCAACAAATCTCTACTGAGAATGTTTAGTGTGCCAGATATTCTACCAATACTGAGGATATGTTTTGACCAAAATAGATATTTTATAATTATTGTAACATAGAACATTAGTATCATTTTAATTAAATTCATGACCTGCTTTCTTTATCTTTTCTGGTTAAGCACTAAGATATCTCAGATTTATATAAATATTTTGTCAATAAATATAATACATAGAATTCTGCATGTTCTATTCTCCTTTGAGAGAATAAGCTCTTTTTTTTTTTAAGTTTATTTGTATATTTTGAGATAGGGAATGAGAGAGGGAGGGGCAGAGAGAAAAAGGGGAGAGAGAATCCCAAGCAGTCTCCCTGCTCAGATTGTGGAGTCTGACATGGGACTTAAACCCACAAACCATAAGATCATGACTTGAGCTAAAGCCAAGACACTTACCTGATGGGGTCACCCAGGAACCCCAAGAGTGTCTTATTTTGTACCTTCACAGAGCAGGTACACATTAGGTCTGACATTCATGTATTCAACTAGCATCTATTCAGTAATACCTTATGAAAGACTCAATCCTAGATACTGTGAGGGATATGAGGGTATCAGACAAGGATTCTAGGAAAGTAGTAAGAGTGATAAATAAAATGTAAGACAGAGATAGAAAGTGGCATAGAGAAATAAATATATGGTGCTACTGATAGAGCAAAACCAGGTTATTCCCAAATAAAGAATTAAGAAAACACTTTTTGGAAGAGTTGGCTTTGAGCTGTGCCTAGGAGCAAATTCATTTGATGGGATGAATTTAGCCACAGGATATGGTATAGATAGAAAAGAAAAAAAAAGGAGATAGCAGAAGTGCATAGAAAATATATTTTCACATATAAATTATACTTCATTAAGAAAAGAGAAATTTTGTCTGAAATTACTCTATTACTTTTTATGCATAAGTATGTTCAATTCTTCTAACATTCACTTTTTAGGTGTTCAAAAACAAATTATTCTAATCCCCAAATTTTCTTCTTCCTTGTGTTTTAGGGTTAGCTAAGCCCACTTAAGTCTTACCAGAGAAAGAGGCAGAAAGTCTCTCACTTGCAGAAAATTATTTCAAAATCTCTATCAGTTGAATGCAAGTCTTTAAAACTAAATCAAGAAATTGTTTCACTCTGTTCTTGTTGTCTTTTTAGTGTGCGGTAATTATTTTTTTCTACCAAATAGTTTCTGAAACAAGCTAAAGAACTTTATTACCACCATTTGTATGCACTAATATTAATAAGGAACTAATAATTTGATTGAAAATATTAGCAGATGCTTTAACTATATAGCCAGTTTGTATACAACACTCTATTCAGTGTCTGTGACATGATACAAAACTTTCCTCCATCCTAAATAATTGTGTGTCTATCAATATACAATTGGGACAATTAAGCTATCACCCATAGTATAAAATCTTAGCTCATGATGGCCTTTCTATTTTACATGGTACACAGTAATCAATTACTCAAAATTGATGATGGTCATTTCTATAATGATATCTCATGTTATGCTTAGGTTTAAAAGTATCAGTTCACAGTCATCTTTTCCCTAAATGCCTACAGTATTCTCTCTAAGTAGAATTTTCCTTCACTCCTTTCACTATGTTGTTCTTCAAACCATACAAAATGCACCTTAGGCAGTACATGTAGATTTCCTCCATTCCTTAGTTTCTTTCTTTGTCACCTCCCTTCCTCCAAATATTACTTAATGAAGCATCCAGATCTTGGTGGGTCCCAGTAAAGTTCATCAATAAATGGCCAATGCCATAATGATTTTGTGACAACTAATTTATTGGTTTCCATTAATTATACGTAGTCATATGGACTCCTCCTACTTTCCCATGATACTTGTAACTTTTGTTTTCAGAAAAATATTTAGGGGATTAATTTTTCTAAGAATGAATTTGTTAATGACAATTTTATTCATAATTGCCAAAAAAAGAAAAATAAAAAAGAAACAACCTATATATGTCCTTCAACTGGTGAATGAAGTAACTGGGGTGCATCCTTATGATGAAACACTACATAGTAATAAAAAGGAAGAGAACTTTGATACACAAAACAACACGAATAAAATAAATATCAAATACATCATGCAAATTAAAGAAACCAGACTCAAAGGCCACATATTGCATCACTTCTACTTAAATGACATCCTAGAAAACTCCAAAGTGTAATGGCAAAAAACTGATTGTGGTTTCCAAGGCCTGGGAGGGGAGAAAATCTATACAGTCCCTAAGAAATCATTTGGGGCTGATTAAATTGCCCTATAACTTAGTTTTGATGGAGGTCACACTGTAGTTTGCATTTGCCAAACTCATACAAACTCTGTACTCTAAATGGGCAAAATTTAATGTATGTAACTACTACCTCAAAACATTGACTTTAAAGAAGTAAAAATTCATTGATATTTCAAATTTAATTAATCTAAAGATATATAGTCAATAATGAATTTAGAGATCCATCAAGACAGGAAAGGAATTATTCATGCCATCAGATGTTTTATAAACTTACTTTTCAGAGCACCAATAACATTCCTATAGCTTTTCTTTTACAAATAAAACTTACAGGGGTGACTGGTGGCTCAGCTGGTTAAGCATCTGACTCTTGATTTCAGCTCAGGTCATGATGTTACAGTTTGTGAGATCAAGCCCCACATCTGGCTCTGCAGCTGACAGCACAGAAACTGCTTGGGAATCTCTCTATCCCTCTCTCTCTGCCCTTCCCCTTCTTACATGCTCTCTCTCTCTTTCAAATAAATCAATAAACAGTTTTTTAAAATTACATTTTAAGGCGAAAATGCTCCATTGAACAAGTGCTCTGTGTTTCACTGTTGTGTTAATTATGAATTTCCGAAAATAATTTCTAGGGGTGCCTGGGTGGCTCAGTCGGTTAATGTCTGACTTCGGAGCTCCACATCGGGGTCTGTGCTGACAGCTCAGAGCCTGGATCCTGCTTCAGATTCTGTGTCTCCCTTTCTCTGCCTCTCCCCTGCTCGCTCTCTGTCTGTCTCTCAAAATGAAGATGTAAAAAATTTTAAAAATAAATAATTTTTAAAACTAACATAAAGCTCATTTAATGAGTTTATTGGTTATAATAATCACCTCATCTTAAAATAACACACTACTATTATTTAAAAAAAATGTTTGAGAGAAAGAGAGAATGCACACATGCAGGTGAGCTGGGGAGGGGCAAAGAGTGAAGGAGAGTGAGAATCCTAAGCAGGCTCCATCTCACAAACCCTGAGATCATGTCCTGAGCTTAAATCAAGAGTCCTACACTTAAATGACCGAGCCACCAAGGTGCCCAAACATACTATTATTATTAACAATTGCAAGATTATTTTCTTTACCTCAGTCTAGTAAGCAATTTAGTAATTCAGAAAGACGATGGAGACAAACCACTGCTAGAAACTCTCACATAATATAAATGGTACTCCGATACAAGAAACAAAACAGGATTAGAAAGAATCCTGACAAGGATGTTTTAGACAGCAAATGCCTTACCTTTGCGTTTGGGTGGCATAGCTGTTATCATAAGTCTCATAGGTCTGGTCATCATATTCACCCCCGTAGCCATCATCATACCCCTGAGGCAGAAAATGGTAGAGAGACCTATTAGCAATCAACTTGATTAACTTTGGTCTGATTTTACTTAATGAGATTTTATATAATGTGACCTTAATTTAGTTTTTATGTTTGCTTAGTTACTCTGCATTGGATTTTACTAGATGAACAATTTTTTTCATAACCTGGAATAATATTTCATGGATCAGGTTAATGTTTCATAATTAAACTCAGCATACTGTTGAAGTAGCAATACCTACTCAAGGATTTATCCAGAAATTTGACCAATATTACTGAAGACAATATAAAGAATTAAAAATAAGTTTTCCTTTGAAAATATGGGTAGATAGCATGCTAACATAATTGTGGTTTTAACATATTTGTTACAGCCCCACTGGGAGCTTTTCTTCTTCTTTTAGTAATATTGAGATGATAATGATTGAAATTATAAAAGCATGATCCTTAAATTGTGGTCAACTTGTAGTGAGAAAATTATAGTCATCATTGCAAAACAAATAAAAAGAATAAAAGGGAAAAAAGAAAAAGGTAAAGACAATAGAAAAGGAAGGAAAGAAGGGAAGATAAGAGGGAAGGGAAGGGAAGGAGAGAGAGAGGCTAGGAGAAAGGAAGGAAGGGAAGAGAAAAAAACAAAAAGAAGAAACAAAATAAAGCCCCTTTATTTTGGTGTGCACAGTTTTTATGTCTCATGAACAAAATGATGTTGGTGGTGAGTCTGATTACCTAACTAAAATGCTATCAAAGCTAAGGCAGACTTGTTATTGAAGAATGTGAAAACAAGCCAGCAGTTATCTGATTCCTCGGTGAGAGATTTAGTTTTGTTTCCCTTAGTGGTCACTGACTTTATTCAAAATCCTAGCCATCCACCCGGACTATGCTCTACTTCTGAAAAAATCTTTAGTTTTTCAGCTTCTGGGCCTTTCTGGTGTGTCGCTTTCCTTCGAATTCATTTCCAACCCACCTCACAAATTCGTAACTTCATTTCAATCTGGAGGATTATAAACCTCTCTATTAAGTTCAGAAACTTAAAAAAATGTGTGAATATGAAAGTTTCCACATCAATCTTGACTAAGATCATTAAGCCCATTTAACCAGAAAACTAATATTTTTCATGAATTTAAGAAAGTTGTAAAAATATTATGACTTCTCATCTGGTTTACCATTTATGTACTGCTATTGTTTATAAATGAGGTTTTGTAAGTCTGATTACAGTTTCTTTTCTTTTCCCACTTATAGTTTCCATCTCATTATATTTTTTCTCTGCAGCGTGGGATACTTTCTCCATTTGATGTTTGAATATTCTAATTTGATTCCCATTGAATTAAAAATTAAATATTCTAAAGTTAGTTTTAACATATAAGATTATTTTACAATACTACTAAAAGGTTTATGCAAAAAACAAAACAAAACAAAACAGCACTTCCTTGTCCCTCTCTAATCCCTGGTTCTCTTTAAGCATTTTTGTCCATTATTTGAGTGTCAATTTTTGTGTTATTAAGTAATATGGTTAACATTCCTTGGTTTATAAATTTTGATTATTTCATATTGACTAGCCCTTCAGGTTGTTAAGGATTTAGTTCTCTTATAGACTCTTCCTCATGTTTTTCCCTAACATGATGAACCTTAACATAGTTTCATCATAACTTTTGTTAGCCAATATCTATGTTATCATTAAATAACAATAAATGTTATGCATTGTTTCCAAATAGATTAACACAATTAGTTTTTTTACCCATACACATTTTGTTTTACCTAATATTAATAATTGTTCATTCATTTTATCATTTTCTTGATTTTCTATGTAATTTGAATTATTTGTTTTTAATTATCCACATAGTTATATCAAACTAGCAATTGTATTTTCAAATATTCAAAAATACCAGATAATCTATCATTTTGTTTTGTGTTACCTGGAGAGTCCCTCTCACAGGGCCATCTCATCGCACTCTGGTCTGGACTGATGACAGAACGGTTTTCCTAAGATCCCCCCCACCAACCTGCCACTGTTTGTGTATGAGATCTTTTACCAAATTCCATTTTAACTAGTTCTCTTTTCTTGCTGAAATATCTCTTTCAGTAACTTTTACTAAGAGGAATATTAGAGAGTGATACTTATTCTGTCTTTCTCTCTTCTATAGTTTTATATTCCCTCCATACTCATCCTTCTTATTGTGGATGAAACTTCTTAATTATACAAAAAAGTTAAAATAAGAGTAAAATGAACACTGCTTTACTTTTTATCTAGATATGCCTATTGACCCATTTGTATTATCTCACTTTATATATACATTTTTTCGAAATCATTTGCAAGTCCATTCTGGATATCTGATATTTCATCCCTAAATACTTCAGCTGGCATTTACTGAGTATAAGGATATTCTCCTACATAAATACAATGGTATTACTCCCACCAACGGAAAAAAAAAAAACCAAAACCTCAGAATAATCCCCAAATATCATTTATTGTGTAGTCCATAGTAAAAATTCTGCTATTGTCAAAAGCAAATCTCTTAAAGTTACTTTTAAAAATCAGAATCCAATTGAGGCGCCTGGGTGGCTCAGTCGGTTAGGTGTCGGACTTCGGCTCAAGTCATGGTCTTGTGGTTCGTGAGTTCGAGCCTCACTTCAGGCTCTGTGCCGACAGCTAGAGCCTGCTTCGGATCCTGTGTCTCCCTCTTTCTCTGCCCCTTCCCTGTTCATGCTGTCTCTGTCTCTCAAAATAAATAAACATTAAAAAAAATCAGAATCCAATCAAGATTTGTGAATTGCATTTGGTTATTATGTTTGCTTAGTATTTTTAGAACTAGTGTAGCCCTCCAGGTGTTTTTGTTGAGTTTTTGTTTAAATTCCAGTTAGTTAACATATAGTGTAATATTAGTTTCAGGTTTACAATACAGTGAATCAGTACTTCCATACAACACCCAGCGCTAATTACAGCAAGTGCTCTCTGCTCCGGTGACTATCAGTTTGTTCTCTAGAATTAACAGTCTGTTTCTTGGTTTGTCTCACTCTCCTTTTGTCCTCCTGATATCCCTCCCTCCCTCCCCCGCTTTGCTGGCTTCTTTTGCCTCTTAAAGTCAACAGATGAGTAAAATCATATGGTATTTGTCTTTCCCTGACTTACTTCACTTAGCACAATACTCTGCAGCTCCATCCATGTCACTGCAAATGTCAGGATTTCATTCTTTTTATGGCTCAGTAATATTCCACTATATATATCCATTATTTTATCCATTTAACCATTCATCAGTTGATGGAACTTAGGCTGTTTCCACAATTTGGCTATTGAACATAACGGCGCTATAAATATCAGGCTGAATGTATCCCTTGTAATTAGTTTTTTTGTATCCTTTGGGTAAATACTTAGTAGTGTGATTGCTGGATGATAGGGTAGTTCTATTTTTAACTTTTTGAGGAACCTGCCCCATCCTGTTTTCCAGAGTGGCTGCACCAGTTTGCATTCCCACCAACAGTGTAAGAGGGTTCTCTTTTCTCTGCATCCTCACCAACACCTGTTGTTTCCTGTATTGTTAATTTTAGCCATTCTGACAGGTGTGAGGTGATATCTCATTGTGGTTTTGATTTGTATTTCCCTGATGATGAATGATGTTGAGCATCTTTTCATGTGTCTGTTTGCCACCTGGAGGTCTTCCTTGGAAACATGTCTATTCATGTCTTCTTCCCATTTCTTCACCTGATTTATTTTATGGGTGTTAAATTTGAAAAGTTTATATAGAGTTTGGATAGTAACCCTTTATCTGATATGTCATTTGCCAATATCTTCTTCCATCCCGTAGGCTGCCTTTTAGTTTTGTTGATAGTTTCCTTCACTGTGCTTTTTATCTTGATGTAGTCCCAAAAGGTTATTTTTGCTTTTGTTTCCCATGCTTTAGGAGACATATCTAAGAAAGAAGTTGCTATAGCCAGTATCAAAGAGGATACTGCCTGTACTTTCCTCTAGGATTTTAACTAGGTTTCCTAATGTCTCATATTTAGGTCTATAATCCATTTGAATTTATTTTTGTGTACGGTATAAGGAAGTGATCCAGTTTCATTCTTTTGCATGATGCTGTCCAATTTTCACACCATTTGTTGAAGAGACTGTCTTTTTCTGTTGGATATACTTTTCCGCTTGGTTGCAGATTAATTGGTCATATGGTTGTGGGTTTTCTGTTCTGTCCTACTGATCTATGTGTCTGTTTTATGCCAGTACCCGTATTATTTTGATCACTACAGCCTTGTAATGTAACTTGAAGTCCAGAACTGTGATGTCTCCAGCTTTGCTCTTCTATATTAAAATTGCTTTGGCTCTTCGGGGCATTTTGTGGTTTCATACAAATTTTAGGATTGTTTGTTTTAGCTCTGTGAAAGATGCTATAAAGTTCCAGGAGACAAAATCAACATAAGAAGTCTGTTGCATTTCTGTCACTAATATGAGGCAGAAGAAAAAGAAATTAAGGAATCAATCCCATTTACGATTGCACAAAAAACCAACACGATACCTAGGAATAAGCCTAACTAAAGAGGTGAAAGACTTGTATTCTGAAAACTATAAAACACTGATGAAAGAAATTGAAGATGGCACAAAGAAATGGCAAGACATTCCATGCTCTGTATTGGAAGAACAAATGTTTTTCAAATGTCTATACTACCCAAAGCAATCTACATATTTAACGCAATCCCTATCAGACTCCTCCAGGATTTTACTGGTTTTCATTACACTGCCTTTTTGAGTAGTCTAGACCAATTGTTTGTAGACTGCCTCCCATTCTGAATTTGGTTGATCATATTCGTAATTACATTTTGCTTTACTATTTTTGAAAGGAATACTACGTATGTGATATTGTTGGTGTACTGGACACGTATCTGATTGCAAATTTTAAAATCCTAATCCCACACTGGACTGAGTAACTGAGTGTAGAAGTTTAGACTGAAAAATTATTTTCAATCAGAATTTTTGAGAGCTTTGATTCAGTATTTTCACCACTACATATTGGTGCTGAGAATTCCTGCTACTTATATGTGACCTAGTTTTATTTTATTTCATTTCACTTTTTTTCTTTCCTTTATGGATGCTTTTACAGAGTTCAGCTCTACTGTTTTGAAATTTTATAATGTTGTGCCTATATGTATCTCGTTTCATTCAGTATGCTGGGTACTCAATGAGCTCTTTGAATTCTGGGAGCTTATGTTCTCCATTTCTGGCAAATGCCATTGTACTTTTCTTCTCTCTTTTCTAGTACTCATACTAGTGAGATATTGGATCTTCTGCATTGGTGTCTCAT
Organism: Proteles cristata cristata; assembly: GCA_017311185.1. Taxonomy (NCBI): domain Eukaryota; kingdom Metazoa; phylum Chordata; class Mammalia; order Carnivora; family Hyaenidae; genus Proteles; species Proteles cristata. The sequence goes on along the minus strand of JAESUZ010004271.1, from coordinate 454,865 downwards.
GTGTCTTTATGTGTTTTATTTTTTAAATTTCTTTTTAAACTTTTTTAAACGTTTATTTATTTTTGAGAGAGACAGAGTGTGAGCAGAGGTAGGGGGTAGAGAGAGATGGAGGCGCAGAATCCAAAGCAAGCTCCAGGGTCTGAGCTGTCAGCACAGATCCTGATGCAGGGCTCGAACTCATGAGCTGTGAGATCTTGACCTGAGCCGAATTTGGATGCTTAACCAACTGAGCCACCCAGGCACCCCTGTCTTTATGTGTCTTATGTAATCTCTCTCTTTTTTTTTTTACTTAATAAAAGAATTGTATAAACTAACCTTCCAACCATCCTATAAAATATATAGCTTTGTTTACACACCCTCCAACACACATGCATGTATACACACACATTAACAACCATTAGAGGGTGGACATGAGGTTCCTGTATTCTCAGGTGAAGTTTAGGCATCCTTATTGTCAATTCAAGGCTTCATCTCCCCTCGGGTAGAACAAAAGTTAACATCATAGCTGGGATTTCCCATAGCTGCAACAGGCTGGGCAGTTGAGCTCTCTGTCTTGGGGGTCACTGGGTCAGTAAATAGGCAATTAATTTTATTTGCCACAAGTGCTCTGGTACTGCACACATTATTTCAAGCATCCATGCTATTGTTCTCTGACAAGTTTATAAAAACATGGCTTCATTCACCTTCCTTTGTTACTCAGGTCTCACGAGCTCTAGTTTCCATGAGGAACAAGCAAACAAGCAAGTTTTGTTTATTTAGTTCCATTTTGTTGTTGTATTTCTGTCCCAAATTAGAAGAACCAAAGAGGGGGCAAGTACATGTCTCAGAGTTTCAAAGTCCTAAACTTCTTTTGCTTTCCTTGCTTCTATCTGTTACTATCTGATGTCTAAAAGTTATTTTATTATACAATCTTTAGGAAATTTTTCCTGCTTCTATCAAGCTTATGGAAACCCTCTATTATTTGAATTCTCTTTATTTATTTTTGTTTATTTATTTATTTTGAGAGACAGAAACAGAGAACGTGAACGGAAGAGGGACAGAAAGAGACACACAGAATCAAAGCAGGCTTCAAGCTATGGACTGTCAACACAGAGCCAACAAGGGTCCCGAACCCACAAACCATGAGATCTTGACCTGAGCTGAAGTCACACCCATAAGCAACTGAGCCGCCCAGGGACCCATAGTCTCTGAATTGTAATAGCCTGTTGTTTTTATCTCATCAGTATTTATTTATTTATTTATTTATTTATTTATTTATTTATTTATTCATTCATTCATTCATTCATTCATTCATTCATTAATTTTTAAATTATTGTTTTTTAATGTTTATTTATTTTTGAGTGAGTGAGTGAAAGAGAGAGAGACAGAGAGACAGAGCGTGAGCAGGGGAGAGGCAGAGAGAGAGAGGGAGACACAGAATTCAAGGCAGGCTCCAGGCCCTGAGCTGTCAGCCCAGAGCCCGGCGTGAGGCTCGAACCCACAGACTGTGGATTGTGAGATCATGACCTGAGCCAAGTCAGATGCTCAACCAACTGAGCCACCCAGGTGCCCCTATCTCATCAGTGTTTAGGATATGTCATATGTACAATACTAAATAGATACTGTATTTTTTCTTTTTACAATTTTTCTCTTGTTTATTTATTTATTATTTTTAGATTGGAAGCTCCTGAAAAGCTTGGACTCTACCATAAGGTAAACACTTTTTTGGATGCCTTATGATGGCTTAGCATAGTTTATTCCATAGAGTATTTGCTCAATAAATATGTATTAAATTGTTAAATTAGCACAAAGGAGGATATTCTCATACAGAGTAGACATGAATTGACTCAAGTCAATCACCACTAAAAGAGAAAATATTTCAAATGGTGATTATACAGTAGGATTATCTCTGCTTATGAAGAAAAGCTTTACCATTTAGTTTGTGGAAGATTAATACCTTTTCCGTCCTCACTTACACTTTTACTTTTTTTTAAGTCTTACAAAGAAAATCCATAGACTATATAGATATCTTTCCTGGCAACTCACAATTTCATAAAATATATGGTACCGTAGTTCCCAAATAATTGTCCTTACTGTAAAAGAGAAAGTAAGTGCGGATACTTGTACACAGTCTATTTTTGTTTTCTAACACTTGATAGTTTATATAATTTTCTTACGAAAAGCTAAATTATCGATCGTGCTGGTTATGTTCTACAATTAATCAGTAAAATAGACATGCTCACTAATAAGCCAGTCGGTATCTGCAAGAGATTCAAATTAAATATAAATATTCAGCTAAGAAATAAAAAACATTTTTCCCATTTTTGCCCTAGTGTTTCTGCTGTTTCCTTTGAAGAAATTGCTATCTTATGTCACAGCCTATTCCCAATTTCTACTAAAACATTAAGACTCTTTCAGATGCTACTTAAGTTCTCAGGGTGTCAGAGTAGCATTTCCTACATTCCTACTGGTGGCCCAGTAAAATCAAAAGCACTTTCTGAAATTAAAAGTTTTACCTTTGGGGGCACCTGAGTGGCTCAATCAGTTGGCATTCGAATTCAGCTCAGGTCATGATCTCGCGGTTAGTGAATTCAAGCCCCGTGTCCGGCTCTGTGCAGTGGGCTCAGAGCCTGGAGCCTGCTTCAGATTCTGTGTCTCCCTCTCTCTCTGCTCCTCCCCTGCTCAGGCTCTGTCTCTCTCTCTCTCTTTCTCTCAAAATAAATAAACACTAAAACAAGCTTTAACTTTATTTCCTGCTACCTGAAGACAGATACTTTGGCATCTCTCACAAAAAACCAAAATGCCCAAGGAACAAAAGATTCCTTTTTTTCTGGAACATGGTCATGAAGAATATCTCTTCCACCTTGAATTCCTTCATATTTGTGAAACTATACGTTCTTTAGTTTTCTGTTCTTTGAACCAAATAAAAGCAGATCCTTAAAAAATACAGTCTTGACTGTTCTCTAGATCTTCACCAAGTCCTCTACTATTTGCTTAAGTTACAAATGTGAGGTGTGGCCTAACATGAAGGCCTAAGCAATATAAAGGAGATGATGATTTCTTTGTAGTTTCCTATGAATTATAGGTTACTTTATAGCATACTCTATGAGTACTGGGGAAAACAGCATACAGGATAGATGTGTATTACTATAAATACATAGCTGTACAAAGCCAGCCCTTTTCAAATCTGCTTTGAAAAATATATTTATCTGCCTTATTATGTTACTAATTTTTCAATTTGATTTAAGCACTCCATCTTGAACTATGATTTCTGCACCAATTTTGGGTTTTCAAATCTAAATAGTAGTTAGCTCTCTATATAATATGCTTAAAATAATAGTAATTCACCAGACTTTATATTAGCTACTGAATTTATTATCGAGGCAATAAAGATAAAAGAACAGGCCATAATTCCTGGCTTTGTGAGGTTCTCAGCCTGTGGTGTTCTGATAAATGATTAACAAATGGCTCTTCAAAAAATTGTATGTATGTGTTTGTGTGTGTGGTATGTGTGTATGTACATAACTTCACTGTAAATTTTATAGTCATAGCATATATTTTATAAATAAAAATCAAATTTATAAATATGTGTATGTATAAAATTTAATTTATGCTCTAAATAAAACTGTATATTTTATATTAAAATAAAATTTATAGCACAAGACTTATAGATAAAATATATAAATTAAGTTTTATACACATACAACTTCAGTGTGACATGCTATCTTTTGTAAAATAAGTTTTATAATTCTGCTATTCCAATGATACCACAATAAATCACAACACAGATAAAACATGATTACTTCTTTTTTCATGATACTCTATGAACATTAATTAGCATAAATATAAAGAAAATACACCTAGGAATACCCTAATAAAACTGCCGAAAATTGAAATTTTAAAAGTATCCAGGAAAAACTGGTACATTATCCCTAGAGTGCAACAAATAGAGACAAAGCAGAATTTTTTTTTAATGTTTTTTATTTATTTCTAGGAGAGAGAGAGAGAGAGAGAGACAGTGTGAGCAGGGGAGGGTCAGAGAGAGAGGGAGTCACAGACTCTGAAACAGGCTCTAGGTTCTGAGCTGGCAATCTGCACAGAGCCCGACGCAGGGCTCGAATCCACGAACCACAAGATCATGACCTAAGCGAAAGTCGGACGCTTAACCGACTAAGCCAGAGAGAAATGAAGACACAAAATCTGAAGAAGGCTCCAGTCCAGAGCCCGATACAGGGCTGGAACTCAAGAACTGTGAGATTACGACTTGAGCCAAAGTTGTATGCTTAACCAACTGAACCACCCAGGCAGCCCTAATTTAATTTTTAATAATAGCTCTGCTTAACAACCAATTCACAAAATCCCTGAAAATTTTACAAGGGGTCTTGTGAGCCAGTACAAGTCAGTTGTAGCACACCACTGCTCTTGACCTACTGTAGAAGACCAAGAGATATATAAAAAAATGAAATAACCAATGGAAAGTGTTTTAATAGAGCATGTAATGAGTGCTATGGAAGTACAATGGAAAGAATGAAAGAAGTTTTCAGGAAAGGTATTTGAAATGGTTATTTGTGGATAAATAAATTATTTCTAGGTGGACGAACAGGTAGTATGAGAGCATTTCAGTTTCCAAGAACATCAAGCATGAATGTACAACACAATAAAAGTAAGTATTGTGTTTGGTGAACTGCCTAGTAGTTGGATCTAACTAAAGCACAAAATATCTATGAAATGGTAGCTAAGTCAGGTTAAAGAAATAGGAGTAAAGTTTGAAATGCTTCCTATGACATGGTAAGGAGTTTATTTGTATCCTGTAGAGAAGGCAGCTATAGAAAGGTTTCAAGTAGTGGAATGACGAACTATACATCTGCATTTTGTAACCTACTTTTGACTTTTAAAAAAATTAATGTTTATTTTCGAGAGAGAGAAAGTGTGAACAGGGGAGAAACAGAGGGAGAGGGAGACACAGAATCTGAAGCAGACTCCAGGCTCTGAACTGTCAGCACAGAGCCCAAAATGGGTCTCAAACCCACAAACCATAAGATCATGACCTGAGCTGAAGTTAGACACTAACCCGGCTGAACCACCCAGGCGCCCCTCATTTTGACTCTCAAAAATGCCAAGTCTTTCGGGTCTACACTCCATTTCCCCCTGTATTTTCTTGAATATGTTAATCATATTTGCTGTAAAACCCCTGAATGATAACTCCAACATTTGAATCATCAGTGCCTTTATTTTTCCCTCGTGGTTTGTATTGAATTGATACTGTTTTTAACAATATCTTGTAATTTTTCAGTGACCTCTCCTCCATATTGTGTATGGAAACTTGAGAAAGCTTTAGCTGATGGCATTTCCTTCCAAAGGTGATTAAATGTTCTCCTGATAGGCAGTTGGAAAAGCAGCAGATGACCTTGATGTCATGAGAGTTGGTTTTAGGTAACTGGACCTTGGGGCGTTGAGGCTTAGTCTGGACTACAAACAGAGCTCTGACTGGAAGTCATCAATAGATAGATGGCCATTGAAATAACAACCACCAGAGCAGCTACCAAGATGAGAAGGTTAGGCTTTCTCATGCTCTACATGAACATGGTGTTATAAGCCTCACTCCTCTTTTTAATTGGTCTCCATCTCACTAGGGAATGAGGGTACAAGCATCCAATATAATAAATATTATCATGTCTTCTACAAGAAGAACCCACTCTAAGAAGAAAATCAGTCTTGAATTAGTAGATGTTATTTATTGAAAAGCTGGTTGTAAAAGATGCCCACACCAATGTGTTTTCTTAACATTGACCTGTACCTGTGAGAATCTCTGGCTGTCCCTGTGTGCACATTACTGCCCCACAGACACCAAACCAAAGCATTTTGACAATAAGGGAAACATAAATAGGTTATATGTTTCAATTTCCTCTATATAGAGAGCTTTTCTAATCAGCACTCATTTATGGAATTTTTGAAGATTTCTTCAAACTCACAAGGGACTCATCATTCAAAAATGGTTGAGACCGCCTCAGAGCATAGTTTAGGCATGCATAAATATGTTTCCAGAATATAAATTGTTACTGACAATGTGGTTAATGATTACTGTAATGAATTTGTCTATTTGAAAAGTTAAGTTGGATCATATGAATTGCCATGTTTGTAGGTCAAAAATGTTAAACATTGGCAATTTTGTATAGTTCAACCTAATACTAACATAGAAATTATAAAAACTAGCATGTTTTTTTATCAAATAAAGAGAAACAAAAATGTGTTATGATGCTAGTAAGTTATTGTGGCTTCCAGAAGAAAATCATTTGGAAATTTAAATGATATGAAATATCATCTTCACTCTGTTATATACCCACAGTTTCTCTGAAGACTTAAATTTAACAAGTGTAGGTGAAAGATTTAGCATTTGCTATTATTCTCATTTCAGATTTTATTTTCTGTAAAAGGTCAGTGGATATTAAAAGAAACTAAAAGGAAATTATGTGGAATCTTCTAATATAATCGAGAGAAAAAGAAAATAAAGACAAACATGCAATCAGGAACTATTAAATATTCTAGAATTAAATAATTTAATTATGAGGTTCAAGACTGTAAATTTGTCACCAGACACTAAAATACTAGGCACAGAAGCAATTTGCAAATGCTGCAAATGTTATTGAATATAATTAACAGGTCAGATAGGAACTTGACATTTAACTTGTTTTATGAAGTGTGGTTAATTTTTTATAAACATATGTTCCTTCTTTAATTTAATGAGTTATATCATAAAATGCATAAAATGTCCACTTCATATATGAGTTTTTGTTACTATAATAACACTTCTTGGTAATAATATAAATTAAAAAACATATCATGAAATATTATTAAAACAAAAACTAATCACAGAAATCCAGTGTTTTAATAGTCAGTATTCCCATTCGATGTAATGATCAATGCTTATAACAAGTATCTCCTAAATTATGGATTATTTATAATTTCTAAAGTTTCTTTTCTTAAAAGTTTTATTTTTATGTGATTATCTCCCTACTGTTTTCTGTTGTTGTTGTTTGTTTGTTTGTTTTTAATAATGCATTCCCCGTTTGGTGCTGTAAAGATGGGTTTCTTACAATACAGAAAGGATTTTAACAGTATCTTCCACTTCTTTTTTCCCACTGAAAGAATGGCTGCCTATTACAGATTGCTGGTTGGTTTGGAGCAGCATGACTATGGATACCCCCCAATGTGTAGCTTTTGTTACTGATTCAGTAGTAGGTCAGCTCACTCACTCTCTGTGGGAAGTCATTATCTCTTCAAAACCATCCTGCAGCATAAGGGTCCACATAATCACTGGGGAGTCACTGTACCTAAAAATCTAGCTCTGCAATGAGGCAAACCTTGAATTTTTGGAAAGATTTCTATGGAATCAGCGAATAAGTCTCTAATAAGAGCTACACTATAATACATTCATTTTCTATGTAGATTGTGGCTATTAATCAGTTTTCAATGTATATATGTATACTCAATGTGAAGGTCAGAAATTGCATGTATCTGAGATCTAACATCTCTGGAAATTAAAAGCTCCCAAAGATCTCTAAGACCATCTCTGACAGCTATGCACATTGTATTTTACACTATAAAATCTCAGCGGAGGCTAATTCTAATTTAGATAAGCCCAGTTAAATCAAATAACAAAACTTATTAGGTACATCTGGAGGTTATGTATATTTCAAGATAAAATTAATACTATCACATTCAAGTGAACACATTTGGATTTGTATACAACCAGTATGTATGAGAAGACCCTTAAGTGCGAGTAGCTGAAGTGCTTATACACACAGAATCCCTTAAAAACCTAAGTCAACCCCATAGGATATGTTCTGTACCTTTACACTCCCATTTTCCAGATTAGGAAATAAGTAATTTGCCCATCAGCAAATGGCCTGACAAGAATTCAAACCCAGTATCCGACACTGTCCAGTGCTTAATCTCTAGTTATTTTACTAAAAGCCTAGTATCAATAATTGGCAAAATATTCTCATGACTATTTAAAAATCATTATGAGCATGTAAATTTTAAATAATAATGAAAATACAGTTTGAGGTTTTAGCTGTTAAAAACACGGGGAGGGGAGCCTGGCTGACTCAGTTGGTAGAGCATGTGACTCTAGATCTCTGGATTTTGAGTTTGAGCCCCACACTGGGTGTAGAAATTACTTTAATATAAAATCTTTCAAAGAAAAAAAAACACATGAGGAAATAATTTCCAAACATGTTGTGTTGACAATTTTTTATTATATAATTTCAAAAGCTGTGTTATACCTTTTTTTTTATTTTTTTATTTTTTAATATTTTTATTTATTTCTAGGAGACAGAGAGAGAGAGACAGCGTGAGCAGGGGAGGGTCAGAGAGAGAGGGAGATACAGACTTTGAAATAGGCTCCAGGCTCTGAGCTGGCAGTCAGCACAGAGCTCAATGCGAGGCTCGAACCCACGAACCGCGAGATCATGACCTAAGCGAAAGTCGGACGCTCAACCGACTAAGCCACCCAGGCGCCCCAAAAGCTGTGTTATACCTTTAAATGTCAATAACCCTGCAAGGTCTGAGATTTTGATCTACTTATAAGTTAATAAGATAACCTATTACTTTTTCATGGATGCTGGCAGAAAACATAAGCCTCCTAGGTCAGAAACTAAGTAGAGTAATAACCAGAGCTTCTTATTGGTTTGTGCCAGTGATTCATGCGTCCCACCCCCCAGAGGGGCAGTGCGGGAGGGGCCAAGCTGTATTCTTGATAGTCATTGGGCTGCATTACAGGGGTGGAGCAGTGAGCTTAGGGGGTCAAAAACTAAGCAGAAGTAAACCTGCTCTTTGTCCGTGCGAGGTGTTACCTCAGCCCTCAGTGTTTCTTGTTGAAAACAAAGCCCTGAAAAACAGCATGGATAAGAGTCAGGGCCTTGTATTATTGGCATACCCACGCAGAAGTGCAAAGGCAGGCAGGTCCACGGCAGATTGCTACTACCAAGAAGAGATAAGCAAAATTCATGAAATCTAGTCCTTCAAAAGTAACGTAGAGTATTGAGGCAAGATAGATGATTGTATTGTTCCCTTGTTTACTGAATATCTAAAGGCTAGGTTAGCAGCTCAAATTGAGTGCCTTAATTTTATCTCTTCAGCAAAACTGAAGGTGCTTTCTCTTTTTATTTTTTATTCTGCATTCCTTTTGCCTACTAGATTTCTATAGTGTTTTAACCAAGGGGAATGGTTAAAACAACCGTTTTCTATTACTAGCAATAAACATTGTCAATTGTGACATACAATCTCCTAAAATTAGTAAGACTTCCGGTTCTGCTGAATATTAACTATTTCTACCCTAATGGTTTCAAATTATCTCTTTACTAGAAAGAATGATTTAAAATTAATTTCCAAAATTTTACAAGTTTCAAAGTTAACCTATATTTTTAGTGATTGATACTATTAAATGTGGTTTAAGTTTCTAAGTAGGTGATTCTTATTCATGAACATATGTTTAATTTTTCTGTTAAAAAGGAGCATGATAAATCAAAGTACATCACAAACTCTAGATTAATAAAAATAATAAAACTTGGTGTTTGGTGAGGACAACAGGAAGTAGTAGCTATTTACAAAATGCTTCCATCATATAATTTAATTTAGATATCCTGTAATATTTTAGTTATTTTCCACTAGTATGCCATGAAAGGTTGTTAACTTTATGGTTTTTGAGAGGATTCATTTATCAGTAGGATTCCCCTACCTCATTTTATTTTTTATTTTATTTTATTTTTTAAAATAAAAATTATCTTTTTTAAATAATTTTTTTATTATTATTTTTATTTTTATTTTATTTTAATTTTTAAAATTTTATTTTAGAAAGAGACAGTGTGAGTGATCAGGGAGAGAAAAAGAGAGAGAGAGAGAGAGGGAGAGAAAGAGGGAGTCTTAAGGAAGCTCCACACTCAGCGCAGAGCTTGATGTGGGGCATGATTCCATGACCCCGGGATCATGACCTGAGCCAAAATCAAGAGTAAGGATGCCCCAGTGACTGAGCCACCCAGGCACCCCAATAAATGCCTTTTAGCACTTTAGGAATTAGGCAGCAGTATGTTCAATCTAGTTAATGAACAGAACAATGACTAATGAAAGTGGAAGTTTAAGGTAATATACTAATGAGTGCTAGTTTGCTAATGGATCCATTTTAAATGTGCTAATGCTTTATGTACTTTGCATTGTAAGCACCAATCCTGGTTCAGAATACAATCCAAAGCAAATGCTTTAAATCAGTGTTGTGTCTAAGGCCTTCTAACTCACTCAACAGAAAAAAAAAGATAAGCACTGTCACGACTAAGAACAAGATCAAGTATTAGAAGACAATTCATGTTTTTCATTCGTAAGTTCCAAAAGGTTAAAGATGGATAGAAGGGTACTGTCATATCTTAATATATTTCTAATCATAGGAATTTTGTGAGCTGGCCACACAGGGGAGATTTTTTTTTTTAAGAATTTCTTTTTTAAAGGTCTTTTTAACTACAATAATCCATATAGTGCCTTGAGATTGCTGCTGTTTTAGGCTATAAGAAGCTAAAATAGTCATTGTAACTAATCTAATGCATATGATCTGATTCAACCTGTGTGTGGCAGGGGATTAATTAGAAAACAAAGCAAAGTAGAATCCCTAAAATTAACTCACCATATTGACTCCTGTCATACTTCTTGCAATATGACTGTGGTTGTGGAACCAGGGATTTTTTAATGACTTGCAAAACAAGAGTATGATGGCATGATGTATCTGTTTAATATTTTTCAATATTTCTTCCCCAAAACTATTTGAGCTCTGATCTTTTGTAACATTTTTTTCAATTAAAAAACAATTTAAGAATCTATCATTTACATTCATAAATAAAGCAATTTTTGTATTTTTATACAATTATCACTTTCAAATAAATTATTCATCAGGTAAATGCAACTCAAAATGAATAATGATTTTATATAAGCCAGTTAAGTAGTCTTCATTTTATGGTGATTGGTTTCTGTTACATGGCACTATATATAACAAAGATTCCTTTATTATCCTAAGGGGAAGGCATTTCTAATATTTACAGATTCCTATGATTAGAAATATATCAAGATGTAACAGTGCCTTTCTATTCATCCTTAACCTTCTAATACTTTGAATAAAAAACATGAATTGTGTTCTAAAGCTTAATCTTGTTCTTAGCCATGAAAGCATTACCAATTTTATTTTTCTGGAATATTTTGTTTTAACAGTCCCTATTTTCAAGGAGAAGATGTAAATATTCACATTAACTCTGTTAATAATAAAGTATTTGTATTGACATTGAGTAGAGAGGGGCCTCACTGCTGAAGTAGGCTTTGTCCTGATCTTTAATATTTTACCTTTTTAAAAATTTTTTAAATTTATTTTTGAGAGAGGGAGCGTGCAAACAGGGGAGAGGCAGAGAGAAAGGGAGACAGAAAATCTGAAGCAGGCTCCAGATTTTAAGCTGTCAGAATAGAGCCCAACACGGGGCTTGAACTCAAAAGCCACAAGATCATGACTTGAATAGAAGTTGGATGCTTGATGGACTGAGCCACCCAGGTGCACCTTTGACATTCTACTTTAAAAAAAATGTTTGTTTTTTAATGTTTTTTTTTTTTTTTAATTTTTGAGAGAAAGGCACACACACAGAGTGTGAGCAAGGGAGGGTCAGATAGAGAGACACACACACACAGAATCTGAAGCAGGCTCCAGGCTCCAAGCTGTCAGCACAGAGCCCGACAGAGCCCGACATGGGGCTTGAACTCAAAAACTATGAGATCATGACTTGAGTTGAAGTCGGACGCTTAACCGACTGAGCCACTCAGGTGCCCCAATATTCTACTTTTTAAATTATTCTCACCTACTCTGGTCAGAGTTTACTTTTTTCTTTTCTTTTTTTTTTTTTAAAGATAGCTCAGATTCTCTTAGGGCTTGTGATTCAGAAGTATCTGATCTTGTGGATCAGAAGAGTCCTGGAAGACTGCCTGAGCAGGCAGGGGCCCTCCATCATCACTGCAACCACACTAGCTGTGTTTTAAGTTTTGCATGAGATTTTTAAAAATTCAGTCTTAAAAATTTTCAGAAATCCTGGTATAGAGATTCTGCTTTATTAAAAATCTTTACATGTTCTATTGCAACTCCCAAATATTAGCTATATGGGTTAAAATATCAGTGTGTCCTATAGAAACACAATTTTGTATCAAAGGATCATTCAGATTGCTGTATTGTTTTATTAAATACTCATTTATTCTGTGGTGATTTCTTTCCAAATTTAGCATTGCATTGGCTTATGTTAACATTCTTGTTATATTTCATACCTGGAGACTTTATATAAGTGCAATGCTATCCAATAGGTATTTCTATGATGATGGAAATTTTCTGTGCTCTGCGCTGTCCAATATGGCAGTCATAGTCAGATGTAGCTGTTGAGTACATATATGTGGTTAGGGTGACTTAAGAGCTGAATTTTTAATTTTAATCAATTTTAATTTTAAAAATAAGCAGCCATATGTGACTACTGGGTACCATATTGGACACTGAAGCACTGTTGAAAAGATATATATGAGATACTCAGCTACCAAAAAATTTTTGATGTCTCTTCTCTTTTTCAAAGTTCAAACTTCAGCAAAAAGGAGAAAAAGCCAAAGGATTTAGATTTTATGAACGATTTCATTTTGATAGCAAAAATAAAATAGTTTTTGAATCTGCCATCCAATCTCCCTTCATCTTTTCTGTCTTGTTGTATAAATTATCTTTGATGTTTCTCATGATTTTGCATGATTTTGCTGTCTAGTGAATGGAATGGACTAGGAACTTTGAGGGCATTTTCAATAAACTGACTTTTTTGGCAGTATCCAGAAATAAAATGAAGATCCCACTAATGGCATAATAATCTTTGATAGTTCTGAGAAAACTTCAATATGCAAATATCCAAACAACGGCAAGGAGAAATGAGCTTAAAAGAAATGGAAAACACTTTCTGATTCTGCACTTATCCTTCTTATAATCACTTTAAAAAATCAACAAAACAGACAAATAGACCCATATGCCTGAATCTTCGATGATTTAAAGACTGCTGTTTTAAATCAGAATCTTATGTTGTCAGTTCTGCTATCTGCTTTAATGTTTCCTTATAGACTAATAGAATGATCTCTGGGTTTTGTACTTAAGGAAGCTTTCAACATTCACAAAATTGATAATGAAGAGTTATTTCTTTTTCAAAATGAACTTTAGTTTTTTGAAGTTTTAAATTTAAGTTCATCAATATGCAGTGTAATATTAGTGAAGGGTTATTTTAAGAATATATAAGATTCTGTGTGGAAAAGGGTAGAAGGGACCAGAAACATGCTATGTGTGATATTATCCATTTTTTTAAAGAACAAGAACAACAAAACAACAGTCTTGCCACAAGGAGTTATAAACACAGGGAGAAGGAAATAGGAATTGAGAAGAGCATCAGACGATCTGAAAGGTCAGTTTTTAAAAGTCTGTGTTACACTTAAACCTGAGACTAGTGAATAAGGGCACACTTTTGTTTCAGTGACAAATGGTAACACAAGGGAAAGAAGCAGGATGGTGGTAGGGAGGCTTGTGCAAGGGCTGGCAAATACAGAGAACACCAAAAGGAACAAGCCAGGCCAGTCTATAGGGTTCAGGCTTGTTCTGTCTAGATTTCTGTTAAATCTTCTTGATTAGACTCTTCTATTAAATAGTAAAAATAAATTAAATAAATAAATAAATAAGTAAAAGAATATTCTCATCATATAGTACATAGTGAACATTTCTAACTTCCAGTGTTCCTTTTTATATGTCCTAGACGGTTAGTTACAAGCAATGTCGGTTATACCCATTCACCTTGCTAATCCACCTGGGGACTGCATGAGCTCTGGCTCATTTCTTTGGAAATCAATCAAGTGTTCCCAGATAAATCCATCTTCTGATCCTATACTCCTATAATATTTCCTTTCTAAGCTTTTAACATTTATTTCTTTCCCTTTCTTGTATTTACCATTTACTGAGAAGTAACTGCCTCCCTTCTTCTCATGTATGACCAAAGTAAGAAGAAGAAAAAAATAAGAACTAAGAAGCAATAAATCATCCCAGGGATTAGTCAAATTTGACAAATGTTATAGATCTTTCCAAGGATAAACTCCCATGTTTCTGATTTTATCTTGTGTAGCCTTCCATATGAACAGTGTCATGATATGTCTGTAGTAAAACTATGATGGTAATCGTAATGTTATTGCTGTTATTAGCCTAACAAACAGAAATATGCAAATATAGAATTTTACATTATAATATGTCATAGTACAGTAAAGAATTTTGAATGACATATTCTGGGACCTTTGCTAAACACTTTCCATTGCTTACTCCATTCCTTTCTGGGAGGCTACTACTTTCATCATCATTTTACAACTGAGGATATTCTTGTATGATTTCTTTGTTTTATGTTTATTTTTGAGAGAAGGGGGAGGGAGGGGCAGAGAGACAGTGGGAGACAGAATCCAAAGCAAGCCTCAGGCTCTGAGCTGTCAGCACAGAGCCTGATGTGGGGCTTGAACTCATAGACTTCGAGATCATGACCTGAGCCGAAGTCCGACACTTATCTGACTGAGCCACCAGGATTGCCCCATCCTTGTATGATTTCAGAAGTACCAAGTACACAAAGGACCAGTGGCTCAAGTTCTTAAGTTCTTGAATAACCCTGAATTTTCAATTTTTTTTTTCAAAATCTATACTCAATTTCCTAACTTCTGCAACTACTAATAGTTTCTCTACATTGATTCCTACATATGGGATAATATATGTTGTCTTTTTCCTTGGCTTGCACATGGCTACCTTCTCATTGGGTCTTCACATGGCCTTTCCTCTTGGTGTGCATTCCTGATATCTCTGTGTTCTCATCTCCTTTCTTATAAGGACACAAGGTATATGGGATTAGGGCCCACCCTAACATAGCCATTTTAACTGAATTACCTTTTTCAAGGCTCTATCTCCTTATAATTACATTCTAAGGTATCAGGTGTTAGGGCTTCAATATATGAATTTAAGAAGGGTGAGACACAATACAGGCCATAACAGGAAGTAAGGCACTAAAAACTATAGGCAAGAGTGGGAGGGCCCTGAGATATCACAGGTTTAGGTCTGGGGTTTAGGCCAAGTCTAATCAGATTGCCCTGAGTATGAAAGTCCCATTCAACATTTTGATAACACTAGACTAAGTTTAATAAGGTTTATGTAACTTGCTCAAGATCTCATAGATGAATAAATAGCAGACAAGATTTGACGTAGCTTTAGCTCATTCTAAATCCTAATCTTTTTCCATTGAATCATTGTGCTAAATCTGCTTTTCTATACGCCAAATATCCAACACAATTATAATACAAAAAGATATGTCACTCAATTGCATTATTTTCAAACTTTCATCTTATTAGCTTTCTCTAATATTCGTCTCTAATGTTACAAAATTTAACAAACTGAAAACCTAATTATTTCACTTGACAAATGTATTTTGAGTGTCCATAAGGTGCCAGGGACTTATTCCAGTGATTGTGTTACACAAGTAAAAAAGAAAACAATCACTCTGTAAACTGAGATGATATTCTAGTTGGTGGTTTAAAGTGGAGAGAAAGAATAAAGTGTTTAAATGTAGTATATATTATGCTATGTGGAGATAGATATCTGGAAAAAATAGAGACAAGTTTTTGGAATGAGACAGTGGGTGTGTACATTTTAATAAGGTAGTCAGGGCAGGCTTTCCTGAGAGACTGAGATTTATAGCACTGTCTGAATAAGATGTGTTTTGGTCTGCAATAATAATAAGAGTAACTTAAAAAGAAGACTTGAGGAATTCAGTGGGATCTAAGCTCTTAGTTAACTTTCATTGGCTGTTTTCACCCTGACCAATTTATTCATGGCCATGTGTGTGTCTGGAAACCAACTAGAACTACACTGGATTTTGTATTTTGCAGCCTGGAAGGAAAGGCAGCTCTAGGAATGCAATAAACATACCATGTGTGTCATTCTTCCTCCCTCTCCTCCCTCTCTCTTCTATTTTTTACTGCAATTTCTCATCTCTGTCAGGCATCTCCACTTTGTGGGAAACAAAGCCAACAGCTGCTCTGTTAGCAGCTAACCAAAGAGAAGACAGTTTTTCTTTCAGCTTCAGTTTTCAAACTTCAGTGACCAGCAAAGATCACATGGCTCTCTTTGTATACATCATTATTTCTTGGGGGTAAGGAGTCATGACTTGAATGGTCTGATAGCCCCAAAACTGTATGAGCACTTCTCAGAAAGAAGACGGTAATATTTTGGACAGGTGATGTAACTGTTCAGTAGAATGTATAAAAATATCTTTCCTTTTTTAATTTTTAAAATTGCTATTTATTTTTGAGAGAGAGACAGAATGCAAGTGTGGGAAGGATAGAGAGAAATGGAGACACAGAATCTGAAGCAGGTTCTCGCTCTGTCAGCACAGAGAGCATCTGGGGCTCGAACTCATGAACCGCAAGATCATAACCTGAGTCAAAGTTGGATGCTTAAATGACTGAGCCACCCAGTTGTCCCTAAAACACCTTTTTTTTTTTTTTTTTTTTTTTTAAGCAGAGAAGAGCTCATAATGTATGGTCAGCTCCACTGACTCAGTAATGGTTATGCTAAACCAATTGTGGGTCATTTGTTTATATTTGTGTATTAATTTATATCTGTGAGAGTGAGGAATATTTATGTATCTGTGTAGTGCTGAGATTTTTCTTTTCCTCCCCATGGCTATATGAAAGAGAGGAAAGTAGGGAGATGGGAGGAAGTATGGGGATCTGGCCAGATATGCAGAAAAAGCTTTATATCTGTTACCCGTGTCTACAATTTTTTTTCTTTTTTTTTTTTAAATGTTTTATTTATTTCTAGGAGACAGAGAGAGAGACAGCATGAGCAGGGGAGGGTCAGAGAGAGAGGGAGTCACAGACTGAAACAGGCTCCAGGCTCTGAGCTGGCAGTCAGCACAGAGCCCGACGCGGGCTCGAACCCACGAACCGTGAGATCATGACCTAAGCGAAAGTCGGACGCTTAACCAACTAAGCCACCCAGGCGCCCCTACCCGTGTCTACAATTAATGTGTGTTGTAACACGGTGTGCTTGACTGATAATTACTTCCCCAAGTATGTCCATGTCCCAGAACCAGGAATCTGTAAATGTTACTTTATTTGGAAAAAAGGATTTTGCAGATGCAATTAAATTAGGATCTTGAGATGAGATTGTCTTGTTATTATCTGAATGGGCTCTAAATACCATCACAAATGTCCTTCATAGAGGCAGAGGGAGATTTTACACACACGCACGCACGCACGCACGCACGCACACATACAATGCTAGGCAGAGGCTGGGGTGATTCAGTCACAAGCCAAGGAGTACTGATAGCTACTGAAAGCTGGAAGAAGTAAGAGTTTCTTCAGAATCTCTAGAGGGAATACAGCACAGCCAAGACCTTGATTTTGGACTTTTGGACTCTTAGAACTCTGAGAGAATAAAGTTCTGTGGTTTTAAGCCGCTAAATTGATGGTAATTTCTTATGGCAGCTAAAGGTAGCTAATGCAGATATGGAGAAGAGAAAAGGCAACAATTTAACTGGGATTCTCAACACGTGGAGAAGCTAGAAGTTGTTTGCATTAAAACAAAGCACCTGGGGTGCGGGCTCATTCAATAGAGCTTGTGACTCTTGAGTACATGTCCCATGATGGGCGGGGTCCTACTAAAAAACAAAACAAAACAAAACAAAAAAGCCTTTCAAACAAAACATCTGATCCGGGTCCTCTGGCGAGGGCCTCAAAAAATACAGCGATGACCTATGTGTGCTGCAGACTTCATGTTCAGTAAGTGAGCATTACTTCCAGAACTTCTGTCAGTTCTAAATTGAGGTACAAGTTTGAGAATCAAGGATTATAAACCCAGCCAATATTTAGAGGCACAGAAGGGAGGATTTTAGGAACTCATGAAAGTAATTGCCCTTCAGGTATGGACTATATCTTATGCTTCTTTGAATCAGCTTTCCCACTTGATGCAGGACCTTACATAGGACCTTGCTCATGGTTTTACAAATCTTTGTAACTGATTATTGGAAGAAAATGCTGCATCAACTGTGGATGCTACTTGCTGACTCCAGGGATGTAAGCCAAAAAATAATAGAAGGAATAAAAAGTGAAGTGCATAAAGGGATCGTAACAATAAGCATGAAGTTAAGGGAATGTTTCTTAAACTATAAATTTGAAGGCCAGTGTAAAGTATTGAAATGATAGCAGTGTTTTTCAACCCACAAAATTAATGAGTGAGACATTTTCAATGTCAGGTTTTTCCTCCAGAAATTTTCACTACAATTTTCATTTTAATGCCAAATTTACTGTAGAATTTAGTATAACAATATCTGTTTGAGTCTAAATGATATACTTATCTGTTTTGCATCTAACAAGTTAATATTTCATGGAATTTCGCAAGAATTACTTCCAGGCACTCTCTTCTCTGAATAGTTTGACATGTAGGTTATACTATGAATAAGATATTATTTTTATATTCAAGGATGTGTGAAAACAGAACACCAAAAGGGATAGGTGTAACATATTTTCTAAAGAAATGCTTTAGAAGTTAGATATCAGAATAAATCATTTAATAAAATCTCATGAGAGCTTGCTTGGCCGCCCTCTTGAGATTCTAATTTCATTGGTCTTTTCTACGAAATGAGCACTGGTAAATTCATAAAGTTCTCCAAATTATAGTTAGGAACAGACAGATTGGGAAACCACTGTTTTGGGGCCTTATTGGCCTGACTATGGACGAAAGTTCCTAATACAGCTGAAGGTTCACCAAAACTAGTCTACAGAAAAACAAACAAACAAAAAAGCAAGCAAACAAACAAAAAACCAGGCCCAAATCCTCAAAACACAGAGCCTATAAGAAAATATCTGCCATGAGAATCTAGGCATTGCCTGAGGTCATAATTTGAAATCATGCATAAAAATCAGTAGATTCTTTTTTAAAATTTACTTTAATACTCAATTAATCAACAAATAACTCCTATCTGGAAATGGTGATCAGGAAATAAACAGCAGTCCATTTAATTAAAATGTGAGACCATAAAAAAGTAAGTTATTAAATAATTATCTCTCCTCCCTGTCACTTTTAGATCTTGTTCTCTGAATTTTTAAAAGCTTTATTCAACTATAGTTAACATAGTATATACCACACAAAACATTTTTCAACTATACAGTTTGACACAAGAATACACAATCAAGATGATAAACATATCCATCAGCCCCTGTCCCCAGGCACTCCCCAGTCTGGTTTTTATTACTATAGATTAGTTTATATTTTCTAGAATTTTATATAAATGGAGTCATACAGTATGTATTCTTTGTCATGTACCTTATTTCTCTTAGCATAATTAGAGATTCATCCATGCTTTGGCTTTCATTAAAGTTCATTCTTTTTTATTGCTAAGTAGTAGTAGTTTATGGGATATGTCTATTTATCCATTAATCTGTTTCACATTAATCTCTGCTTGAGAAGATATGTTTATTATGCTGTTGTAAAGTTTTCTACAAACAGGAATTAGAATGGGGTGGTAGTGTTGTTCAAGTCTTCTGTATCCTTGCTAACCTTCTGTTTCCCTCTTCTGTCAATTTTGAGAGAAGTATTGAAACTCTCACTATAAGTGCTAACTTATCCATTTCTCATTACAATCTGATCAGTGTCTACCTAAAATATTTGAAGTGCTATTATTAAGGGGTTAAAAATTTACAATTGTTATGTTTTGTGATGTTCTGTTATTGCTAATTGGCCCCTTTATCATAATGAAATTTTCTTCTTTATCCTTTTTAATATGCTTTGCTCTGAAAATTACCTTGAAAATGTGCTCGCTTCGGCAGCACATATACTGAAAATTACCTTGATATAAAATAGCCACTCAAGCTTTTTAAATAGCTTTTTTGATATATTATTTACAATCATCAAGTTCCTATGCTTACAGTTTACAAGGCATTGTTTTTTAGAGTATTTATGAGTCATGGAGCTATCAACATGAACTAATTTTTAAATTTTCATCATCTCTTCAAAAAAGCTTGTGCCTATTAGCCATCACTCTTCATTTACCCCATTCCTACAAATCTTTTACTAGTCTAGCCAACAGCTAATCTCTTTTCTATCTGTATAAAATTGCCTATTCTAGACATTTTTTGTGTGTTTTGTTATCATTTGTTTCATTTTATTTTATTTTATTTACATATAGTTTATTATCAAATTAGTTTCCACATAACACCCAGTGCTCATCCCCACAAGTGTCCTCCTCCATGCCCATCCCTCCTCCCCCCCACATCCATCAGTCCTCAGTTTTTGTCAGCATTCAAGAGTCTCTCATGGTTTGCCTCTCTCCCTTTCCCCCACCATTTCCGCCCTTCTTCTCCCCCTTGGTCCTCCGTCAAGTTCCTCCTAATCCTCCTATACGTGCACACATATGATATTTGTCCTTCTCTGCCTGACTTATTTCGCTCAGCATAACCCCCTCAAGGTCCATCCATGTTGCTACACATGGCCAGATTTCATTGTTTCTCATTGCCATGTAGTATTCCATGGTATAGATAAACCACATCTTCTTGATCCATTCATCTGTGGATGGACACTTAGGCTCTTTCCATGTTTTAGCTATTGTGGAGAGTGCTGCTATGAACATTGGGGTACATGTGCTCCTATGCCTCAGCATTTCTGTATCCCTTGGGTAAATTCCTAGCAGTGCTATTGCTGGGTCATAGGGGAGTTCTATTGTTAGTTTCCTGAGGAACCTCCACACTGTTTTCCAGAGGGGCTGTACCAGTTTACATTCCCACCAACAGTGTAGGAGGGTGCCCGTTTCTCCACATCCTCGCCAGCATCTAGAGTGCTCTGATTTGCTCATTTTAGCCACTCTGACTGCAGTGAGGTGGTATCTCAGTGTGGTTTTGATTTGTATTTCCCTGATGAGGAGGGATGCTGAGCATCGTTTCATGTGTCTGTTGGCCACCTGGATGTCCTCTTTGGAGAAGTGTCTATTCATATCTTCTGCCCATTTCTTCACTGGGTTGTTTGTTTTCGGGTGTGGAGTTTGGTGAGTTCCTTATAGATTCTGGATATTAACCCTTTATCTGATATCTAGACATTTTTTTAAAGTTCATTTATTTTTGAGAGAGACAGAGACAGAGAGAGAGAGAGAGAGAGAGACAGAGAGACAGAGCATGAACAGGGGAGGGGCAGAGAGAGGAAGACACAGAATCCAAAGCAGGCTCCATCCAGGCTTTGAGCCCTCAGCACAGAGCCTGATGCAGGGCCTGAACTCTTGAACCATGATCATAACCTGAGCTGAAGTTGGACGCTTAACCAACTGAGCCACCCAGGCGCGCCTATTCTAGACATTTAATATAGGGATAACCACGCATTCTGTAGTCTTTTGTAATGGGCTTCTTTCACCTAACATATTTCATCCATGTTGACACAGGTATCAACACTTCATTCCTTTTCATTACCAAATAATACTGCATTGCACGGATATACTCCATTTTGTTTATCCATTCATCGGGTGATAAGTATTTGAATTGTCCTACTTCTTGGTTATTATGCATAATGCTGCACTGGGTGTCTGCCTCTAGATTTTTGTGTGGACATATGTTTTGTTTCTTTTCAATATATTCCAGGAATGGAACAGCTTTATGTATGTACTTTTATGTGTAGCGTTTTATGGAAGTGGCAAACTATTTTCATCTGTATGCACTATTTTACATTCCCACTAGGAATGCATGGAAGTTCCAATTTTTTCCCATACTTCCCATCAACTCTCTTTTGATCAGTAAATTGGTCTACATTTTTATGTCCTTTTATATGTAACCTATTTGTATCTTTATATTTAAAGTACAATTTTTGTAGACTTTATAAATTTGGATCTTTTAAAATTATTGAGTGTGACAATCTTTGCCTTTTAATGGAGGTATTTAAAACCTTTAACATTTTGTGTGATTATTGACATGGTTAGGGTTAAAACTATCATTTTGCTATCTGTTTTCAATTTGTCCCATCTGTTGTTTATTCCCTTTGTATGCCTTTTCTGACTTCTCAGTAATTAATTCAGTATTTTTTCATCCAATTTAATTTCCCTTATCTTATTACTACTATGGTTAATTTGGTCATGTCTTTATAATTTATAGTATAAATATTCAGGTTCTCACAATATACATTCATGTGATATTATCTCACTTCATTACTGTGTAAAAATCTTATATTAGTCTACTTCCATTTCTCCCCTGTGCTGTTATGCTATTGTCATACAATTTATTTTCATATATCTCAGTCCAGTATGTTTTTTAAAGCTTATTGATTTATTTTGAGCAAGAGAGCACAAGCAGGGGAGGGGCGGAGAGAATGAGAGACAGAATCCCAAGAAGGCTCCATGCCATCAGCACACAGCCTGAATCAGGGCTCGAACTCACGAACCTGGGAGATCATGACCTGAGCTGATATTAAGAGTCTGATGCCTAACTGACTATGCCACCCAGGCGCCCCTTAGTCAATTATGATTTTAAGCAACATAAATTCTAAGAAATCCATTTTATATATTTGCTCATGTAGTTATAATTTCTAATGCTCTTCATTCCATACATAACCCAGATTTTCATAACCATTTTACTCCTGCATAATTAACTTCCTTAATATATTTTTTTTTGGTAGTTTGAGTCTATTGTTGATGAATTATTTCAGCTTTTGTTTGTCTTAAAAAGTGTTTATTTCACCTTCACTTTTGAAAGATTTCTTTTTTTCTGGGTATAGAATTCTAAACTGACAGATTTTTTCCCCCTTCTCTTTTCAGCACTTTAAAAACGGCTCCACAGTCTTTTTGCATGCACTATTTCTTATGAGAAATATGCTATTACCCTTCTCTTTTTACTCTTGCACATAATGTGTCCTTTTACTTTGGCTGGGATTACAATTTTCTCTTTATTGTTAGTTAGATCAGTTTAATTATGATGTGCCTTACAGGAATTTTCCCATTACTTGTGCTTAGTGTGCATTGTACTTCCTGGATGTGTGGGCTTAAATAGTTTTCATGAAAACAGAAATGTCAGCTAAAATCTTTTAAAAATAAATTTCTATCCCTCCCTTTTTTCTATTTCTTTATACTTAGTTTCTTGGAATGACTCCATAACTCACTGTATTTTGTTTATTTATTTATTTATTTATTTATTTATTTATCTCTGTGCTTCATTGTGAATGGTTTCTATTATATTACTAGTCTTCAAGTTCACTAGTCATTTCTTCAATGTCTTATCTACTATTAATCTCATTCAGGTTTTTTTTTTTTTTTTTTTTTTTGGTCATCTTACATATTGTAATTATCCGATCTAGAAGTCTGGCTTGTGTCTTGTAAAAATATTCTCTGTGTCTCTGCTTAACATTTTGGACAATTAGAATATAGTTAAACAATTGTTTTAGTGTTTTATTTAGTAATTCTAACATCTGTGTGAAATTCTGGGTAAGTTTTAATTGATTCTTCTCTTTATGATGTGTTGTGATTTTCCTACATCTTTGCATGTTTGGTATTTTCTGTTGGATGCCATACTTTGTTAATTTTACTTTTTTCAGTGTTGGATATTTTTGTTTTCATATAAATATTCTAGAGCTTTGTTTTGGGATGCAGTTTAGTTATATGGAAACCAATTTTTCTTTTCAGACTTGCTTCTAATTTTTAGAATTTGTTAGGTGGACTGCAGCAGTACTTAGCTTAGGGCTCATTATTCCCCACTCCTGAGGCCTTTGTATGTACTGTATTCAATGGCTCATTAATAAATACTGTTTTCCAGTATGAAAATGGGGATTAGGCCCTACTCTTAGTCCTGTGTAAGTGCTAGCTACTGTTACTATTGATTCTTTTAGACAGTAATATTTTCCCCAAACTCAGATATTTACTCACATATGTGTGCTAATCAATATTCTGCAGATTCTAGAATTCACTGTTGGTGCATCTCTCTCCTATCCAGTACTCTTAGAATCTCTATCTGCCTTGGCTTTCCTGGATTCCCACCTCAATTCAGGGAGTTTGCTGAACTCCATGAGACCATCCTAGAAACTATCTCACAGCCAAGAAACTATCTCAATTCTGTAAGCTGGGGCAATCGCTGGATTCATCTCATTTGTTTCCCATCTCTCAGATACTGCTGTCCATAACTGCCCAGCATTCAGTGTCATAAAGTTGTTGTTTCATGTGTTTTGTGTGGTTTTGTTGTTTTAGGTGAAAGAGTACATCCAATTCATGTTTGCTCCATTTGGCCAGAAGCGCTTGTTTTCTGAACTTAATATTCTGCTTATTAGTATAGCCTTGTATCTCTCTCAGTAAATCATGAGGCTTGACAGGTAGATTTTTTCTGGGTTTTCATCTTAATATCTGCCCCCATTACCAGCTTGGCATATTTATTAACCATTTGATAAGTGTTTGCTGAATTTGAACAATTAAACAAAGCTCCAAGTAAAGATTAAATGTTGTACATGGTATTTGCCATAATTTAGTAACATGGAAAGTTAGCCTCCTCCACCTCCTAGCCTCATTTTATAGCTGTATCAAATATGGACCATAAGAATTAATATCTTTTCCAAAACTAGTTAGAGTCCAACATAAAATGCAGTTCTGTTATATGACATTAAGCAAATCACTCCTTCGACCTGTGGTAGATGATTTCTATCCATTTATAAAATGGATATAATACTACTGGCTCTAAATAAATGATAGTTATGTTGCTGAAATGAAAGCTCAGTTTGTGTTTAGTGGATAGTATTCCATCAGCAGCTATCTAAAACATTAATGAAAGCAGAGGTTTTGCATAGAGATAGTTTGATGTTCAAAGGACTCCATTCCTTTCAAAGAGTTCAGTGGGAAAAGCATAAAAGAGTAGTCACTCTATCTGTATTCAAAAGAATAAAGCAAAACATTCTGCTTGTATATATAGGTTAGTAGTGCTGATAACTCGGATGGATACTAACATATGGCTTATCTAACACTGCCCCACCAAAGGCCTTTACCTCTCACACTGCCTTATTCATTTTTTTTTTCCCTGCACAACTGTCTTTACACAAAAGTTAAAATGCTGTGTCCATTCCTCTCATATAGTACTTTTCTAAATGTATTATTAAAAAGTTTTAATAGTAATTCTGAAACTTCTTGGATCTCATAATTAAAATATCATGAAAATATAATTAAAATGGATTTACAGTTCTTAAATTCTTTTTCCAGTTTTTTTTTTTTTTTAATTTAACAATAGTGTTTCATCTGCTAGGTTTTAGGTGGACCCTAAAAGTTAGCCAGCTCTCCTTCTAGGTACAGATGAAGTAAAGCTCACAAAGTCACTTGCTCTGGGTCAGTAACTCATGCCATGGCACTTGTAAAACACCAAACTATTTTAGAAAATAGAAGAGTTCTTTCATTATCCCTGGTAGCACATGTCAGCCTCAAGTTATGGTGAACAGGCAGGCTGCCTGATACAATTGATGGCCATCATAATGGTAGGATTTGGATAATCAGTAAAAATTAAATGGATTAAATGAACACTAGCAGCCTAAAGAAACCAGAATGTGTTCAAAGGATTGTGGTTTCAGCTTTGATTAATTTTTGTCTTCTACCAGAACATGCTGTGGTTTAAGCCTGGCCAAACTTTTTAAAGGTCTGAAGCCGTGAGCAGGCACTAAATGGCAAACTTAATTTACTGTAGAAGACTTCAGTTTACTTATACTTATTTAAAAAATAACCTGTGAAAAAATAAAATACAAATAAGCACTAATGTTAAGCTAGTCTCCCCCACCCCAAAAGACAAACTATTTAAAGTGCATACTGTGTTATTTTTAATTGGAAAATTCAATAATACATGATCTATCTTAACATTCTAAAGGCCTTATAAGTGAGAGAAATTTAATAAAATTATAACTGTTCTTCTAAAAGCATCTGTATTGTTGTCTTAGAGAAAACAAGTTTGGAAATCACAAAAAACAAGGGTTCAAACTGTTCTTGGTACCAGCAGACTGGTAGCACTCTGGAGAGGACAATTTGTAAAAAAACAAAAAGAAAAACAATGAAAAACAAAAAACCATTACTGACAGAATAGAAAATCATACATTTGTGAATATTTTATGACACTCCTGGATTTAACTTATTTGAAATGGAAATAAGGAATCATGGAAACTTATAGAATACTAGTCATTTGGCAAGGCACCTTCACATGAAATATAAAATCTAAATATGTTGACAGACACAACACAAACAGTCTTAGTAAGTGACAGTTGGGGAAATGCCACGGAGAAATGCTTGACTAGTTATGAAAATTTCTTCCATAATTGAGAGGCAAGGATGATTGTTTTCTGTATCACATGTTGTTTACTATTAGTATTAAATATATTTTTAGTCGTAAGACTCAGGCAAAAAGTCAAGACTGAAAAGTGTTGGAAATGAAATTTGTAGCATCTTTGCTTTCAGCATATTTTCCCTAACTGTATTTTTAGTAGACCAGTTTCAGATGCTCTAAAGAATAGCTGTTTCTGTTGTCTGATTTTAGGCAAGGCTTTCCAGAGAAACTGTTTTCAAGTTTTAAAATATATGTGGTCAGTGAAGAGATGTAATGCTGGTATGATGCAAATAGGATGTAGGTTAGAGCAAGATGCTGCCAGTCACAGGTGTTGGCTTCTTTGGAATTAATCAAGGTGATTAGATTTGAATGTGACTGACACTTTGGACTATTACATACTTTAGAAGACAAGTACATGTTTGCTTAGTGATTCCTATAAACACCTATTTGATTTTGTGCCAGTGACACAGTCTTTATGTTTCCTATTATAACAATAATATGCTGATCATACTGGTTTATAAAATTCTAATGGTTCGTTTTAGTCTGGGAAATTTTGTACACATCAACTAATATGTCCCTGAATATTTATAAAACAGAATGCAAATCATTACATTAAAGTATTGGGTACTATTTATCTGGAGACTAACACCATAAATGTCAAATAAAGATCACCTAGCACAGATTCTTTAAAGCCTGTTGATGGAAATTCTCTGAAATAAATACATATGTTTTAAATGGATCTGTCATTACACAGGCAGGTTATAAAAAGTTTGGGAGATTAGTGTGATGCAGTAGAAAACTATTAAGTTTGAAGCCAGATTAACTGTTATTTGCATTCTGGCTTTCACACATCTCCATTTTGTTAAATGGTGATACAAATGTATACATTGTATTTGGGGGAAGGGTGACAAATTAATCTGCACAATAAACCTGGGTGCCTTGGTACCATAAAATTACACAAGACCTAATATTTCCTACATTTGTGTTGTCTCATTAGGCTTGCCAAAAAAAAAAAAAAACCACAAAAAACCCAACTTCTGTAGTATCTGTTATTACTAACAAAAACATAAGTTCAGTTATAATATCAAATAATGTAAATATAATATCAGAGGAAACAGGAAGGAAAAACTGGTATTTTTAATTGCAAATGAGTAATTCGTAGGTATCAACATAAACTTATTTAAACTGAGAAAGTGTTAATTTTCACTGGTTATGTTTCATACATTTCAGTAACTAGATTAGCATAAATCAAGGACATAATCCATAAGAATAAAAGACATTGTCAATTTGGGGAAGTGCCTTAGAAAAATGAAATGCTACACAACCTCTCCATAACTAGTTTTCAGGTTTCTTTGTGGAGAAACCGGTCACCTTTCTTCCCTTTTTTTTTTTTTTTTTGTCCTGGAAAGAATCTCTTATGGACGTGTGTATCCCAACAAAATAGGGCAGACTTTTAGCCAGTCTCAGCATGGTGTCAGAGAGGAAGAAGGTCGTCCAATGCCAATAGCCCTAAACAACAAGCGACATTTATAGTCTCTCAGACAGGCAGCAACAGGGCTATCCAAAGAGCAAAAGGTCCTCCCAAATCTTATTTACCCGCCACGTCTCTTCTCAAAGCCCTCACATAGTAAGCCAGCCTAACCTTCCTGTTCCCAAAGTCCTCAAACACTAGCCAGATGTGGGCATGGGGGTTAGGAGGGAGGCAGTTCCTGTGCCTCTCCCTTGGATTTTGTAAATCTCACCTCCTCACTCCATGTTCTGCCTTTGGGATCTATTCTATATTCTTGTTCCTTAAGAGCTCCGAGTTCTTTTAAAATATATATTGCCATGACCTCTTCCCCATGTCCCTCCTCACCTGGGAACTCAGAACAGAAGAAAGCCCAGAAGTGGACCAGAGAAATCAAAGGGACCTCATAGAAGCAGGGAGTGGAAACTGAGAATGGAAGTCCACATGGCAGCGTGTTTGTTTTACTCATTAATGTGTTCTTCCACCCACGGCACAAAGGGCTTGATAAATATCTGTTGGATAACTAAATACATATATGAATAAATGAACATTTAAACCTTTTATTTTTTCAAAAAATTTTTTTATTTCTAGGAGAGAGAGAGAGACAGCGTGAGCAGGAGAGGGTCAGAGAGAGAGGGAGTCACAGACTGAAACAGGCTCCAGGCTCTGAGCTGGCAGTCAGCACAAAGCCCGACGCGGGCCTCGAACCCACGACCCGCGAGATCATGACCTAAGCGAAAGTCTGACGCTTAACCGACTAAGCCACCCAGGCGCCCCGAACATTTAAACCTTTTAATATATTGATTCCAAATACTCTTGTATCTCTAAAGGCTATATTGTGGAGGCAGTACATGTACGTTTCTTAGATTTTACTGTGGAGAATCTGGAGCGTTGTCTGAACAGAGATGGAAAAGGGAGGATGATGGGAGGGTCACAGTCCCTGGAGGATTTATGACAAACAGCAGTAAACGTGCATTCTGACCAGATTCAGATAACAGATCACTGAGGAGCCCTTTTGGAGTTGAAAATGGGGCCGTTTCTAAAATAAAAATTAAAAAGAAATTAAAAAGGGGAATATTTTTACACAATGAAAGCATATATGACTCATACTATATTGTAACCAAATCAATAACAATAGAGTATCACAAGTTTTAAAATGAAAATGGAGAGCCTTACTCACCGCTTTTTAGACTTACATGGAACCCTTATGTCATTTTATGATTATCCTTATGATTATCCCTGGGTGGATAGGGACTATCTTTTGGTTCATAATTTCTACATCATATCCCAGGTGTGCCTTGATTACTTTTTCCAAAAAATTCAAAAACTTAAAACCCATGTTAAATTTTCAAAAAACTAGATTAAATATAGATTAATGAAAAAGGTAACTTTAAATTACAAAAGCTATTTCTTAGTTGTCAACAAGAGTATACAAAATTGAAAATAGTGAACTCGTTGATTTTAAAATTTGATTTAACTTAGAGAATTTAGAAGGAACTACTTTACTTTTAATTCAAAGTGTATCTTTATCATTTTTCTCTGAAAGTGAAAAATATCATATTGTTGACCTTCTCTGATTTCTAGCCTTTCTTCAGTGTCTTTGTTGATTCTTATTTATAACAAAAATGTATCTTCATATAAAGGGCATGCTGTGTGATCTTTTTTACAGTTTGATATGCTGCATTTTGGGCTGATGTAGAGTGGAGGTCACCTAAAAATATTTATGATTTAAAACTTTCTCTGGATTTGATAAAATATAAATTCCAAGTTTTATATTTAGAAAAGGACCTGAATAAAGAGGAGGAAAAGTGCATTTTGCCACGCTGTGCTGTTAACCCATTGACAAAGAGTGACAGTAGACACTGCTGCCAATACAGAGAAAGAGCAATGAAGTGATTTTGCTCCTCATTTGCAAATAAATATTGAAGCAGAGAATGCCAAGAAATCATGGCAAAACAATGAGAAAATTCATTCTAACTATTACTTACTCATTTGAGAAAGAACAGAGTGGAATTATAAAATGACACACAATGAAAGTGTCCTGAGAGATCAATGTGTAGAGGGAAACAAATTACCTAGGATGCTATGTTCTCTGGTGATAGAAACCTCAAAGGGAATACCCTCTTCAATTTAGAAAAGCACATAGCAGTGTATGCTTGCTATCTTTCCAGGATTTCAGCACTCATATTAAGGGTATAAAATACAATAAGGCATAGCTATAAAAATACAAATTTTAAGATTTTAATATATCATCTATCATACTGTTTAATAAAGTTATTTACCAGAATATGTCTTTGAGACAATGAGCAGCTACTAAAATATATTAAAACCAGCTCTAAAAGTCAGAATTTCAAGGATTTATTAAATCTCATGCACATACATAGTATTTGGCCCTACGACATTTGAGGAGAGTTGGCATGCTATTATGCCCAGGACTATGCAAGGCTCTTTCTCATCCTTAATCTCCTGTGTAAACTCCCTATTACAATTCAATGAAACAAGTATTTCTTTCCTTAAATTACAGATGAAGAAATTTAGAGAGGTGATGACAATTTACCCAAGACCACACAGCTGGTTAATCTGACAGCAAATCCAAGTACCATGTGTCTATCCAAACAGAAGGCATAATAATCATGATTTACAGAAAAGAATAAAATAAGGAGCTAAAATAAAATATGAAGTACAAATTCTACGGATAGAGATGTCATAGCATAAAGGACAGTTTTCTAAAGACAGCACAGATGACTGACTGATTTTTGCTGGGACCTAGTGCCACCACACTACAGTTGCTTTTTTTGTGTCTTCCTTCATTCTTTCACTCCACTGTCGGTCCTAAATGACATAGTCCACCCCCTAATGTCAAGGCATTAGATTTTGTTTTGATCTCTTTGTTCAGTCAATTTAAAGGACAAGATGTCAGAAAGAACAGATTGACTATTGACTGGAAGCCAAACCCCTGTGCCTTGATTTCAGACCCTTAGCAATTTGGTTCCACTTACTTCTGTAACCTTGTTTTCCAGTGCTTTGCTCACCGACAATCCACCACTCATTTCCTGCCCATCCCCTGTTGTGTGTTGTGTGTCACACTCTTTCCACAATATTTCCTTCATCTCTATTATGCTTATTGCCCAAATGTAGGCAATTTCTAACTGCTTTCAGGAGGGGAAAGGGGGTAGTTAATTTACCAGACAATTTGGAATAATAGGAGACATTTTCTCAATCATAACCCCAGCTTCTAAACTAAATATCCTCCTATCCTGCCATTCATCAACAAGAGTAGCACAATTACTCTATTTACTAATATTGATTTAAATATATAAATGTAGGAATGGCTAGGTGGCTCAGCTCCAACTCGTGATTTTGGCTCAAATTATAATTTCACAGTTCATGAGATCAAGCCTCAAATCAGGTTCCACACTAAGCACGTAGTTTGCTTGGGATTCTCTCTCTCCCTCTCCCTCTGCCACTCTTCTGCTCACACTCTGTCTCTCTCAGGATAAATAAATATTATATATATATGTAATTTAAGAATGCTTATTTTACTTTAGAGACACTCAAAAGAATTATATAATCTTTTATAATTAATGGGGTTCAGCACTCCATTAATATCTGAAATCCCCCAACTTAGAACTCTTTTCCCATGGAGGCCATAGGAAATATACTTGTTAGAGTTACTACAATGTGGGATAATATAATAGTAAAAGCTAGATGTTTGTCTTAATAAATATAGCAATAATATAGAATGAAGATCATATGGGAACAGTGGAATTAAAAAAAAGATTATTAGTGTATTTTTCAAGAAAATTGAAATTAGCATCACAGGAAGAAAAAAGTGAGATCGTCTGTAGAAGATAGGGACAATTAATATACTTACCTTGAATGGATCAAATTCAGAAATAAATAAAAGAATGAGAACTTTTCACCAGGAAGTGTGTAAAATGCTGTTGTTTTTTAAACCACCCTATCAGAAAACAGCCCAGTTTGAAAACATGACAATGAACAATGATGAGTTACACTTAAAATTTATGTGAATGCCAATAACAAATAACATTAAATGGTTATGATACTCTCAGCACGTTTTTTTCTTTGTCATAATTTGTTCTGATTATAACCCCAAGAGGTACATAGTATCCATCCCCATTTTACTCCTCATAAAACTGGAGCATAAAGTCCAAAATCACATAGCTAGAATGTGTCCGGGCTGGGAATGAAACCCACATCTGTCTGACACTAAAGCTGATTGCTTAGCATTCACAGATAGAGCTCAACATAAAATACTATAAAAGTAGAAGAAACTCAACAAATTACAGCACTTTATTTCCTCTCTTGGGTTGCATATCAGTAGAATAACTCTCTGTGCGTCTTATAAAAACATGGTAGAGATGTTTTTAAATACATGATGTAGCCTCAGCACATTTATATCCATGAAATAGACAGACTTGATTTAATCAATAACTTGAATAGTGGTCCGAGAAATTTAATTTAGCTAAACTTTAAGACACATTTTTTTTCATAACAAAATTGAGAAAAAATATGTATCTTCAGTACCAATATGTAAAACACCTGTTGACTTTGGAAAATATGTAACACTATACCACATGTGACTAATGTTTCTCTTCTTGAATGCACTGAATCTATTCAGGATCATCTTCCTCCCATGCAACAAATCCAGGTATGTGTCTCTAATGATTTCATTCTAACAAACAACAGTCATTTAAACCTAATTATGGATCTTGCTGAAGTCTATAATTTAGCTGTTTGGGAAAAGAATAAACCACTTATAATAAATATATACCTGCCACTATTCACTGTCGCCTCTATGAGAATCAAATTGCCTACAATCAGAGTATCTGCCCTTCCGAGTTTCACCTGGGAGCTCCTCTGTGAAACCATTTTGTATTATCTCAGTGGCATAACCATTTACATAAGGCATCCATGTCTCTCCCTGTACCTCAGATTTATTTATTATGGAAAACCATGGCATTTTGTTTTGAGGCACCTAGTAAAGTGACGATTGCGTGAGCCAGTAGCCAATATTTACAAATAGAACATCCCAAACATATGTCCCAAATTGGAGAAAAATATGCCCAATCATTTTTACATAATGTAATGACACAAAGACAAGAATTTAATTTTATTTACATAGATTACCTAATTCCATTTTATTTTATCTGGAGACACCAGAATGATATTAAGCATTTTAAGACAGATGGGTATATAGTTTATCCCTACAGTAACTCTCAAGTCTGTGCTTATATGGAATGATTTTGCAAAACAAAGAATGAAATAAAAACTGAATAAATGCAGATACTATTCCCAGGTGGCTCAGTCAGTTGAGTGTCTGACTCTTGTCTTCAACTCAGGTCATGATCTCACAATTGTTGAGATTGAGCCCTGGGTGGGGCTCTGTGCTGACGGCATGAAGCCTGTTTGAGATTCTCTCTTTCCCTCTCTTTCTGCTCCTCTCAGCTCTCTCTCTCTCTCTTTCTTTCTCTCAAAACTAAACAACATTAAGAAAGTAAAAATAACAAATCAATCTTAAGACATCCAAGCTTCTAAACTTGGGCTGATATTTTTCTACAAATTTCTTTTTCAAAACCACATGAAGTGTAGCACCTCAGTGCCATCAGTAAGACCTATTGTTCACAATGAGCAAATAAGTAAAAAATAAATAAAATGAGCAAAGCTAACAATATCCAGATTAGAAATTTCCAAATATTTCACTTCTCTCAAGCTTTGAAAAATGGAGGACAGATCCTGCTAATATTCCAAGGAGAAAAAGAACCTTGTTATAAACGGTCTTTAAATCCTCTTTAGAGATTCACTCTGAAACTTCAGAGCTACAGTAAGATAAGTCAGTTTTATCTGGGGAATCTAAACATGATCCTGAGCACTCGTGATTCCTGTGTGCAAATTAAGAATTTTGAACTACTATTGGGAGGAGGCATATAGAGAAAGGGGGACTGAGACGTGTTTTGTGGTTGGTTGGTGTGTTGGTATGCTTGTTTGTGTTTTGTTTGTCATTGTTTGGTTTGGTTTTGTTGGTTTTAGATTTTATAATTAAAAACTCAAGAGTTTCTATCACATAACGAGATCAAAGTCTATGGCTTCTACTGATTGAGCTGTGCTGTGTTTGGCTGGCAAAATCTCGGCCCATTAAAATTAGATGTTGTGTAGGCAATGAGCTGTCTGTGCTTGTTTTTCTAGGAAGTAGTCTTGGTGTATAAACAAAGCATCTGTCATTTTATTCATTATTTTGGCAAGATTCAGATTTGTACCCCTGTCGTTAGGTCAGTGGCCATGCCTGGATTTATTACCTTATGAGTTTAAGATCACCAATTGGTTTTAAAGGTTTATTTATTTTGAGAGAGAGAGAGCAGAGGGGAGGGGCAGAGAGAGAGAGATTTTTTCAAGCAGTCTCTGCATGCTATCAGTGCAGAGCTCAACCCAGGGCTCCATCCCCTGAACTGTGAGATCATGACCTGAGCCGAAATCATAGTTGGCTACTTAACAGACTGAGCCATCTAGGCACCTTCTAAGATCAAGCAGTTGGTTTTAGTAGCTAGTTTTATTCTCCTATTATAAAATATAAAAGGCTATTTCCTTTAAAAACTTTTTTTAATGTTTATTTTATTTTTGAGAGAGAGAGTACGTGAGCAAGAGAGTGGGGGAGGGGCAGATAGAGAGGGAGACACAGAATCCAAAGCAGGATCCAGGCTCCAAGCTGTCAGCACAGAGCCTGAATCGGGGCTTGAACCCACCAACTGTGAGATCAGAACTTGAGCCAAAGTCAGATGCTTAACCCATTGAGTCACCTAAGTGCCCCAAAAGGCCAATTCTGAATGGCCCAAATACAGTATAGCTGTTTCTGTGCCACAGTCCTGGTTTGTTTTTCAGTTCCAGGGGAAACTGTGAGGGTTTAATATGATCTATTTTTTTTTTTTTTAGGTAAATCTAATTCTCAAAAAGCAGCAACAAAGTTATTTTTTCTACTCAGAAAATGTATGTTGACTGTCAAGTTGGTAGTATTTACACTCAAAATTGTGTTATCAGTCAGCTACTACTGCATAACCACCACAAACTTTTAATAGCACACAAAAATAAGCATATATTTTTCAGTCGTGTGTCTATGAGTTGTCTGCAGTTGGGCTGATGTAGGCTGGGCATGGCTGAACTTGTCCTGGGCAGAGGGTTGCATCCACATGTCTGCCATTGTTCTTGGACTAGAGAGGTACTCAGAATATATTCTTCTTATGGAAATGGCAGAGGAAAAAGAGGACTCAAACACATTTCATGCCTTTTCTTTATTTTCACTGTATCACATTGGCCAAAGCAAATCACAAGGGCAATCAAAGAGCAGAGGAGTATACTCTGCCCACGGTCAGGTTACAGCAAATATATGGATGCATAATGCTACTACACGGGATTGAGAATTGTGCACAAGACTTAAAACTACCATAAATCGTGAGAGAAAATGCAATATTTACACAATGGAATCACTTTGTTGGAAAGAATAAGGGTCCTCAGCCTTTCGCATCATACAATTTATTTGTAATCAGCTTCCTCTCATCACTCATTTCCTGTTCATTCCTACACCTTGCTTCTTCTAGAAAGTCTTCTTCCTTTTTCTTAACTTGATCTATCTGTATTCATCCCTTTAATTCAGCACATACACTACCCTGTATAGAAAGTAAATTCTGACCATTCTGGTCGAAACACATGCATGTCTCATTAGCCCAACACTTTTCATGTTGCATTGTAATGATCTATGTGTCAGGCTTTCCAGAAGGATATGAGCTCCTTTGAATCTTTTGTTTTAACACTGCATGTAGCCAGTACTAATTTTTATTTATGGAAGAAAGACAATAAATGAAACAATAAAAGAAGACAGAAAGACACAGTCTTTTCCTTCAAAATTCATGTCCTATGCCCTAAAAGTACATTTTAATAGTTTTATACAAGTGAATTTGAAAGATAAAATCAAATTTATTAGCTTGATGAAATGAAGTCACATAAGTAGATTATCCATTTAAAAATTAATACTCTGTTATCTTCTTTAAGATGATGTAACATGTATTTATTCTCCAAAATATAACTGCATCTTTATTTTACATAGAATTATAATATGTGTGGGAGATTAATAAGTGAAGTGTAGTCATTACCTATACAAGCTTGAGCTTAGTTGTTAATCATATGTAAACTACTGAACTGTTATATTAGAAGGAGAATACAACATTTAATTATTATGAATGGTTGTTAAAAATTACTTGATAATATTAGGCATCACTCTTTTAGATTATAAAATGTAAATCATTGAAGCAATTAAATCATAGCACTCAAATCTCATTAAAGGCGTATGAAAAGAAACCTTAGAATGACTCTACCAAGTATGTTTCTTTTATTCAGTTAAAAAAAAGAAACCTGAAATTAAATCTAGCAATAAGTGTAGACATCCCAGCCAGAAATAATTTTTGAAAATACTTACCTAAATCAGAATTACTTTAATATTTAGTTTCAGATATTTAATTAATTATAAATTATTTAATTCGAAAACATATACATATCCCTAAAGATTTTTAGTGTTTTAGCAGTCTTAGCCTCATATTCTGGTATATAGCTTCTCATTAAACCTGAAAAGTATTTATTACTTTAATCACTATAGTAATCAACTGATAACTTTTTTAAAAAGTTACTTCATTTAATGGCTTTTGTCAAGAAATGTACTTTGTCATTCAGCACTCTATAAAGATTCTTTTTAATTATTTTGAAATAGTAAATTAAAAAATATACACTAAGAGTATAATATGTATGAGAAATCATCAAGGTATGAATGGTTTTTTTTTCCAGAATATGATTCTTCTCATTACATACCAATTTTGTTATAAATCAATTTAGTCTAGAAATTAGCACGGTATCTGGTACACTCTTCCTTCAAGTAAAACATGGTGTGAATTTTTAATATAATTAAATGCAAAAATATGAACTGTTAGGTGAATTATTAGGTTGAATCATATGAAGTTGACAATATATATCGATTTTTTAACCTACAAAAATGGAAATTGCACATGGTTCAACCTAATAAAAATAATAGAACACTACACATGCATATATGTCCTCACAGGAATCTTAGTGCTTCATTTCTAAATTATAACCAACATTATCATTTTTAAATTAGCATAAATGTTATGTTATGTTATGTTAAATTAGCATAAAGCATGCTACTCAGAATTCAAACTTAGGAAAATTTTATAAAATTAGAAGCTATTTTTATCTCTCACCTTAACAAAAATTGCAAATAGCTATTATTCACAAGGCAGGAAAAGTAATATTTCTGTTCTTTGTGGGAGTAGAAAGTTGTACAACCACTCTGAAGAATAACTGAACAACATTTATCAAAATTTATTGTTGTACATACTCTAGAACCTAGCAATATATGTATTGAATTTTATCCCCAAAATATCATAAAGTGAAAGGGCAACTGTGCAACTGGACCCTTTTTGAGAAAATGCAATGTGTCTATATGTGTATACATACCAAGATCACAGAGACATAAAATCTATAAAAATATTTTTTTATGGGATTGGTTCAGGGAGGAGGTCTTCTTTTAAAATTATATTTCCAATGAATGGGGAATAAAGCATCAGGATCGCTTAGTTTCTTACTTTTATGTTTAAGAAACACTGTCTGTATTAAAATTGCTTTGGAGCAGATCAAAGAAATGTTATCCCCCCGCACCTCCACAGCCAAAGACGGAAATACATTGCATACGTTTTGTGACTATATAATAATAGTAATAATATGGAATGAGCTTCCACTGTCTAATGTGGTGAACCTCTTTTACTTTTTCTCCTCCCAGTTTTATTCAGTTGAACTGCCACTAATTACTTATAGCTTTTCTTGTGCTGAGTAGATCTTTGCCTAAAATCAAACGAAGCCACACACACATACATACATATATACATACATACAGCAGGACTCCCTGTATCCGTGTCTCTCTTTTTCACACACATATACATACACATATACGCCCTGACCGGCCATGTAGTAGGTACTAATTACTCCTTTAAGACAGTTAAGAGTGTAAACACTGCTAGTCTTTAAATTACATTCATTTAATTCTCCTAATCAAGTGATGAAAGGAAGGAAAGGAAGAAAGAATAAATGGAAGAGAGGAAGAACATAAAATGGATGCAGAGTGGAAAATTTGCTAGTAAGTCAATTAAAACACATATTCATTGAATAAATTTGCAAAATATTTTGAAAATTAAAATCACTCATGATTATGTAAAGAGACTGCTAGAAAAGCAAAGATCAAATAACCTGCTAGATCAAGCAAAAGTACATTTAATAGTGCCTTCAGATGGGAATCAGAACAGACTATGCATAACTTCTCAAAACATGGACAGAGTGATGTTGAGGTGGATCTTGAAAGTAAAGGAATTAGTTGAGATCAGGCAGAATTTATGACCTAACTCTGGATTGGTGAATGGGAATAACAAGGCAGAGATTCTGAATTCCGTGTTTATGCTTAAGCAGTTAGTCTTGGCAAGTAAACTAAGGTTCAATCTTAATTTCCAGGAGTAGGAACGATAGCTTAGATATTTTCACCTGTTCTCTGTACATGTGCGCACGTGCGCGCGTGCACACACACACACACACACACACAGACACCCCTTCCCCAGGACAGAATTTGTCACAGAATTGTTTAGCACAGGACTAGGAAATTATTTTGGTTTTGTCTTATATTATAATCCAAAGATAATCCCAATACAAAATGTTAAATAAATTTCATTACTTACACTTTCCCTTACAAAAATCTCTCTATATTTTTATATAACTGTCAGTAATATATGTAAATATACTTATATATAATAAATGCATTTATGCATAAAATAAATATTTATTTAGACATAATTTTATATAAAATAAGCTGTTTTCCTTATTTTTAAAGATTTCTGAAAGTATACTATTTTGGTACATAGGATTGTGGTGTAGTTAGGAAAGTACAATGATTTATTTTACCAGCTCCTTTTTATTAGACTTTTAGTTTGTTTTCAACATTTGGCTATTATAAATACTGCTCTAATGAACATCTGTGCACATAAATCTTTGACCTCATTTCTCATTATCTCCTTGGGACAGATTTCTAGAAATAAAGTTAATTGCCAAAGAGTGTCCATCTCTATTTACTATAAAATTATGAGTGAAATGATTTATGACTTTACCATGATCACAGTTTCAATCTTCCTGTAACTTTTGAGAATATGGTATGACAGATGCTATTATAGACAGCAAATGATTTACATGTCTTAACTCTTGTGGTTGTTTATTACAGATGAAACCCTGGAGTTATTTCCTTTAGAAAGTGAAGACTCAGTTTTATCTATGCCTCTTGTTAAAAAAGAAAAGCAAAAGTATCACGTTAAGTACTTCATCCTTACTCTCACTAAGATTTTTGGATTTTGTTTTATTTTGTTTTTTTTTTGTTTGCTTTGTAAACTGGTCTGACCTATTATCAATAGAAAGGTTCCCGTATTCTTCACTAATACCAAGGTCTTAACCTGTCTTCTGGCCCAATGCCACTTTGAGTAATTGCATATTTCCAGATTTCTGCCAATCAGATTCATTTAGGAAAGCTATTCTCTTCTTCTTTGGAAATGGCAACACAATGTTACTTTTACTGTAAAAGTGTGAGTTTTTAAAAGCAGACTGGCTCAGGGGCGCCTGAGTGGCTTAGTCGGTTGAGCGTCCGACTTTCGCTTAGGTCATGATCTCGCGGTTCGTGGGTTCGAGCCCCGCGTCGGGCTCTGTGCTGACTGCCAGCTCGGAGCCTGGAGCCTGTTTCAGTCTGTGACTCCCTCTCTCTCTGACCCTCCCTGCTCACGCTGCTCTCTCTCTCTCTCCTAGAAAAATAAAAAAAAAAAAAAAAAAAATATATATATATATGTATATATAAGCAGACTGTCTCTTAAGCAGTAAAAGTTTACCATAATCTTACCCTAGCTCAGGAAACATTCAGTCAATCTTCTACCTAAAACTGCATGCCTTTCAAAGGTTGTATTATGCACAGCTCTGAAGAACAATACATCGTTGTGCCCAATATATCATGCACATTGTTAGAGAAACTCTATTGTCTCTATTTCATTGTTAGAGACACTCTATTGTCTCAGTACTATATTTTAGTGAACTTGCATCAATACATCTGCTGGAAATATTTTTTTTCTACATGTGTTCCAAATCAGTGTTCAGTAATTTGGGTAGTTTGTATTTGAGGCAAAATACTGACCTCATAGTTAAAAGAAACAAAGTCCTCAGTGAGATATTGTTGGAGGAAAAAATCCTATTCAGCCACTTTAATGCTCTGAAATACTGGTTGTTTCACTCCGGCCTGTATCTGTGACCAAAGAAAGAAGTACCGGGAAACACAAATTACTGGAAACTCCTATTATTTACAGCTGTTAGATGAGATTTGAGTGGTTATTATTTCTACACTTACTGTCAATTCAAACAAATCATTTGTAATGAGAGTGGAAGAATGTTTTTTTTTATATATTTTTTTTCCAGCTGGAACTCAAATGTCGCTTTATTTTATCATGTAAAGTATCAGTGGGTATACATTTGACATCCAATTTTGAGGTATTTATGTAGTATCACACATATTTCTATTTGGCTTTTTAAAAAGAGTCTTGCACATCTTATGCAAATGTAACATCCCCTTTTGCTCAAATATACACAGCACATATGCAAGTAAACAAAACTCTATTGGAGACTAAATTCATATAAGCTAATTTAAACTCACAAGGTGTTTTCTGTTTTTGTTTGTTTGTTTTTGTTTTCTTTTAAGTTAGCAAACTGCTCCCAGGAGAATAGTTTTCCATTAGAGGTTTTATTAAAGGGCACCTGGGTAGCATAGTCAGGTAGGCATCTGACTCTTGATCTCGACTTAGGCCACGATCTCAGGGTTAGTGAGTTTGAGCCCCATATCAGGTTTTGCGCTGATGGTGCAGAGCCTGCTTGGGATTCTGCCTCTCCTTCTCTCTGACCTCCCCTGCTTATTCTCTCTCTCTTTCTCTAAATAAATAAATAAAAACTTAAAAACTTAAAAAATAAAGAAAAGTCTTATTAAAACCAAACGGACTGAAGTTTATACAAAATTTGCCATCCCTAATAAGTGTTATGTTCACCAATTAACAGATTATAGTTATAGAAATCATATATGATTGAAAAGATAGACACAAAATTTTAAATTAATTTATATTTTTACAGATTAACCATAAGTAATGTGTAAAAATGATGAAGATGAATTATAGATGGAGGAGACTGAAGTTAAGAGTGGGGTTTCCAAACTCAAAATTCTTGGGCTCCAATCATACATTCTCCACTTAGTTACATGAGCAAAGTCTTTACCTCTATGTGTCTGTTTTCTCATCTGCAAAGTAGTCACGATAAGTATAGTTGTCTCATAATCTATAAAAACCCAACAGTGCAGGCATCTAATAATTTTCAATAAACATTAATACCATGCTAGTAATTCTTCTTAAACATTCCCTGTTCAGTCATTAGTTAGTATTTGTTGAAAACATAATGGATGCAGAGTATACGTAGATAATTAGCAATTGGCAAAGATAAATTGAAAAGTCAAAACTTGAGGATTTAAGACTGTGAAAGATATGGGAGAAAAGCATGGACATCGTAAGAAAGTACATAGAGTTACTGGAGCAACTGGTAGTGAAGGCAAAAGTCAAGTCTATGCACAATCGCTAAGCACACAAAAATAGAAAGAAGGAAAATACAGTTTTAGGTTTTTGCAAGGAACTATCAGTACAGCAA
The DNA here is from genome assembly GCA_017311185.1 of Proteles cristata cristata. Taxonomy (NCBI): domain Eukaryota; kingdom Metazoa; phylum Chordata; class Mammalia; order Carnivora; family Hyaenidae; genus Proteles; species Proteles cristata. The sequence continues at coordinate 413,137 of JAESUZ010004271.1, read as the reverse complement.
GTAACATATGTTTTAAAGACCTATATATGGTGATTAGCCAAAAGAAAACTCAAAAGAATGAATTAGAGACCCTGTAAATCATGTTTCTAAAATTTTAGTTTGACGCACAAAGGCCAGGCTTTTGGGCTACTCTAAGAATGGTGCTAGTTTGCCATAATTTCTTTACTCTTATAGGTCTTGTGACCAGGAGAATAATTTTCAAGATATTTCTTTAGGGTAGAATTTCATAATTTAGCTAGTAAATGGAGTACCTTTAATGGATGCATGGTCACAAATACAATGGTAACCAGTGCAATCCTACTTAAGAACATTTATGTCACAAGTATCTAGTAAAGGTGCTATTATGATTCCTTTATTGTCAAAAATCCATGCCCTCAAAGTCCTACGCACATAAGTGGCAAAGGAGGTGGAGGAAGTCTAAGTTGATTCTAAATTGAATCCTAAATTCTAAGTTGATTCTTTTCTCTGGAAATCACATTTTTAAAATCAAACTCAGATATTAGACAGCATAGATATAGAGAATTAGAAAGACAGGAGAGAAGGAAAACACTTAAGATCTTAAAAACACTGTTCATTTGAAACAAAAGTGCAAATGAAGAAGCAGGTGATGAAGGAGTATTTGCTTTCACACTGAAGACAGGGCTCAAACGAAACAAAGCCAACACAGCACTTTAGTGGTCATCCCCTTTCATGAACAAAAGGGGAAGTCTTATTGTTAGTTAGGAATTGCACATTTTTCCATGAGATTATTATTATAAAGTTCATTGAAATCTTGGGAAATGATATTTTAGAAAGAGGGAGTATAATTATTATTCATGTTGGTTCGGGTACTACTGAGTGATTTAAATATATAGCCCCTTGTAAAGTCAACAGCATTTCTATATCCAGAACAAGACTGTACTGACCAAAAGGAGTAATGCACTTTCCATATTAAGGGTGCTTGTCAAAAGATGTCTTTATTAGAAACAGAATGGAGATTCTTGTAAAATACTACCAGGATCTCCTCATTAAGTGCTCTTCTACCTTTTCCCTCTTATTTTGAAGCATTTCCCCTTCAGTTTCATCAAGATTTCTAATCCATTAGACTTGAAAGATGCGTAAATGAGTAAAATGTAAAGCAGCAATTGCTAAAGAAATTAATCAAGCCTCTTACAATACATCTTACTTGTGATTTTTTTTCCCTTGAAATAAAGCAGAAGTAGACAAGAGCAGCCTGAAGCAGCAAGAATACTTCTTTAACAGCAGTTCAAGTAAAAAAATACACACACACACACACACACACACAAAACAACCCAAACACAGTAACAACAAAAAGCCTCTTCAAATGCACTGTCCCACCAGGTATTCTTTAAAAAAATTTTTTTTATAGTTTATTTATTTTTGAGACAGAGAGAGACAGAGCACGAGTAGGGGAGGGGCAGAGAGAATACTACATAGCAATGAGAAACAATGAAATCTGGCCATGTGTAGCAACATGGATGGACCTTGAGGGTGTTATGCTGAGCGAAATAAGTCAGGCAGAGAAGGACAAATATCATATGTGTGCACGTATAGGAGGATTAGGAGGAACTTAACAGACGACCAAGGGGGAGAAGAAGGGCGGAAATGGTGGGGGAAAGGGAGAGAGGCAAACCATGAGAGACTCTTGAGGCTGACAAAAACTGAGGACTGATAGATGTGGGGGGGAGAGGGGGATGGGCATGGAGGACACTTGTGGGGATGAGCACTGGGTGTTATGTGGAAACTAATTTGACAATAAACTATTTGTAAAATAAATAAATAAATAAATAAATAAATAAATAAAAAACAAAAAAACCCCAAAAAACAAAAACAAACAAAAAAAAGAGACAGGGAGGCACAGAATCCGAAACAGGCTCCAGGCTCTGAGCTGTCAGCACAAAGCCTGATGCGGGGCTCAAACCCAGAACCATGAGATCATGACCTGAGTCGAAGTAGGAAGGTTAACCGACTGAGCCATCCGGAAACCACTGTTCCACCTGGTATTCAAAATAACTCTAAATTAATCATCTGGTTTTTAAAAAATCCCTTATTCTGATGAATTCATTCATTGATTTTTAAATTAAACTACATTGTGTTTTGGGATAAACCTAATTTTCCTATGGTATATTTTCTTGTGTTAAATTATGATTTTCATTGCTGGATACAGTTTACTAATTTTTTGTTTAGGATTTTTTGCATCTGTGCTGATTATGAGACAACTTTATCATGTTATATTTCTTCTGGGAATTTGTAAATGTAATCCAAACTTTCACATTTGTTGCAGGGATATTACTTATAATATCCTTTAGTTATTTGTCCATAACTGAGTCTCCATTATGAGTTTTGGTAATTTGTGAATTCTCTCTTTTTTTATTACATATATCAGAGATTTGCTAAATTTATTTCCTCTTTCTCAACAAAAATAAAAGAATCACATCTGGCTTTTTTTTTTTTCTTTTGAGCCTCTCTTGCAAATTTTCTATTTCATCAATTCTATTATTCTTCTACTTTTTTCTTTGGGGTGTTTTACTTTTCTTTCTCTTTGTTTCACCTTGTTTCTTAAAATGCTTGCTTGGATCATTAAATTTAAGCCTTTTTTCTTTACTAATATAAGGCTTTAAGGCTCTTCCCTTATTTATGAATACTGCTTTAATTACATTTCCAAATTTTGATTTGTAGCATTTTTATTATTATTGATTTATAAATATTTTCTAATATCCATAATGATATTTTCATTACAGCATTGGTTATATAACATGTTTCTTATTTCTTCAACTACACTGAAGTCAGAAAAAATTCTTTATAAGCTCAAAGTTCTTTGAAGTAGAATGGATTTGCTTTAGAGTCTTTTTATGATAAATTTTCCTAAAACATCTCAGGTGTCTAAAAAGAACGTGAGCCTAAAGTTCTCAAATGCACTGCAAACAATTTAAAATCATTACACGTTATAGGTGTATCGAAGCTGTTAGCATTGTGAAGTTACCCTGTTTCTACCATTTTTGTACCTGTCATTCTTTTTAGATATTAAACTCACTAAATGTTTTCTTTTTAAAAAAATTCCTTGACATATATTTCTATCCTTTTACTTTATAATATTTGTCTTTAATATTTGTCTATAATAAGTCTTTAACTTAGTCCATTGCTAATTATTGATGAGTTTGGATTTAATTTCTGACATGGTATCTTGTTTCTTGATTTGTCTTTCATGTGTTGTATTATTTTGTTGTTGCCTTCTATTTCTTTAAATGTTTATGTATTTCTTTGGACAGGGGGAGGGGTAGAGAGAAGGGAAACTAGAGAATTCCAAGCAGGCTCCACAGTGTCAGGACAGAGCTTGAGATGGGGTTCGATCCCAAAAACCATGAGATCATGACCTGAGCCAAAATCAAATTAACTGACTGAACCACCCAGGCACCCTTTTTCATTCTATCTTAAATCTGCTGAAAACAAAACAAAACAAATGTTTTCTCATTTCATGTTTTGCTCTCTGCTAGTTTGGAAACTGAATGCTCTGTTTCTATTTTTGATTTCTCTCCCTAATTCATTAAAGTCTTTATTTTGTCATAGTTAACGTACTTAATAAATCACAGTGTAGTAAAAGGTTGATATCTGTTTGAATACCTTAAAAATTAGGACATTAGAACAACTTTAATTCCATCTACTGCTCCCCCGCCCTGATGCATATGCTACTCTTTTATATATAAATTTATATTTATATCTAAACTCTATATTATTTTAATAAAACATTATCATTTTATCTTATTTATTTCATATTTGTAAACTTTTAAAAGCATATTTTAATATTTTTATTCATTCCTGAATTTTATAATTGTCATCTGGAACCTTTTTATCAATTCAAAATTTTCTTTAATGAGAATTTGCTGGTGGAATGGCAATTTTTTAATTTTGATACTTTGAAAATATCATACTATCACCTTATTTCCATTATTGCTCATGGAAAGTCAGAATGACAAATGATTACAAAATGTAATAAAATTTTAAAAATCCTCTTCCTCCAAATGAATGTTACATAGGAGTAAGTATGAAATTAGTATAGAATATTCTGAATGGAGAAATATATCATGTTCTTGAGTAGAAAGCCTCAAAATCATAAAGATGTCAGCCCTCCTTATCTACAAATATAATGTAGCATCAAGAAAAATCTCAAAAAGTTTATGTATATGTGTGTATATCCTGAAATTCATACGGATATAAAAGCAGCCAATAATAGCCAAGAAAAGTTTGAAGATTAGGAAGAGTGGTGTGGGGTATTCTCTACTTAATTTCAAAACTTATTATAAAACTTTGGTGACTAAGATCCTTGAATTTATATAGGGAAACAAAAGAAGAAAAAGCTGAGAAACAGATCATGTATATATGTGAACTTAGTATATGACAGTGTAGCCATTATGAACAATGATGAAACAATCAGTAGTGAAACAATGATCTATTTAATAAATGGGTTGGGACAGTAAGCTTAATAAAGAAAATAAAAAATGGAATCTACTTCACCACATTTACAAAATAGACTTCAGATAAAGAACTAAATCAAAAAAGTGAAATGTAAAAATGTAAGTAAAGATATAATAATACATGTATGCCGTTAAGTATGCTCAATGTCATAACATACTTTTTAATGTAAGACATGGCATGTGCAAATCATTCTTTAATGTATTCTTTTTTTTAAATGTTTTTTTTTTTATTTATTTATTTCTAGGAGAGAGAGAGAGACAGCGTGAGCAGGGGAGGGCCAGAGAGAGAGGGAGTCACAGACTGAAACAGGCTCCAGGCTCTGAGCTGGCAGTCAGCACAGAGCCCGATGCGGGGCTCGAAACCACGAACCGCGAGATCATGACCTAAGCAAAGTCGGACGCTTAACCGACTAAGCCACCCAGGGCCCCTCTTTAATGATGTGTATATGCCTAATCTTAATTATATGGATACATAAAAAAGTAGTAGTAGTATAAGGAAACAAACATGAACTCACCAACTTAAGTGAACTAATTACCTTAAGTGAGGAGGTCAGGATAAAGAGATATAGAGAGGTTTAGAAGAACCCAGAAGTGGAGTCACAAATGTATGGTCAACTAATCTTTGACAAACCAGGAATGGTTTGTCTTTATCCAATGGAATAAAGACAGTCTCTTCAGCAAATGGTGCTGGGAAAACTGGACGGTGACATGCAGAAAAACGAACCTGGATCACTTTCCTTTACCATAAATGGAAATAAACTCAAAATGCATGAAAGACCTAAATGTAAGATAGGAAGCCATCAAAATCCTAGAGGAGAAAACAGGCAAAAACCTCTTTGGCCTTGGCTGTAGCAACCTGTTACTCAACAGGTCTCCAGAGGCAAGGGAAACAAAAGCAAAAATGAACGACTAGGACCTCATAAAAAAAATCTTCATAGTGAAGGAAACAATCAACAAAACTAGAAGGCGACTGATGGAATGGGAGAAGATACTTGCAAATGACATATCAGATAAAGGGTTAACATCAAAAATCTATAAAGAACTTACTAAGCCAACACCCAAAAAACAAATAATCCAGTGAAGAAATGGGCAAAAGACATGAATTGACTCTTCTCCAAAAAAGACATCCAAATGGCTGACAGACACATGAAAAAATGTTCAACATCACTCACCATCAGGGAAATGCAAATCAAAACCACAATGAGATACCACCTCACACCTGTCAGAACGGCCAACGTTAACAACTCAGACAACAACAGAGGTGGAAAGGGTGAAGAGAAAGAGGATCCCCTTTGTACTGCTGGTGGGAATGCAAACTGGTGCAGCCACTCTGGAAAACAGTACAGAAGTTCCTCAAAAAATTAAAAATAGAACTACCCTACGACTCAGCAATTGCACTACTAGGTATTTATCCAAGGGATATAGGTGTGCTGTTTCAAAGAGGCACATGTATCCAATGTTTACAGCAGCACTATCAATAATAGCCAAAGTACAGAAAGACTCCAAATGTCCACTGATGAATAAAGGGATAAAGAAGATGTGGTACACACACACACACACACACACACACACACACACACACACACACACACAATGGAGTATGACTTGGCAATCAAAAAGAATGAAATCTTGCCATCTGCAACTACATGGATAGAACTAGAGTGTATTATGCTAAGCAAAATGAGTCAGGGAAAGACAGATATCATAGGACTTCACTCCTATGAAGAATTTAAGATACAAAACAGATGAATATAAGGGAAAGGAAGCAAAAATAATATAAAAACAGGGAGAGGAACAAAACATAAAAGACTCTTAAATATAGAGAACAAACAGAGGGTTGCTGGAAGGGTTGTGGGAGGAGGGATAGACTAAATGGGTAAAGGGCATTAAGGAATCTACTCCTGAAATCATCTTTATACTATATGCTAACTTGGATGTAAATTTAAAAAAAATAATTAATTAAAAAATAAAAAAGGAGCTTTAACAAAACTATAATATTTTCTCCTCCCTCCCTCCCTTCCTTCCTCCCTCTCTTTCTTTCATTACTTCTTTCTATTTAGAGAGACACACGTGAGGGAAAGGGAGAGAGAGACAGAGAGTTCCAAGCAGTCTCTGTGCTATCAGTGCAGAGCTGGATGCAAGGCTCCAACTCACAAAACTGTGAGATCATGACCTGAGCTGAAACCAAAAGTTGGACAACTAACCAACTGAATCACGCAGGTGCCCCAGTAATATTTTCTTTCTTCAAGACAAATTGGGGGGTGGGTGGTTCAATAAGTTAAGCGTCCAATTCTTGATTTTGTCTCAGGTCATTGTCTCATGGCTTGTGAGTTCGAGCCCCACTCACAAAATAAATTTAAAAAATTAAAGGACAAATTGTTTAAATGCAAAATGTTAATATTAGTTGGTGAATCCATGGAGGTGTGTTATAATATTTTGTATGTCTCTTGATACGTTGCAAATATTGCATACTTAAAAAAATGGGTTCAGAGATACCAACTTGCTTTGCAAATTACAACAGCTGCCACAAACCAAATAAAGCAATTATTTTTTTAATGGCTATATGCATCCAATATTTGTGTTCCTAATGCACTCAAACTGATTTTTCCAGATGTTACTTCATTAAAAGATAGTCATTGGGGCGCCTGGGTGGCTTAGTCGGTTAAGCGTCCGACTTTCGCTTAGGTCATGATCTCGTGGTTCGTGGGTTCGAGCCCCGCGTCGGGCTCTGTGCTGACTGCCAGCTCAGAGCCTGGAGCCTGTTTCAGTCTGTGACTCCCTCTCTCTCTGGCCCTCCCCTGCTCACGCTGTCTCTCTCTCTCCTAGAAATAAATAAATAAAACATTTTAAAAAATTTAAGAAAAAAAGCTTTGCTTTAAAAAAAAAGATGATAGTCATCAACAACTATAGCATTACCTTTAAATTATGAGGGGGTTAGTATCCTATGTTATAATAAGAGCAGTTCACATGGCAATGGGCAATAATAATTTACCTAAGTGATGATGAGTTTGGTACTGTTTTATAGTTCAAATTCAGCATGGTGCCAGGATAGTAACACACACATAGTATGCCTTTGGTCAAAAAAGCATTATATATATTCAATGGTAAAACCAACCTGTAAGAGTAATCAAGGTCTAGAGAGTTCTGGTAGTACAGTATTAAGACAATGAAATCTTTATATACTGATTAAATTATTCAATTTACTGACCTCTCACTATGTGCTGAGAAGAGTATCAAATATTTTAAATATTTTGTGTGATAATCACAATAACCCTGGGAGGTAATGACCCATTTTACTGATGGGGAAACTGAGGCTTAGTGATCCAATAATGCACCTGAGATCAGAGTAAATGGCAGAGCCCAGAAAATGCAGCCCAGGATGGTTCAAAAGCCCTGGCCATTAATGACAACTTTATACTTATCAAATAAGTTGTTTTCTCCATAAAGGGGAATGATGTTTTCTATGGCATGTTAGCTAGCATTATTCTAAGCTGTGGAAGCATCTGTACATTTTAGTGTTGGACAATTTTTATCTAGCATCAAATTTAAAATGAATGAGTTAAGTGTGATACCTTTTTATTTGACTGGATGAGAATTCACTAATAAATCAAGCATTTTTTTAGAAATAGTGTTTTTATTTCAGAAAATATGTGAATCTTATCAAATGATATAAAAGAACATGGAATCAAAATGGTAGAAGCTTTACAAATTATGAAAACACTGGAAATTTGAAATATAGTGAAGACTTCCTCATAAAGTATCACAAAATAGTTCCTTACAAGTTTTAGAAAGTTGTTGCAATCACAAATACATGGTTTTACAAAGTATGTCCTTGAAGACTATTTAATCAGAGAATTTTAGTAAAGCTGGCATATTCTGTTACAAATTAAGAAAATTTAATGTTTTTGTTTGCATATTTTCTTTTTTTCCTTTTAATTTTTTAAAGTTTATTCATTTATTTTGAGAGAGAGAGAGGGCATGAGTAGGGTAGGGGAAAAGATAGAGGGAGACAGAATTCCAAGCAGACTCCATGCTGTCAGCATAGAGCCTACACGGAGCACGAGTTTATGAACCATGAGATTAGGACCTGAACAGAGATCAAGAGTTGGAGACTCAACCCACGGAGCCACCCTGATGCTCGTGTTTACCTATTTTCTATACTATCTTTTTTTAAACAGTTTATCATCAAGTTGGTTTCCATATAACACCCAGTGCTCATCCTAACAAGTGCCCTCCTCCATGTCCCTCACCCCCCTTCCCCTGTCCCCCACACCCATCAGCCCTCAGTTTGTTCTCAGCATTCAAGAGTCTCTCATGGTTTGCCTCCCTCCCTCTCCCCCACTATTTCACCCCTTCTTCTCCCCCATGGTCCTCCGTTAAGTTCCTCCTAATCCTCCTATACGTGCAAACATATGGTATCTGTCCTTCTCTGCCTGACTTATTTCACTCAGCATAACACCCTGAAGTTCCATCCATGTTTATTTTCTATACTATCTTGTAGTCATGAATGTCAGTCTTTTTATTTATACACTAGAAATGCTGTACTCAAAGCATTGAAAGACACGCTTTTGAGAAATACTAGGGAAAGAAGAATGATTGGGCATGGCTTACAATCCAGCACAAACTCAACACAAAGAGCAATGGATGGGAGGCGTGTCAACTTACACATAAGATTGAATCTCCTGCTGCAAAACATTTTACAGATAATAACTTGATGGGGACCACATACACTCAACACTATACTTGTAATACACAAGTACTTGCACATCTTTAAAAACTGCTTTACTTAAGACAGACATATTGAATTCACTGATAGAAGTTATATATTTTATAAAAAAAATCAATGTTCACTAATGTAAGAAGAAAAAGATGGTTTTGATGCCTCTTTTATTCCAATTTCGTTTATCTTCCTTTAGTTTCATGGAAGATTTTATTTGCCACAATTTTCTTATTTGTGTAGGACCTTTACCGATCAATGCAGCTTATCATCTGTTCTTCCCTTGAAGATTATTTTTATATTTTACCTCTTATCGTAAAGTATATACTTGAACAGTGGATAATATACTATACTTTCGTTTGTTTATTGGTCTGCCCTACTTCAATCATCTTTTTTCATCTGACTTGAGTACTTTTTTTCTGAAATAGTGGGTGTTACAATCATTGTACTATCAGAACCCTCGAATGATAGGATGTTCAAAGGGAAGTGAAGGAAATGAACAAATAACATAGCCTAATGGTTAAGAGCATGGAATTTGGAACAAGATGGAATGAGTGTTAGTTTCAACTTTGTCATTTTTAGCTAAGACAATTTTATTTCCTCCTTTGCAAAATGAAAATATTAATAAGGCTACTCTTTCCACTTTCTAGATCATCGAAGATACAAGTCTTTTATAATTTCACATATTGACTGAGGTCTTCATAACTTGGCTTTTTATTTGAGAAGTGATGTAAGACAGATAAATAAGCCTGAAATATGTTATTCACCTCTTTTCTACTAGTATAGAGAGTTGGATTTCTTCGGAATGCCTAAAGAATTTTCAAATTATTTAATTTTTGATAGGTAACCTACAACATTCAACATATATGTTTCACTTTTTTCTTTATTCAACAAATATTAACTGCATGCCATGTTATCAGCTAAGCATGACTGAAATGATGAGAGTTTGGTATTAAACAAAGAAAGCATTATTTTATATTCCCAGAACTAACTTTTGAATCCATTCTGCTTAAAGGTTACATTAAAACCTACCAGTAAATGGTTTTATATAAATAAATATAATAGTTTTATAAATGAAAAAAATAATATGGTGCATAATAACAAAAGAACCACACAGATGTTTATGGAATTTGAAAAATATTTAATAACTAGCATGGTGGTTAATTTTGGTTATGTATAAGATTTCTTTCATACTTAAATTATATTTAAAAGGGCCCATGTCCTTAATTTTCAGACTTTGGAAGGATGTAATTTAACACCATATATTGAATGCCACAGAAACTTTGTAAGAACAGATGGTTTCATTTGACAATATGTCATGGAGTATGACGACTATCCATTATTTAATGAGAATTGTTCATTACTCTATAAAACACTGATAATGAACTTTAGTTTCCACGCTATCTGTATTTTATATTTACATATAAATATATACATGCAAAACAGAATGTGCAGAATAAATATCACCACTGTTTCTAAATTATTTGGGTGATAATAGAAAATAAAACTAAGAAGTCTCATATAAAAAGAAGCTTCTGCTTTAACGGAGCATCTCTGGAAGCATTTTAAAGCTTTCTCTCTCTCTCTCTTTTTAAATTATTTGGAAGCTATGTAAAAAAAAAATATTTATTTTGGGGTGCCTGGGTGCCTCAGTCGGGTAAGCATCCAACTTTGGCTCAGGTCATGATCTCATGGTTCATGGGTTTGAGCCCTGCGTAGGGCTCCTGTGCTGACAGCTAGTTCAGAGCCTGAAGGCTGTTTCAGATTCTGTATCTCCCTCTCTCTCTGACCCTCCCCTGATCACGCTGTCTCTCTCTCTCAGAAATAAATAATATATTTTAAAAAATTAAAAAAAATATTTACTTTGAGAAAGACAGAGACAGGCTGAGTGGGGGAGGGGCAGAGAGAGAGAGGGAGAGAGAGAATCCTAAGCAGACTCCGAGCTGTCACTGCAGAGCCTGATGCAAGTCTTGAACTCATGAACTGCGAGACCCTGAGCTGAAACCTAGAGATGGACACTTAACTGACTGAGCTATCCAGGCACCCCCAAAACAATTTCTTAGTAAATTTAGAGAATTTAAAAGAGGACACAACTAAAAACTAAACGCTTAAGATACCTAGCTGAACATAGAGTTCTCTACCACAAAAAAAGGAAAAATGAGGGTCCAGTTTCATGTTTTAATTACGGGAAATAAGAAATAGAAGGGGACAATGTTTTTCCAGCATGAGATGACATACTATGCAAATCACAGGGCTACATGGTTTCCTATCTATGCATAATAGCATCCTAATACCTCATTAGTTGCATCTGAGATATATCTTATTTCATTAATTTTAATCACAACCCAGTGAGATAGGTATTAATATCTCCATTTTTATCAACAAAGACCCATAGGATCAGAGTCGTTAACTTGTAAGAGAAGAGAGCAGCATGAGCATGACTGATAACAAAGAAAAATAGTAACTGATCTTCAAGACTCCATCATGTTCATTTTACAAACATCTTTTTAAGCACTTAGAATCACTGGGCACTCTCCCAAATATATTAGTGTGTTTTCTTTTCCACTGCCAACTTCTGGGCTGTCAGGCCCTTTCTAGGAAATGCCAAGTTCTACCTTCGTTGGTTATATGTCACATGCATTATCTAACATTGCCCCATTTTAACACAATAGTCTTCTAAGGAAGAACAACTCACTGATTTCACAAAATAGTCTGATAATAGTGTGTCAGCACGGTATACATAGAAATACACACATGCACACGAGCACAACTGCTTGCATAGGCAGAAATTATTTCAGTCTTTTGACTGAAAAGATATTTCTTTTTAAATTTTTTTAATGTTTCTTTATTTTTGAGAGAGAGCGAGAGAGAGAGAGAGAGAGCACAAATGGGGGAGTGGCTGAGAGAAAGAGGGAGACACAGAATCGGAAGCAGGCTTCAGGCTCCCAGCTGTCAGCACAGAGCCCGATGTAGGACTCAAACTCACAACCTGCCAGACCATGACCCGAGCCTAGGTCAGACACTTAACCAACTAAGCCAGCCAGGTGAACCCCAAAATATTTCTTGACCTGATTAGTGAAACTATCTCTAGGTAGAGTGGTCACTTTTTTGAAAACTGAAATGTAATTGACATATATCATTGTGTAGCTTTAAGGTATAAAATATATTGATTTGATACATTTATATATTGCAATATGATTATTACCTTAGCATTAGTGAACACCCCTTTATCATCACATATTATCATTTCTTTTTTGTTGTAGAAACAATTATGATCTAGTCTCTTAGCAACCTTGAAGTTTATATTGCAGTATTGGTGAGTATAATCACAATGCTATGAGCATATTGGATCTTCAGGACTTATTTATATACTAGTTTCCAACTTACACTCTTTCACAACATATCCCCAACTCTCCCCCAGTCTCCGGTGAAAAGGCAAAAAAAAAGGCAAAAAAAAAAAAAGGAAAATCCTAAACTAATAACCATCATTCCACTCTCTGTTTACAGGTTTGGCTTTTTCAGATTTTAAATTTAAGTTATATCATACTTAGATATAATATAGAAGAGTATACACAGAATACATGTCTCTCTCTATAACTTATGTCACTTAGCATAATGCCAGCAAGGTCCTTAAGTGTAGCTGCAACTGGCAGGATTTGCTTCTTTGTCATGGCTGAAAATATTCCCTTGTATATATGTACTATAAAAATTTTTAGGTTTATTTATTTATTTTGAACAAGAGAGAGAGGGCACACAACCAAGTGGGGGAATGGGGAGTTTAGGAAGAGAGAATCCCAAGCAGTTTCCATGCTGTCAGCACAGAACCCTATGTGGGGCTCAATCCCATGAACTGTGAGATCACAACGTCAGCCGAAATCAAGAGTAGGATGCTTAATTCCTTTACTTTATTGATTTTTTCTATTGTTTTTTTTCCCGATCTCTATCTCACTATTTCTATTCTGATTTTTGTTATTTCCTTCCTTCTGCTAAGTTTCACCTTAGTTTGTTCCTCTTTTTCTATTTCCTGGAGGTGTAAAATTGGGTTGTTTACTTAAGATCTAGTTTCTGATACATGCATTTGTTTTGAAATAATTTGTTTTGCTTTTCATTTTTTTCTTTGATCCATTGGTTTTTCAGGAAACTTACTTAATTTCCACACGTTTGTAGATACTGCAGCCTTTCTCTTGTTTACTTATTTCAAACCATTGTGACTGGAGAAGGCACTTGGTATGATTTCAATCCCTTAAATTTGATAAGACTTGATTTGTGTCCTACCATATGGTCTAACTGGAGAAGTTGCATGTGCACTTGACAAGAACCTACATTGTGCTTCTGTTGGATAGAATGTTCTACAAATATCTTTTGGATTAATTTGGTCCAATGTATGATTCAAATCCATCATTTTCTTGTTGATTTTCAGTCTGAAAAATATCCCAACCATAGTTCTGAGTGGGGTATTTAATTCTTATATTATTGTATTGTTGTTTCTCTCTTCAAATCTGTTAGTATTTGCTAAATATATTTAGGTGCTCCATTGCTGACTGTATATATATATTCATGAGTGTTGTATTTTCTCGATGGATTGACCCATTTATCATTATATCATGAGCTTCTTTTCTTACAATTTTTGGTTTAAAGTTTATTTTCTCTGACATCAATATAGCTATCCCTGATTTCTTTTGGTTTCCACTTAAATATCTTTTTCAATCCATTCTCTTTGAGCTTAGGAGTGTCTTTAAAACTTAAGTGAGTCTTGTAGGCAGCATACAGATGGGTCTTTTTTTTTTTTTTTTTAATCCATCCATCTTCTCTTCACATTTTGATTTTTGAATTCAACCCATTTTCGTTTAGAGGTATTGATATGTGAGGGATTGCTAATGCCATCTAATTAACTGTTTTGTATTTCAATTGTTTCTTTTCCCTTTGTTTTTGCTTACCTTTGTAAATTGGTGATTTTCTGTGGTGGTATGTTCTGTTTCCCTTTTCTTTATCTTTTATTCCAACTTTATGCTTTGTGGTTTTCATGAGGCTTACATAAGGCATTTCATAGATAAAACAGTCCATTTTACGCTGAATAGCAACTTAACTTTGATCATCTATAAAAGCTTCACCCTTTTAATCCCACCCTTTTATATTTTTGATGTTATAATTTACCTTTTATTATGTGTATTTGTTAACACACCATAGTAGCTCTAATTCCTTTTATTACTGTCTTCCTTTTATCTTTATACTGCAGTTAAGTGGTTAACACAGCATCCTATTACAGATTTAGAAGTCTGACTGTATAACTACCCTTCCCACTGTGCTATAAATTTTCATATGTTTTCATTTACTGATTAGTGTTTTTTGACTTCAACTTGAAGAATTACTCTTAAAATTTCTTGCATGAACTCATTCAGCTTTTGTTTTTCTAGGGATTCTCCATCATATCTGAGAGATAACTTTGATGAATAGAGTTCTCTTGGTTGGCATTTTTTTTTTTTCTTTCAGTACTTTGAGTATGTCATTCTACTCTCTCTAGGCCTGTGGGATTTCTGATGAGAAATCTACTGATAGACTAATGAGGGTTCCTTTGAGGACTAAAACCGCCCTCCCCCACCCCCATTCTTGCATTGAGAATTCTTTACTTATCATTGATATTTGGTAGTTTTATCATAATGTGTCTTGGAGAGGTTTTTTTGTTGTTGTTGTTTGTTTTTCGGTTTTTTGTTTGTTTGTTTGTTTTTGCACTGAGATAATAGTAAGGGCAATCTATTAGCTTTGTAAACTTAGATGTCTAATTTTCTCCCCGGGTTTGGGGATTTCTCAGCTATGGTTTAAAATTTTCTGCTCTTCCTTTCTTCTCCTTCTGGAATCCCAATTATTCCAATATTTGTTCTTTTGACGAAATCCCCTAGGTCACGCAGGCTTTCTTCACCCGTTTTTATTCTATTCCCCTTTGTTCTCCTCTAACTGGGTTATTTCACAATTCTTGTCCTCTAACTGACTTATTTGCTCTACTCTGCTGCAGATGCTTTTTTATTACATTTTTCATTTCATTTATTGAAGTCTTCAGCTCCAGAATCATTGTTTGGTCCCTTTTTATGACTTTTATCTCTTCAAAAAAAAAAAATCTCATTTTGATCATATATTTTTTTTGTTCAAGATTTAGTTAAACTGCCTGAATTTTCTCATAGCTTGTTGTTTCTCCAAAATAGCTATTTTGCATTTTGATGGCATATTTCCTTTATTTTCCATTTTCTTTTAGTTTTGTGTTGCTTTCACATTTGAAGTGGAAGACACGCCTAAACCTTTGCTAATTGCCCTCTGTTTGGGTCCTCTGTTCAGTGATGTTTTATTGTGTGGGGTTTTTATCTGTCTCTGTGTGGGCATACCTGCTCCACTGCACTTGCTCCTTCTTGTGACAGGATTCTTTCTTAAGCTTTTATGTCTTTGGTTCTTGCAAGTCACCAGGCTGGTACTAGAAACTTCTTTTGTCTCCAGAAGATGGCAGTATCGCTCAAATTTGTGGCTTCTTCCTTGCCTAGGAGCCCCAGTCCTATTTTCTAAATGTCTATCAGGTTAAGAGCTCTCTTGCTACAGTGCTCAGGAATGCATACAAAGAACCAGCCACAGAGGGTGTCTGTGTGTGTGTGTGATTTTAGTCCCTCCGGACAGAAGGTCCCTAGGGTATGTTACTACCAGAGGCTAGTGGATGGACTTTCTACTGGGTACAGTCAGCAAAAAGTAAGCCCCTTAACTGCCTCTTTCTCAATCTACTCCATCCCCCTAGTCATGAAGGTCCCACCTCAGTACTCTAGGTATTGCAGGAGAGAAATGGGTTTATATATCTGTGTCCCACACAACTGGGGTAAACAGGCAATCATTCACTGTTTTCCTTCCTCCCCGCCCCGGCTCCCTACAGGAAAGGTGACTGCTGCTGGATAGAGCAGCCCCATGCAATGTTTCCTTGGTGGGGAGGGTGGCATGAGGAATGTTTTAAGCTGCCTCCTCTGTGACCAAACTTGTATATATGAATACATACGTATATATTATCTCCAGTGGTGTGCGAGAATGTCCCCTAGGGAAGGCCGGGTTTCAGAAAATCTCTCTTATGTGGAGGGATGTGTCCAGGTCAACACTCTCCAGGTTTTTTCCCAACCAAGGCATGAGAAATCTGACATATTGACTGTTTCCTTTGGCTCTGCAGCTTAATACCTAAGTCAGTCTGCCTATTATTGGACACACAGGTGAGTAACACTCCTACTGGGACCCTAGGTGTATGATGCTAGATTCCAAAACACCCACAAAAGTACTTTTCGTTTATGGGTGGGTATCTGTTTCATTGTTTAACAAGGGAGATAAAAAGAAGGAACATCTTACATTGCTATGACACTGACGTCATTTTGATACATTTTGATACACTATTATAAGACTGTATGCACAGCTCATTCACATAAGAGAAACGTACAACTGGGGAAACAAAGAACCTTATGCAATGTGAATTATTTCATCTTAATGTTCTTGAGATGAACGTGCCTAATTTGTGTTTTTACTGCCAAAGCAACAAAGAAAATGCAAGACAACATTTTGTACCAGTGAAATTTGTTTAAAGACATGTGACGTCATTAGAAAAGAGTGATTCGTTATGGATAGTTTGGTTAAGGAATAGTATAGTTAGCTTATAAGTATACAACATAAATGTTTTCTTCATACAAATGCATTTTATGCTGTCTCCTAAGGTAGTCTAAAAACTATAGAATTTTATGATATTAGAATGAGTTCTAAATTGTAAATTTTATAGTTATTCTACTTGGCCACAACCATCATCATAAAAGCAAATAATTATCTTTTCTTTCTTATTATGTTAATGCCTTGGGTAATGAGGCATTTTAGCTTATTTAATATTTAAACGATATAATTGGAACAATACTTTTTATGTTTTCCAGTTGTTATTCTGTAGTTTTCTCTTAAGTAAACAGAAAAACCTATACATCTTTATAGTAGTATACATATGTACTATACAGGGAGAGACATAGACTCATATATGTATAAGACAAAAATACTGTTCAAAAGATTTGATTCTTTAAGTAGTTATTTAGGGACAATGTTAAGTTGTTAGAATACTCTGAAAATAAATAGAGAATTAAAGACTTGATAAAGACGGATACCCTCCATTTTTGTGGAATATTTAGCAGCCATCAAATACAGAGTCAAAAGAACAAGTGAAAACTATCCTGCACTTGAAACATTGATGAGCCCTGGGTTTCCTTCACTAGGCTCTACAGCATCAGTCATGAATTACAGTACAGTAAGATTTAAATGCTGCAGTATTTTGTCCCCAACATTTCTGTTCCAAGACATTATACATTTTTTTTTTAAAAACATTAAATATGAAGGCAGAGATATAAGCAGGGAGAGATAAAAGCTATATAAGTGTCTTTTTTCCCCCTTCCATTTAATCATTTTGAATGTCTTGAGGGCTTTTCACTGCAGAGTTCTGCTGTTCTTAAAAAAAAAAAAAAGTATTCTGCTTTCTAAGCTTACTTGGTATTTCTTTTATATAGTACATGGTTGTGTGAATAATGTATATGTTTGATAAAATAATCAAGAGATACTGTGATCATTAGGACACCTTAATGAAATGAAGGAATGACTTCGAATTTCTAATATGAAATCAAAAAATTTTTCAAGCACATAATCACATGACCTCTTTTGGTAGATTATGTTTAGTTAGTTCCCTTCCAGTTAGAGTTTCTCAAATAAATCCTCATGACATACAAAACCAAAACCTTTATCAACACTACTATGACTCTGAATTTCTCCATTTTGTTATACTCATTCAGATGTGGAATGCACTAATATAATGTTTAGAAGGAAAAAAAATAGGTGGATGGGCAGTAAGAGGTTTGAGGTATAATCTTTATTTATCCCTCCCTATCCGTGTCCTTCTATTTGCAATACTATAAATTCCACTGTGGTTCAACAGTATTATGAAAATGCTATATCGGAATATTGATTATCGCATGTGAATGTTATAAAGTAATGTTATGTGTATTAATAAAACCATGAGTATCTAAGTTATATGTATGCTAATGTAAACATACACGCGTCTCGCAGTGATAACATATTCAATATAATGTGCCTATAAGAATAACTGCAAAAGGCACTGTTTTACATCCTAACCTCAAGTTTAGAATTGTAATGATGCTGGTTGGACTTGTGCTGGTATCTGAAGGTTCTTTATCCTATGAGATAAAATCAGAGTCCTTGGTCCCTGATTAATTCTGGCTCAAAACTTTTGCAAGGAAAAATGATTAAGAAGCTGACTTCATGTTTTTGTGATTCAAATCCTTTATAAATGAACTATATGCTGCTACATTATTATATTTTTTAGAATAGAAAGTCAGGTGATCCCGTCTAAAAGTACAGGTTTTTTTTAATGTTTATTTATTTTGAGAGACAGGAAGAGCATGTGTGAGCCAATGTGGGGGATGAGCAGAAAGCAAGGGAGAGAAAGAGGAAATTGCAGGCTGACAGCATGGAGCTCCACACAGGGCTCGATCCCAGAACTGTGAAGTCATGACCTGAGCCAAGAGCAAGACTTGGAAGCCTAACGCACTGAGCGACCCAGGCACCCCGAAAAATAGATTTAAACATAATTTCTCTCACCATCAACACAAAGAACTTTAGTTAGGTGATCACAACTTCTTTTTACTGTGCCTTGACTCCCCTAGTTTCTTCCCCATGAGCAGCAAAGCAAATGCTTTGTGTGTCTCCAAATCATTACACTCAAATGCTGTGATCTGGTTCTACACTGGAGAGTAGTTGCGTAGTAGTGTAGGGAGTACTACATTTACCTTCTTTAACAGAAACTCATTGGAAAAAAATTCTTACTCTGATGTGCTGTGTTCAGCATCCTCCTGATTCTGGATCTTTCTCAACTTAATGGCTGGATCTACTTCTTTCATTAGATGCGGGACCCATCCTGGCTTTAGGCAGGGGACACAGCTTTCATGTGTCCCCTCTTGTTTCTGACCCAGGCATCTCCATCCTATACCCTGGTATGGAAATTCATTTTTTAATTTATTCACCTTTGTGAGAGTTCCTCTTTTGGTTTTACTTATAATGTCTCTCCCCTTTAGAACTTGGATACCATCTTGTTCTTTTGGTCCTTCACACGTGGATAGTACTCTTGCTTCTAAACACCTGTGGCTGTGCCCCTTCCCGATGCAGATGACTTTCGTGGACATCTAAATATTGTCAGCTCCTAGATTCTGTGTTGCTATAGCCCACTCACATGCCTGTTAGGACATCCTGGGTGATATGCTGAATTCCTTTCATGTCAACTACCTGTTTGCATGAACGCAACTATGTAATGATGATAATAAGAGTGATAACAACAGTCATTCTCATTTTTACCATGATTCTAATTCCTTTACATATTTTGTATATTACAGTAAGTCACCAATTTTTCCTTATTTTCATTTTAGATATCATGTTATATGTAAGAGAAAATGTTTTCTCAAATTTCCACTGGTTACTTTTCATTTAACATAATAATTTCAGAGCATCTTTGTTGTGCCAGGCCATTTCCTGGACATTATAGCACTATTTTTTAATCTCTAAAGAGTCAAAATACTACTTGGAGAACAGAATACGATAAAAGCCTATGATTCTAAAATATTATAAAAAGGGTTCCCTAATTAAGCTTGGATGGAAGAAGGGAAGAAACAGTATTCGTCAGAGCTTTCTAGAGGAAGTGACAGCACTTACACTGACCATCAATGACTCAGTATTATTTAAGACAATGTCCAATGGAATTATATCTGTTTCTAGATTTCTCTACTTAATTTGATAATTTATAGACATATCTGATAAAGAAGACCAATGAGCAACTCTCTGGCCTAATTCATTTTGGCTGCATTTAGCCAAAAATTATTTAAGGTGTCACTGCCTCCCCCTTTCTGCAGATGATGATAACCATTGTGGCAAGAGTGGTGGTGACGATGATAACAAACACTTGAGTGTTTATATATTCGAGGAAATTTGCTAAAATGGCTTTATACCTTTATATGCTTGATCCTACTTGATCCTTATAATAAATAAAATTTTAAGATCGCCCCTTAGATTCCTGGCCTCTGGTGTACACACAACTTCTCCTGGTATTCAGTGAAACACTAATCTAGGTACTGCTGTGGAGGGCTTTCACAGATGTAACTAAGGCCTTAAATTAGTGGATGTTAAGATGGGGCTATTATCCAGCTGGGCCTGTATTTATCATATGAGTCCTTTAAGTCTGGTCATAGGTAGCAATCAGAGACAGAGAAAGATCCAAAGCATGAGAAGGATTCAATATGTCATCGCTGGCTTTTAAGATGCCACATGGCAAGGAATGAGTGACCTCCAGGATCTGAGAGTGAGCCCTGAATGACAAGCAGCAAAGAATCAACCTGCAGAATCTACCTGGCTGAGAAAATTCATTCTTCCATGACCACATGAGCTTGAAGAAGGACTCCCAAGTTCCAGATGAGATCAAAGCCAGGCTGATATCATGGTTTTCAACTTGTGAGACCCCAAAGAGAAAACCCAGTTGAATCCACCCAGAATTCTGACCTACAGAACTGTGAAATAATAAAGGGTAATAGTTTTGATCTACTAAGCATGCAATGCAAAAATAGGAAATTGATACAATTCTCTTAACCAACACAATGGTAACATCACTATACCCATTTTAAGATGAAGAAAGTGGACTTCTGCTTGTATTTCCCATGTATCAGCATGGTTGATAATGCAAAACAGAACTTCAGTATTTTGCAGAGAACAATTTCATATTACACTAGTTAAACTTTTGATGATGACTAAAGACTCTTGCTGTCTAAGTCTGTGCAGAAGAAATTACAATTTTTCACCCTGAGTCTAGTTCCAAACATGGGCAAAGAAGCCTGAAATGACTCTTATAACTCTAAAAGCAAAAGGCAATATTTAGAAAATGCTTTAAATTTTATTTGAAGTGAGGTAGAGAGTTATAAATGTCCTTCCTTCAGTATTTTATCTACAATTTTATACATTTCTCTGGGTACAATTTACAGTCATGGGCTTCAGAAAAGCCATTTCTCATCAATTCATTGGCAGATCTTTCTCCCCAGTTAAAGCCTGGATGGGGGTCGTGGAAGAGAAACCTAAAGAAAGTTACATCTATGCCTCTACCCTTCTCATCTTGGAACGGCAGAAGAATGGCAGGGTGAATCAAATGTGTGTACATGCATGTGTGCGTGTGTGCATGTGAGAAAGAGAGAGAGAGAGAGAGAGAGAGAGAGATGGCAAAGAGACAGAAAGTTATGGATCCTGACAAAGAACAGAAATAAAAATTTAAAGTGATTATCTCAAAAACTTGCAGGGATAAAAGAAGGGAAATTGGGGAAGTTTCTTGGAATGAGCATTTTTTACGACAATACTGACTTAATTTACATCTTGACTTTGTTTTTATGGACTCAAAATGTATTTTCTGAATCATGGACTAAATAATGGTGTCCTCCTCCTTGTAATCAATTCTTCGCTTGTTAGATGTGAATCGGAACTGGCAACAAAACAATCTGTTAATTGTTTGCAGACACAGTCAGAATTCTAGGCAGCCCTGTTACCTATGGAAACAATGCTTATTAAGAAGGCTAAGAATCAAGGGCTTTCCCAGCACCCCTTCTAGAGAGGGACTGAATGCACAGGGGGATCCTTGAAAGGAAAAATGTTAAAAGCCTCCTGGTCCTGGGAATGCAGTGATGATTTAGACACACTATTTGTTATCAAAATCCACAGACTCATATATGTTCTTATGCTTTCAAGTTAATCTTGACAAATACAATCAAATAATTAGAATAGCAGACACTTAATCATACTTGCTACATGCCAGACACTGCCAGTGTCATTTTTACACATACTATCTCATTTCATCTTCATGACAACACTTTAGGGCAGGCACAACTATTATTCCTGTATTGGAGATAAAAACATTGAGATACATATTAAGCAAGGTGTGCACAGTGGTGAAGCTGGAACATGAACCAAGCAGTCAGGCTTCAGAGACTATGTCTAACCACTGCTGCTGTGGCAGACTTTATTTTCCAGACAGGTATGTCACCATATTCCATACTCCCCTATTTTTCTCACAGTGTGATATGTGCACACTTTCCCCTAGACAGGTGAAATCTAGGCTTCTTTTTCTTAAATCAGAGCAGGGTTTGGAACTAAGTTAGAAATGACACTATCCTGGGGCGCCTGGGTGGCTTAGTCGGTTGAGCTTCCGACTTTCGCTTAGATCATGATCTGCGGTTCGTCGGTTCGAGCTCCACGTCGGGCTCTGTGCTGACTGCCAGCTCAGAGCCTGGAGCCTATTTCAGAGTCTGTGTCTCCCTCTCTCTCTCTCTGACCCTCCCTTGCTCACGCTGTCTCTCTCTCTCTCCTAGAAATAAATTAAAAAAAAAAAAAAAAAAGAAATGACACTATGTAACTTTCAATGCCGGGTCACGAAAAGTGATACAGCATTCACCCGATTCTCTCTTGGGCTGCTCCCCTTGGGAGCCCTGAGCTGTCCTGTAAAGCAGTCTGACGTCCCTGGGGCCACCATGGTGTGAGGAAGCCCAAATTAATCCACAAAAAGTGAGACAACGTGGAGAGCCTTTAGCTTATGTGACAATGGGAGATGCCCAAGGAGCCCCCAGCTGCCTTAGCATCCCCACCAATTGCAGCTCCAGACACCATCTGACTTCAAATACAGGAGAGACCTGAGTCAGAACTGCATAGCCAAGCCACCCCCCAGTTCCTGACCCCCCAAGCCCCCGAGACATAACAGCCGTTAACGTTTTAAGCCAAATTGTTTGGGGGCAATTTGTTGTGTATCAACAGACACAGATATAGATATTTCTGTAGAAAAGTGGATTTGGTTGAAATAAAGTACATACATATATACTAGTTAAATCTGTATTTTAATTAAAAGTTTATAGTTTGATATGTGCACTGGTTTCCCAAATAGAAATTTTCTTCCTCTGATAACACTGTTTGAACCCCAAAAGTTGGTTTAATCCAGTTACCAGTTTTCTTTGGTTTTCTATTATTTCAAAGGGTAGATTAATTTCTATAGAAATAAATGACAGTCACTAGATTCTATCACTTGCTACTTTTTAAATTAATGTAATTTGCTTTCTGTCTTTTCAATGTCAAATAATTTCTTCAGGTTGAAAGTACTTTACATTCCTGCAAAATGTCCTTTTTTTGTGTGAAGCATATTTTTACTTTGCGAATAAGGTACCACACATCACTATAATAATCCTGGCAGAAGACCCCTACTGGATAACAATATTAAATCAACTGTCATGTTAGGGGGAGATTTGAAGAACAAATTAAATTCCCATTCAGGCATTCAAATAAAGCAACTGCTTGAATACTCACTCAGTAGGCATCATCTCATCACTCGGTGGGCATTGTATTTGAGAAGGAATATTCCCACTGGCAAGCTTATTTACTTTATTTTAAATACATACGTCAAGTAAAATGTGAGAGCATTAGCTCAACTCCCATTAGTAGTTTAAATCTATAAAACTGATTCTTCTTAAATATTTAAAGGTAGAATTATTTCCAGGGAACAATCACATTAAGCACCTACTTTATATGTATGTCTGCTAGAGAGATACGGAAATTAATATTAATCCATTAATAGTAACTTGGAATATTCCAATGGGGCCTAAAACAAAACATAAAACTGAGATTCTTTCCATGTGATACTAGGTTATAAACATGAAACTGTCCAGAATTCTAGTTCTAGTTCCATTAAACAAGTTTTTGACTAGAAGTCCATGTAATTGCAGTGAAATTGAGCTTCAGCATTAGATTTCTGAAGAAGTATTGACCAAAGGGCAAATGTGATTTCTCCCAGTGACATGATCTATTTTCTCCTAAATATAATTCTGTAAAATGGAACCAGTGGAGTCACTGACAGAGTCATATCTTTGGAGTGTGTACTCATTAAAATAAAACACTGAAAACAGATGAATCAGAAATGTGTTCTTTACAGAATTTCTTAAGTTGGATATGAATTACAGCCTAAATTTCTGTATTTCAATTACTATAATTGTAACTAACAGAAAAATAGGACATTTTAGGATTTGAAATGAGGCAAGGCATTAGGGGAATGTGAAAAAAAAATATTCAGATTGCCATTTCATACACTTTTAGCTGCCTTTCTAAATTAAATTCTAATTTTCTTTTTTCTATATCTTCTGGTAGTATCTATATAGATTGAAGCAACGTACAAATTCCTCTCCTCTAAAAGGAATGAAGGGAAGAAGAGAGTAGAAAACTGAAGTGAAATTTAATTAAATTTGGCATAAACTGTTTAATGCAATTTGTTAAATGCAACATCCATTTTTTCATTTCCAGGATTGAGATAAATATAATCTGTAATGATTTCCTGAACACAAGTTTCTTATCTCAGTAGTAGCCAGTGGGCTACTCTGGAAAAAAGGTCCAAGAAATGGTGTCACTTTTAAGTACTAGACTCCTTTTACATATTTGCAGAAGTCAAAAGGCACTAATATGAGACTAATGTTTTGTAGTCCCTTCATGTAGATGGTGGCAGAGCAGGCATAATAAATCAATAGAACAAATTGTCAGACCAGTAATGTGGCTTCTGTTGTTCTGCTTCTCATTAAAGACAGTGGCAATTGAAGAAAAGCTATTACTGCATCCAGAATTCTTAATGAGGTTTGCTACCAATTAGTTTACTGCCCAAGTATATGCTTTGACATTTGGTGATCTAGAAACTTGGGCAACTTTTCACGTAAAAGGATATTACTACACATAAGCCTGAAATGCTTAGCTATTCTAATGCTGTGCAGTAAACAGAATACTACCTGTAAAATATCTTAAAACATTGACCTTCAAATTTCTGCTGTCTTCTCAGTTCATGTCAAACCAATAAAGAAACCTAAAGCCAATGTTTTATTGATATCTGAACTAAGTGGTTTGCAAAATTTTTTATTAAGCTTTGCAAACCAATGTCAGGTTAAACTATTGTGCCCAGAAAATGTCAGCCTCAAAATAATTGTGTGACAAATGTGATGGCGCTTCTTTGACACATTCTCATCAAGACCCTACTCTGATACCCTCTACTTTTCAATCACTTTAAGGCTATGAATAAATATTACAGCAATTTTTATTCTGTAGCTAGAATTTTAGCTATATAAATCATGAGGGAAATCCTGGTGCATCGGTTATTGAATATTTATAGTTTTATCATTGTAAAGAAAGATCTGTAATGTAAAGAAAATTTTGTGATATATCATAGGAGAAAAATCTATGGCTTGTGTCACAAGATCTCAAGAAAATTCATGTTAAAAAGAATACTAATGTTCGTATACATAAGAGATTTTTGGAAAGATTTAAATACTGCTTATTACAAATTTTAAAAGAGCATAAAGACCTGACAAAAATACTGACTCAGCAACAAAAAATTAAAACATTCAGAAAGTGTCTGGGAATTAAATACAATAAGCTACCTGTTTTATGTCAGAATAGAGTGAAACAATGTAGTATGATCTAAAGAACACAGAGTGAAAGTTATCTGAGGTACAGAGGAAAGGACATCGAGAATGAACATGCTTACTCATTCCTCAGTTTCAATACCATTTGCTTCATTTGGTTCTTCTCTACTTGGATGATTTATTTATTCCCAGGCTTAAATCCACTGGACATTTTTCTCACTGCCTTTTATATTTCTATCATTTCCAGATACCTAAATGTCACAAAACTCCCAACTTTCACTTCTTCGAGATTTATATTCAGCCCATGATCAAATTTGAAGTTTCTTCATGTACAATTTACATTACATTTTCTTATTCCAGTTCCAATACCATTGAATTAATAGCCTTCGAGCTCCTGTATCATAGTCTTTAAGTCTTTTACATATGGAAAAAAAAAAGTTATCTCCTTTAAGCACTGTTCTGAAAAGTTGATAAAGTTCATATCTTCCTGTCTTAGAGCATGGAAAAAAAAATCTTCGCATCTTTCATGATTCTGTGTGAATTAGTTTTTCATTCTACTTTGTATTGCTGGATATCATCCTAATGCTAGAGACTGACTTCCTTTATAATCACAATGATGAATTTCTCTTGCCTTGCTTTCAACACATTTTATGCTGAATTTAATTAAATTTCATTAAATTTTCTACTTTTGGCTTCCTTTTTTTCTTTTTAGAGGAGAGAAATTGGTATGTTGCTTCAGTCCAAATACATACCACTAAGAGAGAAAAAAATGGAATGTAATTTAAAAAAAAAAAGCAGCTTAAAATGTATGAAATGTCAGTCTGAACATTTTTTCACATTCCTATAATCTGTTACCTCATTTCAAATCCTAAGGTCTCTTATATTT
The DNA here is from genome assembly GCA_017311185.1 of Proteles cristata cristata. Classification (NCBI taxonomy): domain Eukaryota; kingdom Metazoa; phylum Chordata; class Mammalia; order Carnivora; family Hyaenidae; genus Proteles; species Proteles cristata. Next base: position 386,548 of record JAESUZ010004271.1, on the reverse strand, counting down.
CTTAGTTACAGCTATAGTAATTGAAATACAGAAATTTAGACTAATTCAGATTCAACTTAAAAATTCTGCAAAGAAAACATCTAATCTCTTACATCTTTCTAACCATCAAGACACTTTTAGCATTCTCTAGAATAACCCACAGGATTTTGTGCCCTTCAGATTATTAGGCAATGAATTGTTCATTAATAGTATCCTATACTCCTTTGACTTTCGAGTACTGTACACAGTGCTTGGTACACAGCAGGTCCTCAAAAATGTATGATAAATACTCCAAAGACAGTGCTTACTAAATGCCAGACACTTTATGAGGAGTTTTATAGAAGTCATCTGAGTTAATCTTTCTAATAACTTGGGAGAAAACCAAAGGCCATAAATACCAAGTAACTCATCCAAAGTCAACAGTAAGTGGCATAATTAGTATAAATATATTATAGTAATGCAAAATAATGCCCATCAGCTAGTTTAAGAACTTAATGGCTAATGTGCTTGAATTTTTTTTCACTAAAGATATTGTTAACATCACAAAGATCCATAACTGATTTTATATGTCAACCTAATCAATGAAAAGATGAAATATAAAACAAATCACTACTCTGGAAACAATAAATACACATGTAATGTAAAATCTCCTTACAAAGAGAAAAAAAGTTCAAAAAATATACATTATTACAAAACCATAGTTTAATGTTGAGCTATGAACCTGTTTTTCTAATACAGTCACCCCTGACAATAGCATACTTTCACATTTATACAAATATATTTTTGTAGAAATTACATTTAATCTGTAGATCAATTTGAGAAGTATTATCTTGGCAATACTAGGTATCCTGATCCATATGCATATATTCTTCTTTTTTTAAATATTTATTTATTATTGAGAGAGAGAGAGAGAGAGAGAGAGAGAGACAGTGTGAGTGGGGGAGGGACAGAGAGAGAGGAAGACACAGAATCTGAAGCAGGCTCCAGGCTCTGAGCTGTCAGCACAGAGCCTGACGTGGGGCTTGAACCCACGAACCGTGAGATCACGACCTGATCCGAAGTCAGATGCCCAACCGACTTAGCCACCCAGGCTCCCTTATCTTTTTCACGTGTGTGTTTTAATCATCATATTTTAAGTTGCCAGATATCTACTGTTTGATTTTGAGAACCCCTCAAAATCTAGCATAGTTTGAACCCTATAGGATTTGTGTCCCTAGTAAAAGATTTTTAGTCTACCATGTAATATCATGTATGCATGTAAATGTATCTGGGTGAATTCTGTTTAAAATCAAAATGTAATGAATAAGGAAATGAGAAGGAAAGAAAAGTTAAGAAATAAAATCTAAAACCAAATGCAGGGCTTAGAATTAAAAAACAACAACAAGCACAACCCTGTGGTATTCTGAGAAAAGAAAGGATGATCCAAGATGAAAAGTTAGTTAATGAGTCAGATACTACTTGGATGGAAGGTATGATAATATTGTGCTTATATTTATTCCTGCTACTATATTATTAAATCCCACTGAATACCAATAACCCAACTATAGACAGACAAAAAAAAATTTTTTTTTTTAGTTTGTTTGTGCAAGAAGACCACATAACTAGGCAGACCATTGAACTGGCAGGGATTGTCAGACTTTGTAAACTAAGAAACTGTAGGGACCACATGACTCTGTGGGGAGTTACTGCCTGCTTTAGTTTTTGGATCTGAAAGGTGAGAATGAGCTAACACTAAGAGTTTGAGATTATATAGTTTGTCTTGAATATCATTATTTGGTACAGTTTTGCAAATCGTATAATCTTGCAAGGTGTGGTTTCTTTTCTGTTCGTCTATCTATCTATCTATCTATCTATCTATCTATCTATCTATCTATCCCTATCATCTATCTATCTATTTATCTATCTTTTTCAGAGAGAGAGCATGAGTGGGGAATGAGCAGAGTGAGAGGGAGAGAGAACTCAAAGCAGACTCCATGCTGGCATCACAGATCCTGATGTGGAGCTCAAACCCACATTCACGAAATCAAGACCCAAGCCAAGAACAACAGTTGAATGCTGAACCGACTGACCCACTCAGGCGTCCCTCAAGGTATGGTTTCTACTTGAATGCTCTGTTCCCTGCTCATCATGTATCTACTAGCAGAACTGCTTTTGCTTTATCAATATCAATGCAATCAAATACCATTAACTCATGTTCTGGAGTGAACTAGATTATAACTAATTATAACAAAGAAAGATTTCTTTCCTCCTTGCTGACTTACCAGCTCACAGAGGTAGTTTTGTTGCACTTGTTTGCCACTATCCCCTCCATTATTGCTTTGTGTTTTTCCTCATCTCCCACTGCTGTCCAGAATCTGCTGGCTATCCCACTCCTACCCCCATGCTGAACAAATGGTTCAGTCCTGAATTTAGTTTAGTTGAACTCCAGTGAGATTAGTAAAAGAAAGCACTGAATGTATTTATTCCTTTATGGAGATCTGGCTGAAAATTTATACGAGTTGACCTTCAAGTTCCACTCAATTAAGAGTTTCTATGATTCTCTGAAGTGGTAAAAATACGTCAGATGGATTCTCCAAGGCAGAACAGCTGTTTACTTATTCAACAAAAATCATACTTCGAGCTGCCGTTGCCTTCTATGATAATATAATGTAGCAAACCGCCATGATTGAAATTAAAATAAATTACTATAATCCAGTCCATGGGTTAAAGTAAATAAGTACTATTAAAAACTATGTGCATGATGTTAATACAGTTTAGTCTTACCTAAAATTTGGAATTATAAGCATTTGTTTGTGTTTCAGAGATTGGCGGAGAGTGAGCATAAGTAATATGATGAAGATAATAATGTTCTGTTCCTTCAAATGCCATTACTTGTCCATAAGAAGCTAAGTGCATAATTTAACTTGAGCTTTTAGCAAAGGTTATGTGTTCTTGTTCATCTGTTCATATATTTACAGTGTCCTGGACTTACCTTGCATTTGTAAAAAGTTTTTGCTGGGATTGTTCTTAGGGTCAATGGCCATGGACTTGAGAGAAAGTAACTGGTCCCCAAGGTTTTCAATTCCATGACCTCGGTGTTATTAGAAGCCTGGTACAAACTTGATCTCCATGAACATTTCTATCCCTGAAGTAATTATTGAGGGGAAAATTTTTTTGCACTTGCTTTTAGTGAAAAATACGAAATTAATTGACTGAACCAAGGAAATGAGTTCTGGATTCAACTTTCACTTTGGACGCCTTCTTCTTCCTTGCTTAAGTTATATAGACTCTAGGCTTTGTATAACTTCTCCCTGGATACCCACCATAAAATCTATGTTGATAAAAAACTAGTGCATTAAAAAACCCTGCTGAGGGTCACCTGGGAGTCTCTCTCTGTTAAGTGACAGACTTTGGCTCAGGTCATGATCTCACAGCTCATGGGTTCCAGCCTTGCATCGGCCTCTGACAGTTCAGATCCTGGAGCCTGCTTCCGATTCTGTGGTCCCCTTTCTCTCTGCCCTTCCCCTGCTTGCGCTCTGCTCTGTCTCTGTCTCTCAAAAATAAATAAACGTTAAAAAAATAAAAAGAAAACTCTGATGAATGTATTGTTAAGTAAGTTCTACTAGAATATTTCTTAATGTTAAAGCAGAATCAATTAAGAAAAACACCAATTTTATTATAAGAAGGATTTTTTTCAACTACACTCTTTTTTTTTAATTTTTAATGTTTTTATTTATTTCTAGGAGAGAGAGAGAGACAGTGTGAGCAGCGGAGGGTCAGAGACAGAGGGAGTCACAGACTGAAACAGGCTCCAGGCTCTGAGCTGGCTGTCAGCACAGAGCCCGACGCGGGGCTCGAACCCACGAACCGCGAGATCATGACCTAAGTGAAAGTCGGACGCTTAACCGACTGAGCCACCCAGGCGCCCCTCAACTACACTCTTTAATTAAACAGAACTTTCACAAATATCAAAACTTCCTTAGTGAACCACACCTCCCCCTCACCACTACTCCACCAAATCCGAGATGGTGGAATAGTACATTTATCAGACTTATTACTTGCCAAAATAATAAATGAATTTGAGTTAAATAATTACACACAGTGGCTCTGATTTAGAAAATACTTCCCCCAAACAGTTATGGGCTGACCTGTGTTCCTCAAAATATATGTTGAAATCCCAGCCCCTGTAACCTTTAAATGTGGCCTTATGTGGAAACTGCCAGCTATCTCCAGCGTCTAGGGAGAAACAAGAAAGGATTCTACCTAGCTTCTCAGACTGAGCACAACCTTGCCGTCACCTTGATTTCAGACTTCTAGCTTCCAGAATTATGAGAGAATAAATTTCTATTGTTATAAACCATCCAGTTTGTGGTACTTTGTTACCACAGCCCTAGGAAACTAATAGAACAGTGTTCTCTATTTTTACAATTAAATTTGCTGAAGAAAGCCAAGTTTACTCTTAAAGAATAAATCCATTAAAATGTGAAATGCCATGATATTATGTAATGAAACAAAATTAACTCACCATATTCATCTGAGGTGACATTTAGAATCCTCCTACATGAATTTTCTTTATATCAATATTTTTATGTGCAAACATTCCTCTTAAATAAATCTATGGGAGTTGTCTTAATTTAAACCACGTATTTTCTACAATTGATAGCACAGCTAGAATTTAGTGGATTTCAATTTTGATGTTTCTTTTTAAGACAGTTTACCTGATGATATTTTGGTCATGGTCTCCAGAAACTTAGACCATGGCAGTGGCCACTAAAACACTCCACAGAGGCACCGAGGTATGAAATCAGTATTTATTCCCATACAAGCTTTTCTGAAAGTTTTTCCCTAACACAACCTGAGATCTCATTTCTCTACAAAGAATGTGAATGCTTCCCCCTAAATAATGACTGTTCTGCAAAGTGATGATGATATTTCTTGAAACTTATGTTTAACAGTAATGAAAACAGCATTACTGATGATGGTATTTAAGTTCATTTTTTTAAAGTCACTGTTTACTAGATCATCGATTTATGAATTTCTTGTGCATATGCAGAAGTCTAAAATATCCTAATACATACTGCCTTCTTTTGTTTAATCCTCTATTTGTCACTTGTGGTGTCAAAATATCACATTAAATGCATTGCTATGCTATAGAAGAGGGGCAATTATAGAAATGCTAAGCTGTAAATTGAAAACCTCACAATGTGCTAACTCTCTACTGGTAAAGAGGCTTTTTCTTCTTTTTTGTTTTTCTTTCTTTCTTCTTTTTTTTTTTTTTTTCTGTAGGGAAATTCTAAATGCTTTTGCTGGAAGAAACATACATTAGATTTAAAAAAAAGAAAATGCTATGGTTTTAGATAGCCTGTTTAATAAATACATTTGGTTTGGGGGAAATTTCAATTCATAAAACCTCTATTTTTACCAGCAACTGTGGCTTTCAATATTTATTAGTTTTTAGCCATATTAGTACCAAGTCAAAGCTGCAGTTTTGTACACAGCGCCCTGAAAGCTCACCCTACTAACCTTTACATAGACTTACAAGTCGCTGATGCATAATAAGTATAGCCTCCACTTAATGAAGCTAGATCTTTATATTTTTAACACTCATTTGAAAAACCAATTAACTCTGGCTCTATTGAACAAATTGAACAGGAAATAAATCAAGTGTTAAAACATTGGTGATGAGCCAGAGTTTCTATAATTAGGATGCTGATATGCCCAGGGCCGTCTATGTGTAGTTCTATATTTTGATTGACAACTTCCACATATTAAAGGCATTATTATTTTTTTTTAAGTACACTGCCTCTATTTCCCATCTCAAAACCCAGAGACCTGAACTGCAGGGAGAATTCCTGAAACCACCACACAATTCACAATAGGAATTCCACCTGCTGTTTCATATTCACCCTGCCAAGATAATATCTACTGTGATAAATAACATGTAGTTCTATTGTTCTTCATGTCACTTACAATTCAGAAAGGATATTTTATTGCCAGGTTTAAAAAAATATAAGACTTCACATTGTTAAAATGCAACTATTAGGCTGGGGAAGCATGATGAAGTAAAAAAAAAATATACATAGCAGACATCAGGGGAGAAGGAAGGTTAAAAGAAATGACCTGAATAAGTTACTGAAAGTTGTTATAATAGTATAAGATGATGAAAAGAAGGAGTGATTAAAAAGAAAAGTGGGAGCTCCAACAGGGAGAAGGTGGAGATGTGAAATCTCTGCACTGCTCCTGAGAGACCAAGGAACTAGCACTCAGGTGGATGGAGAACCCCACTCTCTGGATGGGTGCATTTGGTTTTGGTTAGAGGCAATTAATATGGTTTTATCAGGGTCTAGATGAAATATCCTCTACCTACTTTACTTTGCTGTTCTTCCATGTTCACCAGACAGTTTGGATAATGGACAATGAAAATGATATGATGTTCATTGGAAATGTGTGCCTCCTTTTGTAAATTGCTATATTGACATTTTTATTATACTCATCCATTTCTTGTGAGTTTGGTTAGTATAAGCCATTCCTCCAGAACCTCCTAAGTCTAGAGCTGAGTTTCTAGGTCGACATAGTGAAAATCTCACATTTTTTAAAAGCAATTGTTGTCTATGATAAAGTCCTAGTAAGAATATGCACACTCTTGTACATGTTACTCTGAATTGCTTTACTGATTTGGGAAAGTCTATAATATTCTCAATAGTAACTTTAGTGCATAATTGAATTAATTACATTTTATAAATTTCTCTCTTAATTTTCCCCAATATCTTTCTGTAATATTTTAATATTTGAAAAAACTTTAGCCCTTTTGTAGGGCAGTATTTAATTTGTAAAATATAAAGTAATAATTTCATCATACAAATGATATTAGGGAAATGAATGTGACCGATGAGGCCAAAGAACAGGAGGTAATGAGGGATTGAGGGCAGCGTTTTTTCCCACCCAATTTTAATGGATAATTAAAATTAAAATTTTATATTAATTTCTTCAAAATTATGTATAATACAATGTAACTTGAGGAAATAAAACAACATTGTGAAGCTCACTTTGTCCCTCTGTGATTCCCACCACCCCTTCTTCCTGAGAGTCATCCAAAGTTCTGGGTTTGATGTCTCTTCTCTGCCCATGCTGGATGCAGAGATATCTATAAATAATATCTAAATTGTGTTTTCAGCATTTTGTTTCTTGTTTTATTGATTAGTAAGTGAGGACACTGCTTTTCCTGAGATTAAATGAGATCTACAAACACTCCTCATTCTTCCAAATAGGACTTTACAGTAAATTTGATTCCTGCCTATATAGATACTGTTTTGGATATTAGGGAAAGCAAGTTCCCACTCTCCTAGATCTTAGGTGATGAAATACAGGAATATAAAAAAACAGACATGAAAATCATTGAAGCTAGGAGATATGAGGGAAATAAGCAGGCTGATGAGGGCAGCTGTCCTAAGGACCTGTCTTCCAACAGCCCAACTGATGAGGAAGAGATGGCCAAGCCAAGACAGAGGACATGAATCCTGGTAAAGAAAACAGCAGGTGCCAAAGTCTTGAAGAATGAACAAGTGTGAGAATTTCAACAAACTTTCCCCAAACTCTCTCTGAAGTATATTCTACTTCATCATTTATTTTTAGGTGAGGCACAGGAAGATACATTCACTTGCCCAGACTAGAAAGCAGTAAAATTTAGATGCAAGCCCAGATAATCTATTTGTTTCCAGAAACTTGGTCTTAATGCACACACACAAGTAAGACAATTAATAAAGAGAAAAGGTAGCAAGAGGCCTTAGTTTCCTGTGAAAGGTAACTGCATTTGTTAGTTTTGTCAAATAGCAATGGGAAGACATCGAAGAATTTGTAAGCAGTTGAGTGATATCTGATTTATATTTGAAGAAGTCTGATTCCTGCTGCTGGGAAAGAATGGATTATTGGTAGATTATTGGAGGAAGTTAGGAGTGAAAGCCAGTAGAAGACTTTCATGGATTTCTAGGCAAGAGGTAATGGCTCAGATCAGGCCATCCATTCATGGGAGGATCTGGATGTGGTTTTATGTGTAATCAACATAGCTTTGTGATGGATTTGATATGGGAAGTGGAAAAAAGAAGGAAATATAGGATGACTGTACATTTTTTGCTTGAGCAATACGTGAATGGAGGTATATAAAGAAGATGAAGAATACTGGATAAGGGACAGGTTTGACAGAGCCTGAGGTTATAGAACAAAAATTGTTTTAGTTACTTGAAACAGGAAGTAAGATTAACAAATTTCTATCTTGGGGAGAGTTTAATTCTGGAAAATCAATTTTGGTTTGTTGCAAAAGGGACTATTTAGAGAGTCAAAACAATCCATGCTTTCTGTCTGGAATAACTTTGTCCTTAGGGACTCTGGCAGTCACATTCCTATCAGTAACAATTTTGATGGAAATTGTATATCACAAACTTTTACAATCCACTTATGCAGAAGAGGTCTCATTTCTTATGGCCTCTTCTGTGCATGTGCCATATATTTAATAACAGTGTTTACTAGGGCTGTGGTTTTTTTGTAAGTTTTTGGAGATAAGTTAAATGGCATTAAACACTAGATAACTGGGGCCAGCAAAGTGCTACCTGCACAGCCATGTTTCTCTGCTACTCTTCTTCTCAAGTTTGTAATAATCAACCTTGATGGGGCTGAAAAGATTCCCAGTGGTTATAAGTAGAGTTTTACTCAGAATTGGGATCTCTATATACACTGACTACTTAAGCTGACTGAATCTGGATTTAAACCTGTGAATATTATTTCTTTTCCCTCGGTTTCCTAAGATTAAACACGATTAAAGATCTCTATATTTCGTTATCAGTTAAACAAGTTCACCTCTCAGTAACTTGAATCATTTCTGTCTTGGAGTATTTGGTTTTCAGTTCCCCCTACTTCAGAGGTTTTCAAAATGTACTTTGCAGACCACCTTTGTCAGAATGTACTGGGGCATTATTTAAACAATATAAAAACCTAGGATCCTTTTGGATGCTTATCAGTGCTAATGGACGGACGTCCATGAACTAAAAAAGCATACAAATGGTAAGATGACATTTCTAGGATCACTTATCTCCAAATCGAAGGTGACAGTTTTATTCCCGCTTATTCTTTCCATCTCTCCTTGGTTTTGCTCCCACTCTACTTCTACAGGGTGCTGCAATGATGACAGGTGGAAGTGCCTTTACTACCACCATGAATTGTTTTTCCCACTTAAAGCTTTAGGGAAAAAAAATCCTTTTAGCTAGGTTTTGGGTGTCCTATAGACTGCTTCCATTATTGGCAGGTATCACATATCACTGTTTTTTTCCCCTTCTAGCAGAGCAGTCTCTTCATCTTTATATAACTCTAGAAACACACTGTACCACACCTAAGGACCAACAAAGGGGATTCTTGGTAGAGTAAGCATTCAGTTCAACAAAGTCTAGATTTGGCAGGTGTCTAGAGTACTCTAAGGTTTGAACCTGCTAGGATACTCACCCCAAATAAAACTTTCTTCATTTATATAGTCAGAAGACACAGTTGGCCCATTGCATGAAATTTCTCAGAATTTTGAGGAATTCCTTTTAATGTTTTTATTACCTGAAGTACTTTCCTGTTCTCTCTTTTCTTAAAATATCCTCAAACCCCAAAATGACCTTACTAATTTAAATGACTCCAGTACCTATTTCTATGGATAAATCCCAATTGTATGATCCCAAACCAGGTTTTCCTAATGAACTTTAGACCGGCATTTCCCACCATCAATTAGTTATTATTATTATCCTTTTGGATGACCCACAGACTCCTCCAAATCAGTCTACCTAAAACTAAGATGGAGTTCATTTTCTTCCCCCATATTTGTTCTTCATCCTGTAAAACCCATGCCAGTAAATGACTGTCCAGTATCCAGAGTCAGAAAGCCAGGCATCATCCTTTAAGCATCTGTCCTCCTCCTTTCCCAGATCTGGTTGACCAGTGAGTCCTGTCAGATTTAACCTCTAAATGTGTTATGAATCTCTGCACTTCTCTTCATTCCAGTACCATAGGCCTCATATTAGATCACCATTTTTTCTTACTTTAGCCTCCTAACATGGTTCTCTCCCATCTTCTCATTCTTTCACTAATTCTCCATACAAAAGTCTCCCCAAAATACTTAAATACTTGAAACCCTTGAATGGTCACCTCAAGAATTTGTCTCAGGATAGGTGTCTAACTTCCTAAGATATCCTAAAATTTTCTTATGTATTTAGCCCCAGGTTAATTCTCCAGGCTAAGCTATTTCTACTCCATGCTCATGTTTTGTTGTTCAGTACTATGAGTGTACCAGGTCAGCAGTGTGGGTCTCCCTCTGAGAGCTCCCTCCCCCTCAGACACGATCGTCCCCCTCCGATGTGTCACATGGCTGCAATCCAAACCTACAATATTCATTCTTTCCCATTCCCTTTTGCAGACATCTGCATTTCTGTTTTCTGTTATCCATTGCAGCCTATATTATTTCTGTTAGAATCCTTGAGACAGTCTACTACAATTAGCTGCTTTTATAACTGTATTCCACTAGTTGGTCAGCTCCATGAGAATAGGCGCCATTCTTCTATATATACTTTTTCACTGTTGTATCTCTAGTGCCTTACACAATTCCTAGGTTAACATTTATGTGCTGAATAGTGAATGAGTGGTAATTGTAACTGATAGATGTTATTTGCCCAGTTTGCTGAGTTGAGGTAGATTCTAAGCCTCTGAGGACCCAGTAGCAAAGGGGCAATGAGGATGGATTGGCCATATCTCCTGTAGTCAAGAAGTGACATATACCACACGGCTGCCATACCACAGCTGTCACTAAGGGTTCCCTCTAGCACTTTAGGGAGAAAACATTAGAGATTTATATTGGAATCTTTCATAAGAGTTGCGTATAACTTTTCATGTTAAGCTAAAAATATTTTAAATACATTTTTTTCTGATAAAGCATGAGAGTTCAGTTTTTTGGAATATATCATTGCTACTATTCCTAAAATTCTCATTTAAAGAGTGTAAAGATTGGATAGAACGTATCGAGAATAGTCCAGTGGCCCAAGTGAGCAAACTTAGAAACAAAATATCTTCCAGAATGTTGTCCTAACATAGGTTATTTTTCTCAGAATGTGACCATAGTACAATCAAACTAGTTTAATGATTCTTTTCATCAATAGGGTAACAGCATCAAGATGGTTTTCCATTATTTGTTTTCCTCACTATCAGGATGTATGCAGGAATAGTCACTTCCTTGTAACATGGTTTGCCTTAAGAGTATTTATGTGTGTTTTGGATGACTTTGTGTTGGAAGTAAAGGGTGCTCAAATTTACAGTTTTCAAAAATGTATGGCTTCTACAAAATCTGGAGATTACAAAATAAAACTAGGAGGAACCAGGGACCAGTAAAACATGTATATGTGTCTCTTACTGAAGAAATACTGCCTGAAATAACACACTCCAGAATACCAAACCTTCAATCCGAGTTAAATCATGTAAAAATGTTGACTATTATTGATCCTTTCATAATTTGGAGGTAAGAAAAAGCGTTTAGTTTTATCTTCAGAATATTCCCAGAAGACAGTTTTGTTTTCCTTCTTCATTTTAATAACGCAAGAGATGCATGACTTTGAAAGTTCAAAAAGTGTTTTGAGAGCATCAAGCACCTGTGTTCATGGCCAATCAAGCTCTGAACTCAATAAACCTTGCGTTCCTATTCATATGTCTTGTCTACTTAACATCTAGTGAAAGCATAGAACTCTACTTTGCGCTAGGATCTGAGCACTGGAAGGCATGTATTTTAGAACTTTCACTTTCAAATACGTTAGGAAAATTAAGGTACACTGAAAATTCATACAATAAAAATAAGTAGTGGTTGAAGTTTCAATAATAAGACGTCAAATGATTTGTTTCAATAGTAAGGTATCAAATCATTTGTTTTAGGTGATACTATGATGTGGTCCACGTTCACTTGTTACGCTGTCTGCGTATGACTGCCAGACCTTTACTGGAAACCTAAACTTCCTAAAAATAAAATTTACATATTTTCAAATGAAAATAATGTATTAACCATAGTCACGTCACTCAAATGGCTGATCGTCTACGTTGTCAATATTAAATAATAATTAAATTAAATTAATAATTTTAATTAATTAATTAAATATTAAAACTGGGTAGATTTAATGTGCTGGGGGTTTTAAAATCTATAATTTCAAAGCTCTTATCTGGAAAATTTTCAAGGAGACTCATCTTTTTATTACAAACTTATTTCAGTTTTCACTTTAATATTAATTTTATTTTAGATGAACTTGAGGGATAAATTATTTCATTAGCCAAAAGCATTTGGAAAAGGATATCATTTGGGTTCTGAAAATAGAATTCATTTCTGTTAAAAGGATATTTTTATTGAAGTTATTGAGGTCTTTAAAAATTGTATTTGTCGAAGAATTATCATCTGACAATTCATAATTTTTTTTCTTAGGAAAGTAAATGAATTGTCAACTTAAAATCGTGGGAAACTATTTCCATATTGGGAAACACATTCTGAGTGTTTGGGATTAACAACATTGATGCTAGATTCAGTCACATTAATCATTGCCATAATTCTGCATCTAATCCCGCTTAATCCTCTAAATCTCTACCTCTGACAAACAGCATCCCACTCTGTGTATATTTACACCAAAATTATCTTGGTTTTCACTGTAGGTTTGACTATGAGTAGAAAATGCATTTTTTCCCTAAAAATCTTACAAACAAGTTAATATAGTTGAGAGGGTTGTGAAAGTTCACAGGGGAAAAAAATCACCACATCTGATCTGTTGACATGGTCACCATTTAAAATTTATTTGTGCCAGGAATTTGGTCATGCAACAAGTCTACCACAAGAACAGCAGTGCGCCGGAGCAGTTACGGGTAAGGACACTGGAGACCAGGCGCCTGGGTTCAGATGGCAGCTCCCCCACCTATGATCTGTGAACCACGCGGGCAAGCCACTTGCGGTTCTTTGCGCATTGAATGTAGATGATAAGGATAGAGTCTACATCATATCACTGTATGACCGTAAAATTAAATCAGCATTTGTAAGAAAGAAAAAAAATTAAAGCAGCACCTGCCACACAGTAAGCGCTACAAAATCGATTCTTAAATATAACATTTTAAAGAAACAGTGCTAGATTAAGATGTCACCACCTGAACGATTTCTCTCCCTTCCAAAAACAGAAGATAAGGCTTCCTTAACCTTATGAGATAGAAGAGATCTGAATGAGATAGATGTAAGGTTACAGATGATGAAGAGAAGGAGTTTTTCCAAACATTCTGCTTTTCTCCTAACTTGTTTTCAGATGTGGCCCTGATCTTCATAGAGAGAACTGTGGTGTTTTTAGGGGCTTTTAATGGTTATTTTCTGTTTCCCTTTCTACATCTATTTCTTGCCTCATCCACTCTGCCGTGTGTCCTGGAGGCTGACCTCTATAGGCTGTGTCACGTAGGGTCTCTTTGCCACCAAGCATTCTCTTAAATTAGGCCAAAGGAAAGCACTGAAAGAAATCTGAGGACGGGAAGAGAAAGAGATGAGGATAATTACCCTCCATGACCGTGTCTTCTGTCCTCTGCTTGACCAAGGTTGACAGTGGCTCCCGTGGGACAGCCCATTTCCCATTTGTGTGGCTGCTTTCACAGACGCCATAATAGTGTCTTCTGGTTGTCCCCTCGGGGCAGAGTTCTAAAGGCTCCCGGCTGTCGCTAGGCACTGGCAGCTTCACCATTCCCTGGTGAAATAATCCCTTCACTGAGCTCTCTTGGGTTTCATCTGAGAGTGTACTACCTGGTCTGCACTGGCAACCTGGCTCATACAGGTAGTATACAGGTATTCATTAATAAGCAATAAATTTGATCTTTCTCGCCTCTCAAGAAACTCATGTTGAATTTTCAAAATAGGAGGACAATGCATGGTTTCCCATCTGCCATGAAAATTCGTATTTGCCAAAGAATCAGTGGTTCTTTGGAGAGATACTTTCTACTATTTCTAGGAAAAGCCTGAATTCTTTTCTTCAATTACCCTTATTCTACAAGAACTAATTTCAGCAAGAAAATAATTTGGACTACATAAAATTAGGCTCATGTTTGCTTCATTAGAAAATAATAGTACAGTCAGTTCAATGATGAATCCAAAGACTCAGCACCAAAAGTAGAATATACTTCTTGGGGCTTAAAGAAGCATATTTAGAACAAATATAAGTTAAAGTTTAATACAATAGTTAGTAAGCATCATGAATTCACTCATTCTTTTAATAGCTATGTGCTAAACAGCACACAGAGCGCTAGGTAAACGGTGGTAAACAACATAGGCAGATTCACTGTCCTCAAGTTCACAGTTGGGATGCACTTAATAAAGCATCCTGTCTATGGTCCCTTCACTCCCCTTGAGGGAGCAGGTATATGAGTGTTGCTCTGGAGGAAAGAGAAGACAGAAAACCCAGTTTGTCTTCTAGGTCTACTGGACCTCCCATGCCAGCAGACACCTTATACTTGCTAGTAAGAGGGGTCTTTCTCTACTGAAAGTGCTAGGCAGGATGATCCTGGCTTAAAAAATTCCATATATAGTCAATGAATGAATCTGTGGATTTATGATGCATAGTTCTCTGGAGAATACACATAATTGGACAACTCTCCAAGTATATTGTACTAACTGCTTGGGCTGCCATAACAAAATACCATTAACTGGGTGGCTTAAACGACAGACAGGTGTTTTCTCACAGTTCCAGGGCCTCAGAGTCCAAGTTCATGGCCAAGATCTGGGAAAAGTTCCTTCTGGATGCTGCCTTCCCACTGTATCCGCACATAGTGGAGAGAAAGGGAGCAAGTTCTCTGGTTTCTCTACTTATAAATCACTAATTCCATCATGATGGATCCACCCTCATGCCTTCATCTAAACCTAATTAACTTCCAAAGGCCCCATTGCTAAATACCATCACATTGGGGGCTAGGGCTTCGATCTATGAATCTTGAGGGGCCATAATTCAGTTCATAGCTGATATAAAATGGAGATATTGCATAATTTAAATGCTTCTTTTTCTGTAGGGTAACCATGAGGACTCACCTAGAGACATAACTGATTTTTCTGGGACATGTCTGGTTTGGGAAAGAAGGGCCTGGAAGAAGCTTTTAATGCTCCAGAACTTTGTCCTTTGCCAAAGCATCTGGATTGCCTCTATCCTTAATGCTGGGTAAAATCTTTGATCCATGGACCCAATTTGGCAGTCTGATCCTGCATCTAATGAGAATGCAGCGCACAAGTAAGTACATAGACACCATCTAATTACAAATTGTGATAAAGGCTATAAAGGAAAAGTGTGGGGTGTCTTAAGAGACTATAAAAGGGAGAACCAAATCTAGACTTGGTGTCATCTAAGGTTTCTCTGAGGAGGTGACATCAGGGTTAACACCTAAATGTTAAGTTCAGATTAGCAAAGAGGATTACAGGCTGAGTGTGGGGGTGGGGAGGTTATAAATGCTCTTTCATTATTTTTTGCACAGTTACCAATTTTATTTTGTTTTTCAATGTTAATCTAGCATTTTATAAAACATCAAGTGTTCATCATAATTTAAGATTAAGTCACTAAAAGTATTATTCATTCTCTGTCTTAGCTCAAGTCCTTTCTCCTGTTTATCTTGTCTGCATGGCCCAGGCAGCACTGGGAGATAACTATTTCCACATTTTAGTGTGTGTCTCCATTCTGCTCTGCTCATCACCTGCCCTTTAATGAGCCTCTCTTATACCATTCATCATACTGATCCTCTTTGCCCAGCCAGGAGACCCTAAATGTCAAATATAATCTTTTATTTATCTTTGTATGTTTTTCCTATCTTTCCTGTGCACTTACGTTTATTTGTATGATTTTTGTCTATCACTGTATATCTGGCACATATATGACACTTTACAGTCTGCCAAATAAATAAATGAATCTCAAGTTGTAAGTGAAAACATTTGAAAACATTTATATTTGTTAGTATGCAATGGGTTAGGATTATTAATACATATCCTGGAAACCATGAAATGCAAGTAAAATGATTGTTGAAAAATTTAGTCTTTGACTCCCGAGAAGTCTATAAGGCTGTTCTCTATTCACTTTAATTTGGTAATGGCTGTTCATATAACACACAGAGAGAGAGAAGAAATGCAGTTGAGATTGTGTGTGTGTGTGTGTGTGTGTGTGTGTGTGTGTGAGTTGAGACTGAGGATTCTAAATAGTTCTTTTTATTATTGGCTTTAGATAAATAAAAGTAAAATGAGTCAAGGAAAGATAAACCCAAGAAACTTAGAAATCAAAAGGATCTAATAAAAGAAAATATAGGGGTCCCTGGATGGCTCAGTTGGTTAAGCTTCCAAGTCTTGATTTCAGCTCTGGTCATGATCTAATGGTCCCTGAGATCTAGCCCTGTATCAGGCTCCTCTCTGTCAGCAGAGCCTGCCTGGGATTCTCCCCTCACCCTCTTTGCTCCTCCTCCTCCTCCTGCATGCACATGTGTTCTCTTTAAATAAATGAATAAACGAATAAATAAATAAATAAATAAGTTTAAAAATATACATACAGAAATCGTATTTATTAAAAGTATATATCCCTAATTTTCTGTTAAGCATTGTGGGAAACATAGTTTCATTATAAGGCTGGAAGTATAAAATTGTCTCCATAAACTCACGTACTGAATCATTTTCATAAGAGTCAACAGGAATGCATCAATTTAAAACTAAAGCCATGCATGATATTAAATCTTTAGCAGTAAAAATGGTCAGGGCAAAGACTGGACCCACAGTCTGGGACTTTGGAGAGAGTTTCAGGCCAAAATGAGAAAACAGGTGCTGTGACTTGATGAGCCCAACTAGAAGCCAACACTGGAAGCTAGGAGTCAAATTTAAAATTTTTCTTTTATCTTTTGTTTCTTATGCCCACTCATTAATGTTCCAGAATAACTGCAAGAAAATTTCTGTAATTTCTACTCAAGAACTATTTTGAATCTATTCTTAAACAAGTTGAAAAAATGAATAAATTTTTGTTGTACATAGATAACATCTTGAGAAACTTGAAAGAAAAGAAATATGGAAAAACTGCAATGTGAATTCACACTTTCTATGTCCTCGCTAGTTAAATTTTGAGGCAGATAACATAAGAAGCTCAAGGCCATATTGATGTGGGTGGAGCCAATTCTTAGAGTACAGGAATGTGGACTCACCGTAGCCCAGTCATCTTTTGAGTGGTTAGAAATTGTGATTCTTACAGTTTAGGGCAAGTCCAAGATCAAGTGCAGGAATGTTATATTGAGAGCTATAATTTTGGGACTTGTTACAGAACTTCTCTAATACCTATTATACAAGTCTCCCCAAATTTATCCTTTCTAAACTCACTGTCTATAAAAAACAAAAACAAGGGGCCCCTGGGTGGCTCAGTCAGTTAAGTATCAGACTTCAGCTCGGGTCATGATCTCGTGGTTTGTGGGTTTGAGCCTCACATAGGGCTCTGCTGACAGCTCAGAGCCTGAAGCCTTCTTTGGATCATGTGTCTCCCTCTCTGCTCCTCTTCTGCTCATGCTCTGTCTCTCTCTCTCTCAAAAATAAATAAACATTAAAAAAAAAACAAAAAAAACATACAAACAAAAACTGAATGAATACTTGGTAAGCAACAGAAAATTTTGTCAACTTATTTGTAATTTTCCCTAATGTGACGGAAAGAGATGAATATTGAAATCTCCATTTATTCTTGAATTCTACATTTCTGCATCCTGTACAGAAGTTATTTTTTGAAGCTTTTGATTCATTTTCTTTTTTTTTTTTTTTCCTCATTGACAAAGAACTGGCAGTCCAATCTTTTCTCATTAGTCTGTCTGCTTTAACTTGGCACTTGTATCTCTGGCTTCCCAATGTGGGTCTCATGTTATGGCCTGGGTCCCAGTGAAAGCTGGCTTGCCATTCTATCTCTGAGCCAAAGGTAAAGTAAAAGTTGAAATAAATATATGCTTGCTTACTGGTAACAATGTACTCTAAGTACTTTTTACTAGTCATGATCATAACATTTAAAAATATTAGAGATGTAGATAAATTGGACATTTGGTAACATTTCATTTCATCAAATATAAGATGATTATGATAGGCCATCATTTTATATACCATTAGGGAAGTAAAATTCCTTAACTAAATTCTTGACTCTAAGATGTACGTATTTTTCAGAGATGTTAGAATATGGGCAATACATATCTGACAATTTGAGAAAAAATGTAGTTAGATCTGACGCTTTTTTTTTTTTCCTTAAAAAAGTGCACTGAACACAATGCAGGTCAGAGGCTCAGTGGTTTCTCTCTTTATAAATTTGGTAAATATCTGTTACTAGCATTAAGGCTCGTTATGCCTTTGTATGACATGTTTGTTCAGTAGTTTCTATACCAAAGGAATCCTTAGCCTTAAAGAACATCTAGCAATATCTTTTTGCTGTTTTAATTCTAGAAGATTATCGAATGGATGACTTGTTAGTAATATCTTATTACATTATAGATTTGAAAAGTCATAATTAATAAAAAATAACATTTCTATTTACATGTAAAGTATCACCATTGCACAATTCCTGAAGACAACTAAAGGAAAAATTTGTATGTGTGTGTGTATTAAGGTTTAAAATGTATCCTCAGTTTTAATTTATAAAATATAGGTTGCTACCAAATATTACTATCATTTCTGTTTCATATATACTATGATTTATAGGTACTTTTGAAGGATATTGAGATCTTAGTCAATATTTATAGTTTCCAGAGAAGAATTCTAAGCAACTGATTAACACAAGGAACTTTACAGTATAACTCAGCTAAAGGTTGGGAGTTTCCTATATTTTTATGAACGTAATTAATATGTTCAGTGCACATTAAATAAATATATATAATACAGTCAATAGATTTATCTATAATTTCTTAAATATCTTTTTAAATCTTACAATAATATATTTTTTAAAATTCCTTATTGGCAAACAGATGAAATTCAAAATTTGCTATTCAAAATATGGCAATAAAGAATAACTTAAGGAACAAAGTGATTACATAATCATTTTCCATAACAGTATCCAAGGGCAATTTTAACCATAATAAACATGCTCTAAGAATAATTAGGGATAAGTCATTATAGAAAGTGAATAGATTGGAATCCTAATACAGTGGAAAGTACTAAATGTATTAAATTATTTCCAAATATTATAATGAATGGATATTCCACTCAAGGCTGGATTTAGAAATAAGGCTACTTAAATCAGGATTTGGAGTGTGGCCTGCATACCTTGTTATTTAAAAGTCTCTTTTATGGGTATCTTAAATTCTCACATAGCTTCAAAAGTGTTAATAATATAATAAAGTTAATAAAGGCTGCATTTTGACATCAAGAAATCTGAATTCAAGGGCCACTTATGCCTTGGGAAAGCCCTTGTTTTTTTTCCTCAAACCAGATTACAAGGATACTTCTCTCAAAGGATTGCTAGCAAGAGCACACAAGGAAATGTTTGTTAAGAGACTATTTTAAGCTGGGAAGTATCATGGTTAGCAGCAAGCACTTTGTAAGCGATTAGGGGCAGCTGATGATAACCGAACTACTTTAGAATGGTTCAGATGGAGAAGGATAGATGATGGAACCCAGTCATATTCTGGCTGCTGCTGACCTTTGGTACATTTGGAATCTCAGAGACTTGTGGGATGGGAGCCTCAAAGCCTTCTGTGTCTAAATGGGTTTGTATGATTGGATTGTAATGGTTTTCCTTTTAAGTCATAGCAAGGAATGTAATTCCTAAATGCTGTTGAAGATCAGATTTTTGGCTTCATATTTTTATCTTTAAAATAGTAAACTGAGGGGTGCCTGGGGGGCTCAGTTGGTTAGTGTCTGATTCTTGATTTCTGCTCAAGTCATGATCTCATGGTTGGTGAGATGGAGCCTTCACCTGGCTCTGTGCGCAGTGGATGGAGCTGCTTGGGATTCTCTCTCCCCA
Organism: Proteles cristata cristata; assembly: GCA_017311185.1. Taxonomy (NCBI): domain Eukaryota; kingdom Metazoa; phylum Chordata; class Mammalia; order Carnivora; family Hyaenidae; genus Proteles; species Proteles cristata. Next base: position 366,584 of record JAESUZ010004271.1, on the reverse strand, counting down.
CCTCTCTCTCTCTCAAAATAAATTTAAGAAATAAAAAATAAATAAAATAATAACTGAAATTGATATTAATTTAAACTTAGCAAATAATAGGGGCACCTGGGTGGCAAGGTAAGTTAAGTGTCCGATTCTTGATTTTGGCTCAGGTCATGATTTTATGGTTGGGGAGATAGAGCGCTACATCAGGCTTTGAGCTGGTAGCACAGAGCCTGCTTGGGATTCTCTCTCTCCTCCACCCCCACTCACATGCACGCGTGCACAGGCTCTTTTAAAATAAACCAAATTTAAACTTATCACATAATAAATTGAAAGTAAATTTTGTAAAGTAAGGTCAGACATATGCAATTTATGCTGATCCTCACTGATTCACAAGAGTCACAATCTGATCATTTCTTTTTGTTAACAATTTTCCTATAAAGCACCACTTCTTTTGAAACTTTTCAATGGATTTACCAGAATAGAACTTAAAAGACAAAATAGGCAGGCTGTTTACATTAGATATCTCAGTATCTATGAAATTACAGTTTGTGGAGCTATTATTGACATTGTTATGAATGATTCCTGTGGCACAGAATCACAGCAATTTGTTAGCACTGCTTTCTGGCCTGAGTGACATTTTTCACATTACCTACATTCTTTGTCCTGGAGTCTTTTCAATGCTCTTGCTGTTGATTAAATTCTAGGCCTGGCAATTGCTAACATCTCTAAAATGTAATATTTTTGAAATAGCTTTGAAAATGCTATTTCATTCACACATTCTGGAAGAGCTTCTTTTCCTATATAATACCATATGTTCAGCTTCTATCATATATTCCCAATTCAAAAAACCTTCTGTCTTATGATGCGTTACATCAATCAACAAGGTGTTTATTTGGAAGACATTTGGTCATGAGCTATAACATTCCTTCCAGATACAAATTAAATGAAACCCTAGCATATAGCTCTCCATCATTCATCATTTGAGGTAGTTGGACAAGACAGGCTTTAATGACTTGAAAAGCTCTTCCAAGGGCAAGTGCAGCTCCAGACATTTTGGTGTGAAAAATACTATGGATGCACTGAACTTGTGCCCAGTTTGTCTCCAGCAAAATATATTTCTGGGACTTTTTGAGAAAACCTATTTAAAGAACATAATATCCCTGAGCAACTCACAATTTCATTAAAATTAAAAAAAAAACAAAGTAGAAAAGAGTTTCTGTCTCTTTCTCTCCATCTCTCTCTCTCTCCTCCTCCCTCCCTCTCACCATTTCTGTCTCTCCTACCTCTCTTTTTCCCCTCTATCTTTCATTTGAAGCTTTTTCTTCCCCCCACCTTCTTTTAAAGTTTACTTATTTATTTTGAGAGAGAGAGAGAGAGAACAGGGGAGGGTGAGAGAGAGAGGGAGAGAACAGGGGTGGGTGAGAGAGAGAGGGAGAGAGAGAATCCCAAGGAGGCTCCACAGTCAGTACAGAAACCAACATTAACATGGGACTCAAACCTATGAATCTTGAGATCATGTCCTGAACCGACATCAAGAGTCGGATGCATAACGGACTGAGCCAGTTAGGCACCTCCATTTGAACATTTTTCAAATGACTGTTACAACCAGAGTTTGACTATAGACTATACATGGATGGAGAAGAGAAATGGACAAACATCTGATAAATAGTAAAAACTTGATTTACATCTGTTGGTAGGTTTTCTAAACGGAAAATCATTTTACTTTCATTATACATGCAAACAAGCCTTCACCGATATTTCCATCAACCTCAGGAGTATTTCCATTTTTCTTCTTTTTAACCATTCGCACTATTTCTGTACATATTAGTAAACATTAATAGCTTTAAAAAAAGGAAAAGATCTTAAGATGGAGTGAATTAAATGATGAGAACTATTTTGTGTGGCCAACTGTACTTTCTTCATTTGGGGAACCCAAAAGTTTTTTCAGTCTTGCTATTTAAAAACAAAAATATGTGTTTAATCAGCATATGAAACAATGAAACTACATAATGAAGTGAACATGTAAATGTAATCACTTAGCATCATAAAACTAATTAACAGCAGAGAGGATGAATTTTTTCACCTTTGGTAGTTCTGATTCTGTTTTAATTTTCTTTATCATAATTACAGTAAAGAATATTTTCAAAAGTTAATTCCTTTTGGTTTAAGGGCATCTATTGTATTTGCATGTTTTATGTTTCTTACCCTGGAAGCAAATGCAAAGATGTCACTGTGCCAGCATCCTTAGCAGCCTAGAATCGTAAGGCAGACAGAGACTTGCTTGTCTCCTCCTTGTGATTGCTAGCAGAGTTTACCATCTTCTCATTGGGAAGGGTAAACTGAAAATAGGGCAAGTTGATGAAATCATTTTTTATAATATTTTTAAAAATTATTTGAGAGAGAGAGAGAGAGAGCAAGAGAATCACAAGCAAGTTCTGTGCTGTCAACATGGAGTCCAGTGTGGGGCTTGAACTCACAAATTGCAAGATCATGACTTGAGCCAAAACCAAGGGTCTGATGATTAATCAAGCCACCAGGTGCTCCACAAGTTGATTAAATCTTAATGCATAGGTGTCTTTTATATAAATAGAATAATTCAACAGAAAAGTACATTTCTATTTTCTGTTCAGTTATAAACTGAGTCATACTTATCACAAGATTTATTACAACTTGCTACTGCAAAATTTTAAAATAATAAATATATAAATTATTGGTAGAAAACTTATCCTTTTTCAGGGCGCCTGGGTGGCTTAGTTGGTTAAGCGTCCGACTTTCGCTTAGGTCATGATCTCGCAGTTCGTGGGTTCGAGCCCCGCGTCGGACTCTGTGCTGACTGCCAGCTCAGAGCCTGGAGCCTGTTTCAGAGTCTGTGACTCCCTCTGTCTCTGACCCTTCCCTGCTCACGCTGTCTCTCTCCCTCTCTCCTAGAAATAAATAAAACATTAAAAAAAAAAGAAAACTTATCCTTTTATTCATTTTCTCCCTCCCTCCTTCCCTCTTTTCTTTTCTTCCCTCCCTTCCTCTTTCCCTCCCTTCCTCCCTCCCTCCCTCCTTCCTTCCTTCATCTCTCATTCTCACTTTATTCCTTCCTTGTTTTCAAACATTAAGTGCCCACACTGAGCAAAGCAAAGGGATGCAAAGAACATTTATCAGTCTTTCACTGGATTCTTTCTGCCAGGATGATGCCCTCACTATCACCAATTTTTCTATTGTTAGATTTTTTAATTTGCCAATTCGATTAGGAAAGTGAGAAAAACTGAGGTCCATCACTGGAATTTTGGAGCTTTTAAGTCTGGAGATGCAGCCCAAATCTGCCCACGTTCTGACTAATGCAGATAGAGATGACAAGTTCAGACTGTATCACTTGCAGAAGGTTCCTTAAAAACACTCTTCTCATGCCTACATAGTAATTCTGTCTTAAATGTTTCTTATAAATATGTTTTAATTGCAGTAGCAGTGAGGTGTACAAGGAATCACTGAGTAAGTGTCAGGGGTCCTTTACTAATCAGTTGTGTGTGAACCCTGGGCACAGCTCATTAATCATAGTGTTGCATTTCTCTCTTCCATGGCATAGAGATATTGCCATCAGCGTGAGCCATCCCACAGTGCCACTGCCAGGATCTACTGAGATAATGAATATGAAAAAGCTTTGAACAGAACACGGTACTGTAGAACGACAAAGACTTAATATTTTAACATAGAATGTACATGATGTTTTCCCAAACCCTTGAGAAAAATTTTGGTTTACTCTCTGAGAATAAAACAATACTGTATTGACATAGTTTCTTGATTCCCAAACTACAAATATAAATATACTGTGTCATCACTGCACATAATATAACATGTCTAAGACAGACTCTAATAGGAACAGTTAAGGTATAAGAAAATGAAGTATATGCTGCAGGTTATTAAGGGATTAATTCATCAGCCTTGTAAATCTAATGACCACTATTTATTTCCTCAGCCTTTCATGCACATATTGAGAATTTGTCATTATTTTTAACCTTGGGAAAGTTTCCCAGGACGACAAGCACTGATTGTGAGCAATTTAGTAAACTATGTTACACTAAGCTCCTTAGATTTTCAAGTGATAATCGTGAGGTTCACAAAGGTTTAAGTGCTACACACAAGTCATCTAACTAAGGAGTAGAGCTGAAATAGCAATGTCTTCTGATTTATGTATCTGCCCAATAATCTCAACTAGCATGGTTTCTTCTGTGCCACCATATTGTTTGACACAACGTGGTTACTCAAACCACTGTGGGATCCTCTGCTTCCTATGTGGCTGTTTCGGTAGTCAGTGCAAAAACCCTAGTTCATTATACACAGGCTCCACATAAGGCAGGTTTCATAATTTTTCCATGTGAAAGACACATGCATCATTGGATGAAACCGAAGAGCTGACAAACGACAGGAAGATTAGGTAGCCAGCCTTTTTTTTTTTCTTTTTTACTTTATGGAATTTTTCATGTTTTATTATCTATCTACTCAGATAAAATTAGGTGGGACACATTTTTAATGCTTCCAATAAATAAGAAAAATGTGCCTGCAGGATGAAAAATCCTGTGACTGCCTTGTGTTATTTGCACCAGATGAATCTAATTTGTATTCAGACATCAGCACTATAACTAACTAGAGAAATAAAATGGATGGCTATGACCTCTCTTCAATTATTTAGTAAGGATGAAGTGTCAAGTGACGAAAAGTAATGATGCTGTGACTAGATATAGCGTTACACCTATTAGATAGTGTTACACCTATAGTGTTACACCTATTAGATAGAAATTCAAGATGGAATATGCACATAAACACACATACATACGATAAACTAATAGCATTGAAGGTTAAGCAACCCATAACTGCCATATTACTTTTTGGAGACGGAAGTATTTACACTTAAATTAGCTGGTGTTGACAAGAGGCTTAAAATTCTTTTTTCGTAATATGCAGATAGAATGTTATTTTTTAAGGTTTATTTATTTATTTGGAGAGAAAGGGAGAGAAAAGAGATCAAGTAGGGGAGGGGCAGAGAGAGAGAATCCCATACAGTCTCCAGTGTGTAGCCCCATGCACGGCTCAAGCTCCACGAACCCTGAGATCATGACCTGAGCAAAAGTTAGATGCTTAACCAGCTGAGCCACCCAGGAGCCCTTAATTATAACTTTTTAAAAAGCAACAAGAAAACATAATTCACAAAGCAGAACATGTTTTATTCTATCACTTACTCAAGGCAAGGCATTAGTATTTGAGTGTCATATAACTATTCAAAATGTACATTATTCCACATTTTAGAAACTACTGAAATAATACAGAATATGCGGGATATAATTTTAACACAGGGTCCCGCATTCCTTTCTGGAGCTGCTGTCACCAAGCATTTTACTCTGAAGACAATCCTTTCCTTAGGCAGCCAGCTTTAGAGTAAGTCAGAAACATGCAGATGCTTACTTTAGAATGACTATACCTGCTCTATTTCTCCTTTTCTTCAATGTTATGATTATACGATTGGTGGGAAGAGGTAAGGAGTGATTACACCAGCAGGGATGGCTCCTGACTTAAAACTTCCAATGTTAAAAAGACCAACTGTCCTTTTTTTTTTTTTTTAATGAGCCCTAGGGACCATATGGAAACGGAGTTAGGGACCAGTTACCACTTTTGTTTTGTTTTGTTTTGTTTTTGTTTTTGTTTCTGGGACAGTTAACTAATTAACAGCTTGCAGCAGACCATCAACTGATGTACAGAAACATTCTTTCTCACCAATTTCTGTGATCAACCTTCCTTTAACAACTCAGGAACCTACAGCATGGAAAATAGAAATGGAGGCGAAGAACCCGGACACCTTTAGGAGTAATATGAAGGAGATGCTCCTTTAGATGGCCAAGGAGGGAAAGACATAACTGAGAACTACCATTAATCCTAGACAATGACCAGAAGAGGATCGGGTACAAGTATACGTTGGAAAGAATTTAAACACAATACCTTTTCTTTACATCTAAGAAAAGCGACAACCAATTTGGAAAAAGCACAAAGGAAGCATACTAGTTTGATGAGATTCTTTCTACCTGCATGTGGATTTTTCCAAAGGGATTAATGACAGATGGTCTCAGTTCAGTGTTGACATGTAATGCTTCTCACGCATATAGGTTACAAATGTTGTGAAGTAAAAATTTGGAAATACACAAACAACATTGTTTTAAAAAGCTTATGTTGTCTGGCCACCTGGGTAGCACAGTTGGTTGAGTGTCTGACTCTTGATTTAGGCTTGGGTCATGATCTCACAGTGCATGAGTTGGTGCCCTGCGTTGGGCTCTGTGCTGACAGCATGGAGCCTGATTGGGATTCTTGCTCTTTCCTCCCCCACCACCTCTGCCTCTACCCTGCTAACTCTCTCTTTCTTTCAAAAATAAATACACTTAAAAAATTAAAAAGCTTATATTGTCAAACATGTTATGTAAATCTTAATTTCTGAGATGTTCAAACTAAAACAGTCTTGAAATCAGATTACATTTTTGGTTAAGCAATGATTAAATCAAATACACAAGGGTGCATGGGTGGTTCAGGCAGTTAAGCATCTGACTTCAATTGAGGTCATGATCTCATGGTTCATGAGTTCGAGCCCTGCATGGGGCTCTGTGCTGACAGGTGAGTCTGGAGTCTGCTTTGGATTCTGTGTCTCCCTCTCTCTGCCTTCCCCCCATTCACACTCTATTTCTCTCTGTCTCTTAAAATTGAATAAATGTTAAAAAAACTTTTTACATCTAAGATGCAAAAAATTAAAGAAAGCATATCATATTCCTAACCCTCTCATAAACAAAGAACATGATAATGTTTTTTATTTATTTATTATTATTATTTCCTGTGTCTTGGAAATATTTCTTCTATGTATAATTTACCTCAAAAATAATTTTATACACCATTATCATGACATAATAATGAAAGAACCTTATTGTCTTTTGTAATGAATAGAAACTCTTTATACTTCTTTCTTCAACCTGTATGCAATATAAAATCCAGGAAAGATATAAAGGAGACACTAAAGCCCAGGATGATTTGTGATTTATCCAGGCTCCAGTATTGTTTGTAAACAGAAACATACCTGAATCCATCTACTAATCTCCACCCCCATCATCACCACAGCAAGCCAAGCCAGTATCATCTTTCACTTGGACTAAATAATGGATTCATAACTGGTTCTTATTTCTTCACTTGCTTTCCTCCAATTCATTTTTATGTGAAAAGAGGGCAATCTTTAAAAAAATCCAAATGTGTTCATATATTCTCTTGTTTAAAAGTTCAAATATCTCTTTTTGCATAAGGTTACAAAAATAGTTAATATGAGTAAAAGCTGACTGTCTCGTGGCAATATCTACTTTTCTTACTAGCAATTAGATTATAATTTGTAGTATGTATTTATTTCTGTGTAAGTTTTCTATCACCTCACCCTACTTCATGATTGTTTCTAGTTGCTTTGCATTGAATATCCTGTGCTTACCAAGAGCGTAGGTAGTACCAAAACACTAAATAATAAACATGTGTGAAAGAGTGAATAAATGAACAGATGGCTAGTGGATGACTGGGTAGAGCCCAATGCCAATCTCTAAAGAGGTGAAGTGTTTGGGTCCATTGTTGGCTAGGTTTAAATCCCAGCTTGGTTACTTATTTTCCATGTGAGATTGGACAAGTTAATAAACTTTCTAAGCCTTTTAAAATTTTTTATCAGTTTGCTTTTACTGGAATAGTAAAATTGAATAATAGAAAAATAGAATAAGGATGTTAGCAAAGAGGTAAAAAAGTGAAGAGAATGAGGGGAAAACTGATGTGTTAATAAGTTACTGAAAGCTGAGGAAAGTTCAAGAACACAGGTGTTTAGACAGACTTAGATGAGAAAGAAACAAAAATACTGCCTGAAAGGAGGCGCATACATGTCATATGGGAAATGGAAGAAGGAAGAACAGATGATAAAGAGAGATGGAGGATCAAAGGAGTTCAGAAGTTCATGACTAATGCATCTCTCCTTCTGTCTGAGCAAATATTTTGTTTAGAATAAAAATATCCCTATAATGTCTGTGCATTAACTTTAAGCAAAATGTTTTCAGTGAAATTACCTATCTAGTCCCAATTTAAATGATAGAAACTTGAACAAAAAAACTAAGACTACATTAAAAACGATACTGATATTGTATGTATTTAAAGATGTAGGTTTGCCTGTATCAAACTAGTAGCAGGGGATCATTTTTTTTTACATCACCAAAAATAATGGCTTTTGACATTGTAAAAGTAAATAACCTAAATATAATTTTGTTTGGTTGCTTGCAACATCTCAGTCCATATATTCCAACTGTAGCACATACTCTAGTGCTTTTAATAATAGCATTTTTTCTTAATAATTGATGTAACACATAATAGTTAAAGCTACTTTCAGTTCTTTGGACCAGAGCCTGCTAAAACAAACAAACAAACAAAAACAAAAGGGAAAGAGAGGAACAATTTAAGGCTTATAATTTGCTACAACAAGAATAAGATATGATAATAAATCATTCTAACTGATTCTAACTAGCTTATGCTAAACTGGCTTTCTCTTAGGAGTTCTGGGCAGCACGAGAGACAAAAGCAACCACGGGTGCCCACTAAGACAAAGGGAAAAGTCACCTTCTACTCCAAAATGGCATATGGGATGGCACATGGTGACAGTGAGCATAATCGGTGACTTCTGTGCTGGCTTCATTCCATAGCAAGCCCTCAATGTCCGCATCCCAATTGAGCTCATTAAGCTCAGGTTTGAGTGAAGGAGAACAGCAATTCTCATCCTGCTGCTCTGTGGGCACAGAAAGTACCTCCCTACCTCCAACCTCCCATTTTTCAACCCGATAATGTAGAAAATGTTCTTTATGAACTGAATCAAAGACATGCAGCCCAAACAAGGGGCCTCAGTGACAGCCAGGGGTTATCTATTTCACATATATTTATTACATTCTGAAAGTAAATGCGAAGGTTAAAATTTTTATCAAAATAAATCTGAACTTGTAGCCTTACAGTAGTCCTTAAAACAACCCAGGGTCCTAAAATCTCAGGGCATTTGACTTCTGCTAGTACTAATCAAAAGAAAAGTTAGTTCCCTTAATTTTAAGGTAAACTAAGCATCTAATAAACTCTAACTGGAACCTACCAGTCTTTACAGCTTCCTTTCCCTTACTGCTATTTAAATACTCTGAAAAAAGTAATAAAATAAAAGCAATAAGCATTGTTTTTCATGGTTACTAGATTGTCAGCCCCCCAGAGGGCAGGCTCCATGTCTTTAAATTTTCCTCCTCTCCTACAAAGGTGCTTTACCGGCAGAGAATATTCAGTAAATACTTCTGGAATATCTCTGTAACATAAAAGAATTCAGCCTCTTAAAATGTCATCATGTGTTTAAGATAAAGCAGCAAAGTAGATATAGAAAGTAAACAAGATCCAGAAGATTAATTTGGTTTTGCAAAGATTAATGTTACTCTCTGATTTTAGAAGCAACCTCATTAATAAATATTTATTGGGTCCTCACTGGTGACATGGCCCTGGTCTTGGTACTTGGTATGGATTAAACACTCGTTATTTCCACGCTCTCTGCCGAGACAGGATTGACTGCATCTTCCCAAATGAGACCCTCACTTGCATCTTCCTGGGAACAGTATGAATCATTTACAACAGTTAGCACTGAAAAGCACAGCTGATGTGGTAGCATTTATTATAAAACATACTCATTTGAAGCAGTAATTGTTCTGCTACCAGGGCACAACCCTTTATAACATCCTTTAAACAGTTTTTTTATGAAGATGGAACTTTAATTTTTTCAGTAGCTACCACGTGCAATGCTTGAGTACCTTTCCTCATTTGTTTTTCATCATGTATCACTACCCAGAGGCAATCATTAGCTAATTTGCTGATTTACGGTTGCAGTTTATGAGCTTGAAACAATGCTAACCCATTTTTGTTCCTTCCTCAGTGCACTGGCAGATGAAGAATGTGTGTCCTTTATATTCTGAGCTGTGTAAAGAAAATGTACCTCGCCCTATGTGTTCTTGGCTTCTACGACATCTGAAACTGCTGCCTTATTGCTTTCCTGCTGGAGCTTAACTGAAAGCAATGTTTACCTAGCCACCCAATCCGAAAGCTGCTAAGGTGCTTTGTGCTGCTACCTATGACAAAACAAGGTCAGAACACCAGCTTAGCATGGGGAATCTAACGGCTATTACTTATGCAGTATTACAGTGACATACATACTGAAGAGCAGGATTGGTTACCACTGTGTAGGCTGACAGGGCCTGGCGTCCTAGCTGTGTGAGGCATGTTTTCATTATTTGATGAGATACAGGCACTCACATCCAAACCCTGTTTTGAATAATAACAGTATATATTACCTTCGCATGTGTGACCCACATTCCCCCATAAAGAGAGGAGAGATTCCGAGTGCTTCCTAGTACTGACCGAGTAGCTGAGAAGGCCACGGTGTTCAACTGCATCCGCGGGCTTCCAAGTTTGCTGACAAAATACACGTATCAGATGGACAACAATAAGTGCTGGTGAGAAGGTGGAGTAATTGGAATCCTCATGCATTACTGCTGGTGGGAATATGAAATGGTGCAGTTGCTTTGGGAAACAGTCTGGCAGCTCTACAAAGAGCCAAACACAGCTGTAATATGACCCAGCGACTCCACTCCTTGCTATAATACCCAGAAACTCGAAACTATATCCACACAAAAACTTTTACCAATGTTCATAGTGGCATCATTCATAATAGCCCCCAAGTAGAAACAACCCAAATTTTTATCAGCTGATGAGTGGATAAACAAAATGTAGGATACTCATACTATGGAATATTGTTGAGCCATAAAAAGGAATGAAGTACTCACACAAGTTACAACATAGATGAACCCAGATACATTACGCTAAGTGAAAGAAGCCAGACACAAAAGGCCACAGATGGGGCGCCTGGGTGGCTTGGTCGGTTGAGCGTCCGACTTTCGCTTAGGTCATGATCTCGCGGTTCGTGGGTTCGTGCCCCGCGTCGGGCTCTGTGCTGACTGCCAGCTCAGAGCCTGGAGCCAATTTAGAGTCTGTGTCTCCCTCTCTCTCTGACCCTCACCTGCTCACGCTGTCTCTCTCTCCTAGAAATAAATATTTTTTTTTTTTTTAAAAAAGGCCACAGATACGATTTTTATGAGCTATCCGGAAGAAACAAATCCACAGAAACTGAAAGCAGACCAGTGTTGGTTGGGATCTGGAGGGACCGTGAAGTGGTGAGGGAGCAAGTGATAATGGTCATAGAGTTTCATTTTCAGATGATAAAAATGCTCTAGAATTAGTTTGTGGGTGTGACTGCATGGCTGGAATTATACTACAAAACACTGAATGTACACTTTAGAAAGATTTATGGTATGGTATATGAATTACATCTTTTAAAAATGCACTTATTGATGTCTTTGTCTTTATGTGATAAGCACCTTCATATTAGACACTGTTAGGCTGTTATTTTTCCACATGCTCATAGAAAGCTTATGTGGACTAATTTAAGAAACATTTCAAGTGTAAAAACCACTATTCTACATTTTTATTAAGATCACAGGATTTAATTTTAAAAATATACTTGTTGGGGCGCCCGGGTGGCGTAGTTGGTTAAGCGTCCGACTTTCGCTCGGGTCATGATCTCGCGGTTCGTGGGTTCAAGCCCCGCGTCGGGCTCTGTGCTGACTGCCAGCTCAGAGCCTGGAGCCTGTTTCAGTCTGTGACTCCCTCTCTCTCTGACCCTCCCCTGCTCACGCTGTGTCTCTCTCTCTCTCCTAGAAATAAATAAAAAAAATAATAATAAAAATAAAAATATACTTGTTAATATACCTAATTATCACTTGATCTATCACATTAGATGTTTTCTTATCTCTCTTTTTATTGAATAAACCCGATTCTCTTTGAATTTCTTCAATGTGCTTAATATGGCAATCTTTTCTCTTTAAGATGAGAATTAAATCATTAAATTTTTTTAAAATGTTTATTTAATTTTGAGAGAGAGAGAAAGACAGAACAAACAAGGGAGGGGCAGAGAGAGAGGGAGACAGAATCTGAAGCAGGCACCAGGCTCTGAGCTGTCAGCACAGAGCCCCATGCGGGGCTCAAACTCACAAAGTGTGAGATCATGACGAGAGCCAAGTTGGTTGCTTGACTGACTGAGCCATACAGGCGCCCTGAGAATAAAATTATTTTAATGTTCACACTGGATTAAAATCTGAGCTTCTTTTTTTTTTTTTAGTTTATCCTATTGCTTTTGGGTAGGGAGTGAAGGAACAGAATTATGCTGTTTTACTTGTGATTCTGTTTTTGGAAGTCTAATAGACAATAGAGTTCTATCTTTCAGACAAAAATAAATAACATTTTAAAGGCCTCAGATTCCATATTTTTCAAACTTTACTCCATAATTTCAGAAACTTTATTACCTTTCGCTGGGACTATAAAAATGATCTCATACGTGGCATCACCCAATCTAGCCTCACCCCTTTAACTTCTCCACAGTTAAAGGACATTCTGTTAATAGCGGTCCTCTCTTCAAAAACCTTGAATATCACTTTCCTTTTGATCTTAGGATAATTTCCAGTCTGATATTTTGGCTTTTATTCCTACCATATTCTACTAATTCCTATGTGCTCCTTCTATTCCAGCCCGATATGTTCCTTCCTATTTTCTCACATATTCTCATCATGATCCTTGTGATATCCCACTGCCTAGATTGATTTCCACTTCACCTACCCCTGTTGATATTCCATCCTTTTCTTAGGGCATATGTCAATCACAGGTAACATGGAAATCTCATGAAAGCAGAAACATTGTCTTAACCCCAGGGACTAGAACAGTGCCAGGTGCAAAGTAGAAATTCAAGCAACAAATAAGTAAATAAATAAAATTAATTTATGGTAAATGACAGAAGTAATAGCTTCTCTATATCCTTCCTGATATCCCAATTCTCTCTGAAATCATGTAAAACTACTTTTTCATTGTACTTAATATTCTACTATACATCTTATTTGAGTGTTTATCTTTATCTCCCTGGTCTCTCGTTCATTTCATATTTCCAGCATTTATTTCACCCCGCCTTGAACATGGTCTCTGTTCAGTGAATATTTTTTCATTAAATTAAACAACAAAGCTCAATTTCTGTACTTGAGGAACTGTATCTGCTTTGCATTTTTTCCTCTTAAACGCTGGGTTACATAAATATTATGTGGTTAGAAAGAGAAAAATTTTTTAACAAAAAATAAGGTAAATTCTAGGATTTTTCATTATTTGGTTTTTATTTAATATGATGTATGTCATGATCCATTCCTTTGGGAATTTTAGATTTTATAGAATGTGTCTATTTAAAGTATGATTGACATGAACCCACACAAATAAGTCATTCAAAAACTTGTAGCTTTGAAGGCAAATGTGTATATGATGAGCATTTTCCTACTTTGCTAATAGTATGTCATGGCAGAGGATATATTGCTTACTGGTTCTGATTCATCTTTGGGATCAGAGTTGATGCCAATGCAATTTTAGAACATTTCTCATTAACTGTTGTTGGTTGTGGATGTGGGGAAACTAAATCTAAGATCTAAATTTTCTCCATCATTCTTTCAAAGGAACAGTGGTAGTGTTTCATAGAAGCTGTACATCCTTCATTTCCTTAATATTAGTATTATTACCATTTCAAGGCAACAATAACATAGAAGTTCTAGACTACCGATCAAATTGTATTCCACATGGATAATACGTTATACGTCAAGTTATAAGTGAATTTCTCACGTAATAGGAAATCTGAACCACAGTTGCTACCCTTATTTACCCCAAGGTGAATACAATCTCCATAAAATGAATCATATTCACATGTCCTGTACATGAGTCACTGTCTTCTTGATTGGTTACATGGCGCCTGGTTGGTGTCTACCTGTTATTAATGTGGTAAAGAAAGTCTGCCTGAACTGAGTTTTGCTCTATTTTGAATATTTCTCAATTTAAATATATTTCCATTTCAGAAACTAGAGTTAAAACTTAAAAATACTAATACTAAATTACTTGCAAATGCAGTTTTCTCTATCCACTAAGAAGTCCTGCAGTACTTACAGAGATTTATATTTCAATTCTCAAACTTGAAGATATTTCCTATAGGCTTTAAATACCTGTATATGGTAAGGATTCCAAAAATAAACACTGAAGAATCTGGTGGTTCTAAAAATGTAAGATAAAGCCCTTGCGAAAGAAATATACCTGATAAACACAGGCCATTATTGAGTAATTTATAGAAATGAAAACAGCAAAACATTGAAAAATTACATTTACAAAAATTTTTCCTTCAATGTCTTTTAAAAACAGAATAAATGTGTTATTTTGTTCCAGTGAAATGACAGCTATGGCAATTCATGTATGATGGGTTTTAGTGCGGTAGAGATGGGGAGCAAATAAATTATAACTATCACAGTTTTTCCTCAGAAATGTACCTTCATTTCAATCATTTACGGAGTGAAAATTTCATTTTATATAAAATGTATTCTGGTCATTTAATACAAACTACAAAAACTTACCTAGATGAAGAAATTGGTTCTAATTTTTTCTTCTGTTTTATAAGGTCACACAGTGCTTCTCCCAGTATTTACCTTCTACAGTAGAAGGACAAATATAAATTAAAATAAGAGGTTAACTTCTCTCAGGTGAAAATAAGGGACTTCTTTCCTCTCTTTTTCTCAGAGTATTTACTTCAGAAAACTTGTGGTTCTTAATACTTTCTCCTCTCTTTGAAATGTATGTAAATCCTTTTGAAGACTAGATAGGGCTTTTGTAATCTTTATGACCCAGGGATGTCTTTCTCAAGGACTTGGTAGTCAGTCATCTCTTTGAGTTGTAAACATCAAGGAAGCTAGCATCCACATCTTGTCTCCCAGTTTCTATGGGAGGGTAGGAGTCTAACTATGGTGGGTGCCTCGCTCCAAGTTGCAAAACTACCTGTGCTCATAAAGATATGAGAAGTTTGTTCTTCCTCTGGATGAAGCCAGTTAGGCAACATGGACGGTCACCCCAATAACCAGATAAAGTTAGGATAAACTATGTGTGATAAATGGTGCTGTCAATTTCTCTAGTTGAGGATTCGTTATTGTTTCCCTTGAAAACATGTGGAATGGGTTGTATACACTTGGCCATATAAAAGGATGACACTTCTTCCTGTTTTTGCGTTCTTGTAGGGGATTGCCTGTGATGCACTTCACATCTGGTGTAATGAATGTTTATTCAATAATAGAGCATGTGTTTTTCCTATACTACGTTTATGGAAAGGATTTCTGTGTTAAGAGAAGATTTTGCTTTTAATTCTATTTCCCCAACAATTTGGAAGTTATTAACAGATATAGGTATGCTATTTCAGAGTAATGCATGTAATCAATTAATTGTATTTCATATGTTAGAAAACATTTGAGAAAGTTGTCTAAAATGATTGCTTCTGCTTAATGTTATAAACTGATTTTATTGTAGTTATGTTGGGAAGTCACTGCCTGCCTATAATTGTATCCATTCGATACATTTGCATTCTCCTCTCCTTCCTTGGTTTACTGACCGGCACACTTTTGTTAATCTCTAACCCCTAACCAGCCTTCTTTTACTATACTAGCTCCTAAAGTTCCATTTAGTAAGCAACTGTTTGAGTATCATTATATGCCAGGCTACGCCAGGAACTACAGGTACAAGACAAGGCAAGATGGTCAAGGGCACGTGGTTTCAGGAAACTGTTTTTTAAACAAGTCTCCCAATTCTGATGCAGGTGGTCTGCAGTCCCCATTTTATGAAACTTCATTTATGAAATTTACTGTTCTATTTCCTTCTACATACAAACTCCTAGAGCTTAACATAGCCATGGAAAATTGCTTAACATATATGCAAGAGAACAAGCAGATTGCAATGTTGTATGTACAATCCTAACATGTAGAAGACTCTCCATCTAGAAATGGAGATAGAAGGAAATGCAACCAAAATTATATATTAAGAGAGATGGAGTTATATTTTCTCTTTCTTGGATTCCAGGAATTTCATACATTTTATCTGTTCTTCAATGCACTATAGCTCATGTCATCCCTTTAAGAGATTTCCCTGATCACTGAAATATGAAATCCCTGGCCACTTCAGAATTCCAGCCGTTACTCATTCATATCTCTTTTATTGGGTTTCTCATAATACATCATATACTTCTGTATTTTCCTTTCATGCTGTAAACTAAAGATAGAGTAAAAATCTTGTTTATATTATCAACCCAAGTTGAATTGAAAAGTAGACACACAATGTATAATTTTAAATCGTTGAAGAACTGTATCTCCATATAAATTTGAATTTATTCATTTTGTTGCCTAAAAAATTATTCAGAACTTTGAAGAAAAGCAAAAAGATGGACAGCACACTTTTTAAATATCACACAGAAGAAAAAGCTACCCAAGGATTGTCTAGGGATGAATTTGGTTCATCTCACTCTTTACTTTTCATTAAAGGTCCCAGATTTTGCTTACTAACTTGTAAATTTTCTCCCGGTGAGATGCAAATAATTTCTGTCTGGTGGAACAGATAGTCATAAAGACTGCTGGCCTGTTACATACTAACCAGTTTGTATCTAATTAATCAATTTGTATGTTGTTTTGACATTTCTTTGTTCAATTCCCTATAAATACCCTACCTTCTTAAATTCTCCTTGAACTGATCACAGTATCACTTAATTATGAGTTAAATAGAATCTTTGGCATGGATTCCCATAATATTTGTCTGAAAGTAAAGATTTTGTTTCTTTGAAAATTAAACTTTACTAGTAGTACTTTTGTTTATTAAAATAACTATTTCTGTTTTCAAACATCACTTATGTGTTGGGGTGCCTGGGTGGCTCAGCTGGTTAAGCGTCCGACTTTGGCTCAGGTCACAATCTCACCGTCCATGGGTTCGAGCCCCACAGCGGGCTCTGTGCTGACAGCCTAGAGCCTGCAGTGTGCTTCACATTCTGTGTCTCCCTCTCTTTCTGCCCCTCCCCCGCTTGTGGTCTATCTCTCTTTTTCAAAAACAAACAAATAAGCATTTAAAAAAACCTATAAAGGGGCACCTGGGTGGCTCAGTAGGTTAAGTGTCCGACTTCAGCTTGGGTCATGATCTCACAGTTGATGATCTTTGAGCCCTACATAGGGCTCTGTGCTGACAGCTCAGATCCTGGGCCTGCTTCAGAGTCTGTGTTACCCTTTCTCTCTGCCCCTCCCCTTCTCACACTCTGTTTCTCTCTCTCAAAAATAAATAACATTAAATTTTAAAAGAAAAACCTATAAAAAAGAAATTGCTTACATGTTAATAAAAGGCATACTATTTTGAAACCTTTCCCTTCTAGAAAAAATAACCTACCAAGTACAAAACTTTAAGTTTTATTCAACTAAAAATCTCTGTAAGGAGGTCTAAAATAAGGAATTTAGCATCCCTTTTTGGATTATTAATAATGGGCTTATTTTAATCATTAACTTGCTAAGTCCAATAATACGTTTCTGTCTTTAGCGTTGATTTTGGATTGCAATGGCCTGATAAGTAATGTCCCTCAGAGAAATAAAGTTTTTTTTTAAAACTAAATGTTTCACAAAGACACAGAAGTAGCTTTCAATGAGATTCATAGAATGCTATTAATATGAATCACAGACCATGATTAAGCCCCTTCAGAATTTTATAGTGGATAAAGATCTTTTAAGATCTCCCTTGTGCTGAAGGGTTTGCCAGAACTAATCTTAGCCTTATGGTAGAAACAGAGAATTGTCTGCCGCACAGCTGTTATTGTGGAAAGATCCATGGCTCACTGACTAGGATGGAAGTACCAATATCCACGGACCATCCTAATGTCTCTGAGAAAACTAATATAAATACTTAGTCCCGAATCTGATACCCATGGGTTAGACTTCAAACATAGCTCACTTCCTAGTTTAACAAACTCCCTTAGTACTTGCTTTTTGACCAGCCCTAAGTCACTATTATTAAATATGTAACTAAGTATGGCTATTTAATATTTGGGAAAAGAATATTTTTATTGTACCATTGGGAAATACATTTGTACTCCTGAAAAATTAGTCTATTCCAGTTTGAAGACTTCTATTAAATACTTCCAGCTTTTTCTAGCCCTGTGGTATTCATTTTACCAATCTCACTTCCAAAAACAAATTTAGGCACCTGCTCTTTGAAAATTTCAGAGTCAATCATCAAGGTCATTTGACCCAAAATTTATTCATTTATTATTCAAGAAAAAGTTTTATTAAAAATATTTTTCAAGTGAGTAAAGATACTATAGTATTAGGTTCAGGAGTAGAACCCAATGATTCTTTACTTACATGTAATGCCATTTAGCCCATCCCCCACCAACCTCCTCCACAATTTTTTTTGGTTTATTTATTTATTTTGAGAGAGACAGAGACAGTGTGAGTTCAGGAGGGGCAGAGAGAAACCCAAGCAGGCTCTGTGCTGCCAGTGCAGAGCCCTATGTGGGGCTTAAACTCATGAAGCCATGAGATCATGACCTGAGCCAAAACCAAGAGTCAGACACTCAACCCAATGAGCCACCCAGGCACCCCAACTAAAAATTTATTTAAAATGCATAAAAGTATTTTCTATTAAAACTGAATTATTGTAATTTCAAGCATTAGTCTCATTTTAAATGTCGAATTGCTCCTGTCAATCTAACACAGACAGTTGTTGAGATAGGGTGAGGCAGTGCTTCTGAAGGGAGCTGCAATGGGCTCCCCAGAGGCGGGCCTAAGAGGAGGGCAGGGCAACAAGGATGCTTTAGAAATTGGACCTGACTCCTCTTAGCTACATCACTGTTGTCATAAGCCATTACCAAAGGCATTCTGTTACATGCTCCAGGCCCATTCTTGTTGAAGAAAGTTCTAAATAACTTGTCTAAGAAACAGAAAATACCTTCTGAATGTTCTTCATCACCAGTACCCTGGCCACAGCATGGTTGAGGACCTCAGGGTTTCCCTCCTAGGCTGTTCCAGCAGCCTTTCAGCTGGTCACTCATTTCCATCTTTTCTCTCTTCCAGTCCACCCTCTGCAGTATTGTTAGGATTACTATTGCCAAACAAATATGATTATTTTACTTCCTTGCCTAAAAACCTCCTCTGGAAAGCTGAGCAAAAAAAAGAAAAAAATATATCCTATTTGCTTTAAGACAATGTATATCCTGCCTTTTGGCATTCATTTGGATATTATGGGCTGACCTGTGTCTCCACAAAATTCATATATTGAAGTTCTAACCTGTTCCAGTACCTCAGAATGTGACTGGATTTGGAGACAGGGCCTTTGATAAGGTAATTAAGATGAAATGATGTCATATGCATGATGCTAAGCCAAGATGACAGGTGGCTTTTTTTTTTTTTAAGTTTATTTACTTATTTTGAGAGAGAGCGAGAGAGCACACAGAGTGTGGGGTGGGGAGGGGGACACACAGAGAAAGAGAGAGATGAGAGAGAATCCCAAGAAGGATCTGTGTCATTAGCACAGAGCCTGATTTGGGGCTGGAACTCATGACCGTGAGCTCATGACCTGAGCCGAGATCAAGAGTCAGACACTTAACAAACTGAGTTACCCAGATGCCCTGACTGATGTTCTTATAATACAAGGAGATTATGACACAGACAGCACTTAAACTGAGGGGTATCCATGGGATAACAGCAAGAAGGCATCCATCAGCAAGCCAAGGGGAGAGGCCACAGAAAAAAAGCAAGCCAGCTGACTACTCAGTCTTAGGCTCCGAGACTCCAGAACTGTGAGAAAAGAAATTTCTGTTCTTTAAGTGACCCAGTCTGTGGTATTCCATTAAGGCAAACCTAGCAAACTAACACAGATATCTTAAAGAAATATTTACCAAGTTTCATTCTTTATGTACTACTACATCAGTCAATTAGAATGTTTAAAAGATAGGCAAAATATATTAATATATAATTTACTGAAGAGTGAAAATTATAAGAAAACATTTACCTTCTATATTAAAAAGAAATGTAAACCAGAATAACATTGATTTTGTCACCTATCAAATATTTTTTTTCCTTTTAAGTATTTGATAATACCAGGTGTTATTAAAGATTACTGATGGCAGTCTTATTTGCTAGAACTTTTATAGAAAGTGATTAAGAAAATTTTATAAAGAGATTGAACAAAAACATAAAGTAAAATGTGGCCCAGCAATTCTACTCTTAAATGATTTATGGAAGTAATATCAGAAGTTTACTGTGTGTGTGTGTGTGTGTGTGTGTGTGTGTACATGGTTGTGTTCACTTTTCTTTACTATTATTTATAATGAAAAATTAAAGCCACATACAAATGTGACCATGCTTTATTAAAGATCATTTTAATTAACTTTGCCTGCCACATCCAGTCATTTAAGTAAGAACAACCTACGGAAGTGCCAATCTCTGTCTTCTCAATCCTTATCTACACATCCATACAAATACACATGCAGTTTTGGGGATTGTGCCTTTAGGATGTTGCCCTTGAGCTATGAGCCCTCACTACAGACTGTGCTGCCTTTGGCCTTTACAAAGTTGGTATTTGATATCTTTACTTTCCTTGGCCTTGGATTCAGCCCTTGTCTACGGACTCAGCCTTGGTTTTCAGGGGGTTCTTGCTCCTTGAGCCTTATGTTATTTCAGGGGGTTCCTGCTTAAATTACAGTTTTCCAGCACAGATCTCTGAATCTATTCACTGAGTTTGTTGCCTAACAAAGCTATTTTTAGTTATCAACTTTACCGTTTGTAACAGTTACATGCATTTGCTGTGTACTTTAGTAACTTACAGCTATTAAAATTTATGTATTAACACTATGTAATAATGTGGAAAAGTAACATAAAATTGCATAAACATAATTACATCTATGTGACCAAAAGCCTAGGCATTGGAATAAAGACTAGAAAGAAATGAACTAAAATATTTACAAAGTCCTTCATCTCTTGTCTTCTTTCATCTAGCTGACACATTCTAGAATCTACTGATGTAGAAATGTAATGGAAAGCAAAGTTACTTAGGCAATTTGATATACACAAATATATGTCAAAATATATATCAAATGTAAATCAATATATATATCAGATATATATAACAAATGTATATATACTAATGTACATATCAAATATTTAAGTCTATATTTCTGTGTGTGTATATATATATATAATGTATACTGCTAACTGATATACATCTATAGCAAGAATAACAACTTTTTATAATTGCTGAATTTTGTCTCTGTATCCAGTAGGATGAGGGTCAGGAAAAATAAATCCCCAAACAGGATGTTTAAACAAGAAGAAGTTTCTTTGCTTTTTTGACTAAAAATCAAGGTGGATAGTTTAGGATTGATGTAGTTTTCTAAATGTCAGCTCCTTGTGTCACTGCTGCTCTATCCTGCACAACTATGACCTCAAGGTCCATGCGGTGGCATCTCTTTTTCTGACAGCTGGCTGAATGGACGGAAAATAAGAGGGAAAGGATCTTTTATACTGTCTTCAGAAAGATTTTTAGAAACTTCCACACATTTTATATTGGCTAGAACCTAGTCACATGTCTCAACCTAGCTGGGAAGGAAGACTGAGCAAGCTACTCTCTCTTCAGAATTTCCATGGTCACAGCTAAATATCAATTCCTATGAAAGATATAGAGAAGAATTATTAAAGATAAGATCCACCATTTCTGGCACAGTCTCAAGAATTTTGCAAATTTGGAAACAGGGTTGTCAAATTCAAGTTGTGGAATTTTGTTCTCTCCTTGGCAATTTTACCATTTACTCTAAATTTTTCTTCTGCTTCCTTATTCTATCAACATCTCCTTGGCTTATGGCATCTTGATTTCAGTTTCCTAATTCTTTTTGTTTATTCATTTTCTTCTCTCCTAATCTTCACTGCTAGCGACGTAGACAACAAGTAAGTGATTTGTTTGAAAACTGCTGGCTATCATATTTCTGCTAATAAGAGAAACAAAGGTTCTTCCATTTTTAGTTCTTTGTAAGAGTCACTTACTTATTTTTACTCAGTGCAGATGACTGAGCTTGAAGGGATTTTGCCAAATCTTTATAAACTTGTTTAAATGTCATTTTTAACTTACCTGAAAAATATAAGAATATTGTGGGGTATGATGAAAAGTTCATTTGATAGTTACTTTATTCTGAAAGATAACTGTAAAGTTTTTTTTTTTTTTTATTTTAGAGGTCAGTTATATTTGGAGAATTTCTTGTGCTTCTTTGGTTTTTGGAAGAAGACAGATTTAGAAGGTTTCTTCCCAGGTTACTGGAGTTAGTATGACGTTTTGTAAAACCACTGTTTATATATACACTTTCCCCTAGGTGGATAGGCGTATTTTTTGTTAAGACTTTAATAGCAATGACTTTTGAGACTTGCAGTTACTTAAAGAGATCAAGGCACACTCCTGGGACTGTGGGAGGTAGTGAGGAAAGCAATACAGTGCAGTAGTTTTGTTAATCCTTCTGTATTTTTACACATAGTGCTGCTGGAGCACCTTGAGAAGAACAGTTTTTCTGTCTGGAATGTGAGAACAATTATAACAGGCAAGTCTTTGACCCTCTTTAAATAGTATACTGATGAGCATGGCTCCAATCTGGCTATGGGACACTTTAAATAATACAATAAACTAATTCAAGTAGTGCTAATAGTGCCAAATAAACTTTCAATAAATGACTACCCATCTTAAACTCTACCCCCCTTTTTTCCTTTAAAAGTCATGGATTCTAATATTTTCCAAATTATGTATTTCAGAAATATATGGGAAAATGTGTGCTAGATAAACTTGAGTATAATTGAATACTCATTCTTTTAACTTATATAGTGAAATGACTATGTAAATTGAGTAAAAAGAATTTTAAAATGTAACTTTCACTATATAGGTTAAAAGAATGCTTAGACCTTTATCTTGAATTTCCATGACATTTTATGCTATTCTTTTTGTATAGCCATCAACTTAATTACAGCTATAGCTTAAAAATTGTCACAAATAATCAATTAGCATTCATGTAAGGATTAAGGTAGTATTGTGAAGAAATAAAAACAATTAAAAGGGGCTGTCATAACACCTTATTTTCTTTCCATGTCTCTTCAAAATACTCTTCCCTGGATTCTGAAAGAATCTATAAATAATCTCTCCATGGGTAATGGAAAATATTGCTATTTATTACATATTTGAAAAATAACTATTGAAATTCTCACAGCATCTTTAAGAAAAAGCCCAGGTTGGTGAGATACAGATATTGTTGTCAGAGTGAACCCCAGAAACTTACGTACATACAGCACCACACACACAGAGCTTCCTTTGAAGTGTTAGGAACTAACTGAACAGCATGCTCTCATAAACCTCAAATAGGGTGATGCCAATGTGATGATAAATCATTTGTGGCAACTCCTGCTCTCTGTAATACTTAGAAGTTCTTAGTATCCAATAACTTCCTTCATCGAAAGATAAGCTACAACATGATGTGGATTCGTCACTAACAATATACTTCTGTGTATATGACAAACCTATTCAACTTGCTAATTGTATTATTTAAAGTTTGTGTTATATCATATTATAATACAATATCTCATATTATATATCATACGTCATGTTATGTTATAATTGTACAACATCTGAAAAATGCCCAAGTCAACAAATACTCAAAAAGTCAAGTAACTGGGACTCACCATAAAGAATTAAATGCACTCAAGACTGGAATCAGGGCATGCATTTAAATTAGTCCATAGTGTTAAATAACCATAACTATTGAATTGATTTTTCCTTTTTTGACACAACCAGTGACCATTTTAGAAATATGTGTTCCTATTCTTTCTTCGGCAATCCCTGTAACACCATTTGTATCTAATAGACTTAATATTGTACTTACAAGAAATTTCCTTGCAATTAATACAACAAAAAAACCCCAATATAATGTCATCCAAGATTTTGTTTCTTTATGATCTGAAATGCTAAATTTACTCATGAGGGAATATATTACTCGATATTGAATTTTCAACTTGAATTTTCTATTTTTATCAGCTAAACAATTTAGAATCTCACATAATATAGATCATTTATTGTTTTTAAATATTAGATATTTTTCTATATTCTACCTTTAACACCTACGCTGAACATAAATTCAATGACTTTGAATTTTGGTTCAAATTTTGATTCTTGACCCTTATAAAAATGTAATCACTTGAAATTTTATGGAAAGGTATGCACTTGGAATATGTAATTTATTAAAATGAGTGACATCAAAACCATCTCTTACCTACAAACACCAATAGCTTCCAGGGGAAAATATATGCAAACTATAACTGATTTGGAATTAATATACAAAATATATAAAGAACTCATAAAACTCATAGCAATAATAACAATAAAAATAATAACCCAATTAAAAATAGGCAAAAGACTCGAATAGACATTTTCTA
Organism: Proteles cristata cristata; assembly: GCA_017311185.1. Lineage (NCBI taxonomy): Eukaryota > Metazoa > Chordata > Mammalia > Carnivora > Hyaenidae > Proteles > Proteles cristata. Next base: position 342,132 of record JAESUZ010004271.1, on the reverse strand, counting down.
AATAAGATATACAAAAGGCAAACAGGTATATGAAAAGATGCTAAACATCACTTGTCTTAGGGAAAAGCAAATTAAAACCAAAGTGGATACCACCTCACACCTGTTAGAATGGCCATCATGAAAAAGAGAAGAGATAACAAATGCTGGCATGGATATGGAGAAAAGGGAACCCTTGCGCATTATTGGTAGGACTGTAAATTCATACAGTCACAATGGAAAACAGTACAGAGGATCCTTAAAAATAAAAACAGAACTGCCATGTGATCAAGCAATTCCACTTCTAATATATCCAAAGGAATGAAACTTGAAAAAATATCTGCAGTCTCATGTTATTAGGAGGATCATTTGTAATTAGCCAAGACAGGGACACAACCTGTGTCAACTGATGGAATAGTGGATAAAGAAGCTGTGATAGATGTAAAATGGAATATTTTTCAGTATAAAAAAATGAGGAAATTGTACCATTTATGACAATAGGGATGGACCTTGAAGACTATGTTTCAGAGAAAGAAAGACAAATGCTGTATGATCTCACTTGTATATACTTGTATATGTAGTCTAAACAAACAATTCATAGAAAAAGAAAACAGACTTGTAGTCACCTCCTGGCAGGAGGTGGAGGGGAATTGGAGGAAGGTGGTCAAAAGGTACAAACTTCGGGGCGCTTGGGTGGCTTAGTCGGTTAAGCGTCCGACTTTCGCTTCTGTTATGATCTCGCGGTTCGTGGGTTTGAGCCCCGCGTCGGGCTCTGTGCTGACTGCCAGCTCAGAGCCTGGAGCCTGTTTCAGTCTGTGACTCCCTCTCTCTGACCCTCCCCTGCTCGCGCTGTCTCTCTCTCTCCTAGAAATAAATAAAACATTAAAAAAAAAATTTAAAAAAGAGGTACAAACTTCCAGTCACAACATGAATATATACTGGGATGTCATGTATGAAATGAAGACTATGGCTAAATTGTTAAGAGAGTAACTCCTAAGAGTTCTCATCACAAGGAATTAAAAAATTTTTTTCTTGCCTTTTTTAGAAAAAAATTCTATCTATATTAGATGATGGATGTTAGCTGAACCTACTGTGGCAATAATTTTACAATAAATGGAAATCAAATTATCATGTTTTTGACTTAAATCAATACAATGATATATGTCAATTATTTCTCAATAAAATTAGAAAAAAAACCAGTAGCTTCCTATCTTACTGTACCACTTTTACAACTTGTTGGCCATATGAGCTTCCTAAAGGTCAAAAATCTTTCCTTTTACTGAAGCCTACAAAGAAATAAAAATTTCATAATTATATTTTGTCTGAAAATGAGAAAATCAGTGCATATAAAAATTTGGGATTAAGTTTTCATATTCAAAATGTATCTTTTCTAAAGTACTAACTTTACAATGTTATATACAATAGCTGTTCCTACATAGCAGTTGTGTATATGCCACATTATCTGGGAACCCATAGAAGTATAATCTATATAATTGAGTCTGCAACTTACTATCTACTTGCACATATATTATAATTTATAAATTTAAAATTATGTCTTGATGTGGACAAAGATGTAAGAAAGAGAAAAAAAAATAAAAGTTATTCGCAGAAAGACCACGGGTAAGAAATTCACTGAAAATATTTTTAATATATTAAACCTAAGCAAGAAGGATAAGTATATATTCTAAAATATATATATGAAGAGATATAAGGTGTGATTCTAGAAAAGTTAAAAAAAACCCTGGTGGCCCAAGTTTCTTAGAATATCTACTTGCATGTATGAAGCCTAATGTTTGATTTTGAATAGGTTGCATACATGTCTGGGGCAGGAGATACAGTACCTTTACCACTAACTAAAAAGTTAAAAATCAGGTTAAAATGTCCCTAAAAGCCTTATAGGATGAGATATTAGTGGGTAAGTAGGAACAGTCATCCATCAGAAAAAAAAAAATGGAAATACCTTCCTGAAAGGGTGTCATCTCTGAAAGATACTGAAAAGAAAATGTTACTCATTCACATGGCATTAGACCTATATTCATAAGACCAACTGGTCCAAAGACCCTCAAGCTGAAAATTTGGTTAATTACTCCTGTTTGGTAGTGCTCCCCCAAACCTGGGAATTATGAATCTGTATACCTTTGGACTTTACCATAGGTCTTAATATAGTTCCAAGGATTCTGAGCTCGTGCTTTCATTATACACATGAGAAAATCAGCTATCATGAGTATGTATCAACATAAACATAAAAGTATAAAATAACATTCACAAAGACTGTGGTCTGTATCAGAATGACAGCAAGGATGTATGTGTGTTTAATATGTTTGCATAAATGGAAAGAGGGTAATTGAGAAGAATGAGCAGGCAGTAATAGAATTTGACTGAATTAAGATCTAGAACTTCTATAAGCTAAGGTTATAGAATAATTTAGAATAATTATTCTAAACAAAATATCAGATTGAATAAAATACACTGGAAGAAAGACCTGAGAAATTGCACAGATTTCTGTAATTAAGAGGAATTAGGGACAGGGGCGCCTGGGTGGCTTAGGCGGTTAAGCATCCGACTTTCGCTTAGGTCATGAACTCGTGGTTCGTGGGTTCGAGCCCCGCGTCGGGCTCTGTGCTGACTGCCAGCTCAGAGCCTGGAGCCTGTTTCAGTCTGTGACTCCCTCTTTCTCTGACCCTCCCCTGCTCACACTGTCTCTCTCTATCTCTCCTAGAAATAAATAAAAAAAATTTTAAAAAAAAGAGGAGTTAGGAACAGCACTTAAGAGACACAAAGAAAATAATGAGAAAGTTTAATGTATTGTATTCAATATTTGAGAATGACATAATGGAATGGATAAGAAGAGGAAATTTTTGAAATTACAAAAGCTTTCCAGAATTGATGAAAAATGCTAGCTTACAAATTTAGCAAAGTTTAAAAATTCACAGAATAAATAAAAATGAACCCACAATTAGACACTTCATAGTAAAAACAACAGTACATCAAAGATGGAGAGAAGGTCTTAAAAGCAGAGAAACAGATTCCCTATAAGCAGAGATTAGAGTCAAGCCGAATTCTCAGTAACAACTGTAGAAGCAGGTTGAGTATCTTCAACGTAATGAGAGAATATATATGGTGACACCAAATTCTATATCCAGTGAAAGCATCTTTCAGTGAATAAGAACAACATAAATACATTTTAGACAGATAAAAGCAGAGAGGAATACTATTAACAGACTGACAAAATGAGCTTCTAAAGAATGCATTGTAGATAGGGAAAAAACATTTATCCAAAGAAGGTTTTAGAGCAAGAAAACACAATGAAGTCAAGAAATAAGAAATAAATGGATAAATCTTAGAAAAGGCATATGTAACAATAAATTCTATCTCTAAATTCAGAAGTAAACTAAAAAATTACCGAATAATAACATACTATTTGAGAGGAACACTAGAACAAATTCATTCTGCATTCATTGTGCTATCAGGAGGAGGCTTAAAACATTGACAGACTATATGTTTTATTAGGTTACATATAATGCATGCAGGTCCAAATCTATAGGTCCAAAGAATCTTCAGACTTCTAATAATTATAAATTATTAGAATTAGTAAGAAGTTTCATAATATTGCTGAAGATGATAATACAAATAATTTAATTAATTACTATACAACAAAACTAAGCATGTAGAATAATAATATTAATACTTTAAAAAAGGTATCATGTATTAAAGCAACAATAAAATGTAGGATACCTAAACCTAAAAGACGTGAAAGATTTCTTTAGAAAAGCATGAAACTTTTTGAAGGTAATTAAGGAAGATTTAAATAGAGAGATATGCCATGTACAGAATAGGGTATTCAGTCTCATGAAGATATCAATTCCTTCCCAAATAATATATCAAGTCAATTTAAATGAAGATAAAAGGGAATCCTTTACCATCAAGGGAATCCAAGATGGTCCTGAGGAAGAAAAGGAAACAGAGGCCTTGCGTGGTTACGTACCAGAATTTAAAAGCTTAGAAAGATAAACTGGTGTTATGTAGGCTTGCAGAAGGAAAAACTAGAGACCAGAGAGCTTGGAAAGTGATTTACATACAGATAAGAGCCTGATACATAAAAGAGCTAGTATTGCACACTTATGTGCCAAGAATAGGATACTCAATGTACTGCACTGATTTAGTAGGTAAACCATGAAAGGGTTAAAAAAAAAAAAAAAAGGAACCCTAAATCTCCTCACATACCATACATAAAATCTGTTTCTTGCCAGTTAATGTGGAAGGAAAAGATAATACTTTTATAAAAGAAAACTTTAGGAAGGATTTTTATTACCTCATATAGGAAAGGATTTCTTAGTTAAAACACAAAAATCATATTTAATGAAAGGAAAACTGATAAATTCTACCACATTCAATGAATAACCTATATTCACTAAATATGAAAAAAGAATGCATGATGAACCACAAATTAGCAGATGATTTAAAAAACAAAATGAAAAAGGGTTATTTTTAGAGTATGTAAAGAACTCTACAAATAAATGCAGAAGATAGCCAATAGAAAAACAGGAATAAGTCATGCAAGCATACCCCAACAGAGAAAATAGCAACAGCCAATAAATACGTAAAACTATAACACATCTCATTAGTAATTGTAAAAGTGCAAATCAAAACCACAATGAAAGTTCATTTCATATTTGATTAGTTGGTAAGAATGTAGAGTAACAGGGACTATAGTAACATACCAGGTAATTTAGTGTAGTTCCTGCTTAGAAAAACAATTTAACTCAAAAAGTTGAACATTCTCTTTCCCTACGGCCCAACACCAGTAAGCAAGCACAATGTTCATGGCAGCATTGTTCATAAAAGGAAAAAAGAAGAGAGAGAGAGAGAAACAGATAGACAGACAGACAGACAGACACACACACACACACACACACACACACACACACACACACAGAGGCAGAGAGAGTATCCAAATATTTATACACAACAAAACAGATATTTAAAATTCTAGTATATTTATTAGTGAAAGTGAATAAGGTACAGCTACCTGCATTAATATGAATAAATCTTAAAATTAAGAAAATGCAAAGTCTTGAGTCCCTTTTTATGAAGTTTAAAAGAAAGCTAAACAATACAAATACAAGTGATTTTGAGCTACATGTTTAGGTGATGAAAGGAAGGTGATGACGATTATTCAGCTCAGGATATTATATATGAGACACTACTGAGGACAGATGATTGAAAAGAGATGTATAGGAGGCCTACGACTGGTAACATCTAAGTTGTTAATCTGTGAGTTTTATGTATGCTTGTTTTATGAGTATTATTATTATTTAACTGTACACATTAATGAAATAAACTCTCATATGCATGAAACTTTTCACAGAAATAAAGAATAATGAACAAAACTGTTAGGATAGTGGGATTATTGAAGTTTTAATTTTTGAAAACTGACTTTGATTATATAATATTGTTTTTAAGTTACATACCACAGGAATTAATTGATTTGTAGGACAATTTTCACATAAGAAATAGTAACTATCATTCATTACACACATGCGTAATAAATAACTTTAATAATAAATGTCTTCATCAAAAACAAATGCTGAGAATTAATTTTTTCCTAAGAAATCTAATAATTGACACCTTTTTTCACAAAGTGCCTCATTTAAAATATTTGTAAATATTGTATAAGAATTCATACTGATTAAACAAAATAGTTAGCAGAACAAGTCCAAAAGTAGTCTCTAATTTAGATAAGAACTGATGTCACTGAGCCCCCTCCTATCTAAATGAACATATTTTCCCCCTGCTTCTCCATCAAAACTAGTAATTACTGCTAAGCAAATACTTTATTTACCTAATCAGTAACTAGTCAATCAATATTTGCTCAGGTGCCTCTTTTTAATATTTCCACCACAACGTTGACAACGGTAGAGAAAGCTGTGTTTACACGAATACACAGCTCCACATACGTGACGAGATGAGCATCTCACCTAAATCTGTCTGAAAGATCTCAGTGATGAGAGTCAAACAGATTTGAATGAGAAAAGTAGGTGGAGTTTAGCCTGGATCAATATGGCACCGCCCGCCTGATCATACCCCCATCCTGTGTTAGTCTGAGAGTCTAGTCAGAACTGATGCCAAGATTTAAAAGCCTCCTGGGATTTCTTATATCCTTCTATCCCCTGGAAGGGGTTCCACATCTCTTTTCAGTTGTTTGGCCAGACTGATAAAAGTTCTTTGCTTACCTGAGTTTTATTGACCACTTATTATTTGCAAAATAATGCAGAAAATAAACAAGAATAAGCCTGAGATTGCCCTTAGTAGGGCATACAATCTAGCAAGAGACACCAAATATGTAATTAACTACATTAAAGGTAGACTGAACCAAGCATCACTTTTTAAGGTGTTCAGGGAATGGTGGTTTGATTTCTCAGTTGGGGATCTGAAAGGTTGAGTACACTTGTCACATATAAAAGTGTGTGTATGTGTGTGCGTGTGTGTGTGTGTGTGTGTGTTTGAAAGATTAAAACAATTAGTAAAAGCACGGAGGTGTGAAAATGCAAAAATGCATGTAATGTTCTGGGATAGGTCAGGCTGAAGGTAGGGTTTAGAAAATAAAGCAGGATGTCAAGCTTGTCTATAAAAATCAAGTTCTAGGGTAAACAAGAACACCTTATAATATATGCATATTACAGGTGCCGATAAATGAAGTCCTTCCAATCTGTTTTACTCAGACTCCCTCTACTTTTGCCCGAAGGTGGCCCTTTTCATAAATTGTACAATTCATACTTTGTCAGGACTGAGGCAGGTGTAACTCTAAGAAATGGGTTGCAATTACATCTTTGTAACTACCAGTCCTTCACAGATCACAGGGAGCCTTGAACAAGGAACTTCCCACATTTCCATGCAGGATTACGTCTATCCTTCTATTGAATTGTGTCAGGACTGTAACATCTGTCATTAAAATCAAGTTGCTAATGGGTATCAAAGACAAATATGACTTTTCACCTTCTCTTATCAACTTGATAATTACTTTACTCTCCATGCCATAATGTTTAATTTTATATCACTTTATTTCTGAAGTCAAACTAGCATATTGGTTACAGCTCTGCAAATTTAAAATTTCCCACTTCTTGTATTTATTTATTAGATTAAATATTTTTTGTCATTGTATTGTTTTTTTTTTTGTCATTTGTTGGTTGGGTTCTGATTTTTTCTACTGATTCTCTGTGATGTTGTGGCAATCTTAAAAGAGTCAGGTTTGTTCTCAGATTAAAGAAAAATGCCAGAGAGCAAGCATTATTTATTTATTTGTTTGTATATGCGGAGTAGTTGGAAGAGCTGGAGTAGTTGACAAATAAATGGCCAACTTGAAAGATTGGGTTTTGTAACCTGTTCCAATTTCTCACTTTATGGCCTCCGAACCATTACCTTGAAATTCAGTTGTTCCCTCTCTGCCTTACTGATTGCTGAAGTCTCTAAGTGGCCTTAATGTCAAATCTAAGGTGCTAAATTTTATAACAAGATCAATTTTCACAACATTTTTACTGCCAAATACATTTTTTAAAGGATGCATTAAAGTTGAGTCTGTCTGAAGCACGATAGCTAACAGGTTCTTTCAGAAGAAAACAAGTAGTACACTTGTGTGAATATTTATCTGACAGCAGCTTACAATACTAGATTATTACAAATGGCAGGGACATAGCGCTACCAGTGAGGTGACACAGGAGAATTTATCATCAGAAGTAGGTAGCTTTATAGAATATTGGTATTACTGTACCCACATTCTTCTAAAAATTATGAGGATCCAAGCTCATTTATCATTTGGTGAGACACTCACCTGCACGGTGCTTCCATCACCCAGCCTTCAGAACCTCTGCTGAAAATGAGATTTTTTTTTCCCTTAATGGTATTCAGCTGTTTTAGTAAGCAATTTGGCAGTGTGCTACAACACATATGTATCTTTAAATTAAAAGGGCAGGAGTGGCTGGAGATGAAAATAATTCTATGCAAATCGCCATCTCTGGCGGTTAGTGATGGAGTGAATTCGATATGGTTTTATGTAATGTTTTAGCCCTCCTCTTTGACATTCAGCTCCTATGAGAAAAGGAGAGGCCTCAGGTAATTCACATAAGCTAAAATTCCAGGGTCTTCTTTTTGCCATCATTGCAGAAATATGTGCCGTGTAAATTTGATTATGAAATATGTCAGGAGGTAAATACAAAATACAGTCGGTGCTACATGTAAGGCCAGGGGTTGGCAAACTTTGGCCCCTGGACTAAAGATGGCCCTGTCACCTGTTTTTTCTGAATAAAGCTCCGCAGGGACATTGTCGCTCCCATTCATTTGCGAGTTGTGTATGGCCCTTTTGTGCTACAATGGCAAAGTCGCGTAGTTGTGACACAGACTGAATATCCCACAAAGATGAAAATGTTTACTTTCAGGTTCTGTACAGGAAAAGTCTGCTGATCCCTGCACTGGACTAGCAGTGTCATGTACCCTCTACAAGTCTTGATTCTTGTCTGTCTGAATGACCAGAAGGAATGGGGCAGAAGGCAGCAAACCAGAAGAGATGCAAATGACCAGAATATATATTGGGAGAATTTCAATCCCACCATTTCCATAGAATATCTTCTGAATACTCTCCTAGGACTTCAAATAGAAAATTCAGTGGAGGCTATATGGAAGAGGAAGGAAATCTTTCTAGTAATCAGAAAGCCCTGGTTTTTCTTCCCTCTGTCTCACCTGCAGTGCATTTGGGCTTTGTGCCTCCCTCTTCTGACTCAGCCCCCGGTTAGCTCCCTCAGGGGCTTACAGCTCTTCCAGACCCACACTGCTCCCCTGACAGACTGCTGAGGTCCTGCAAACAGAGAAGTAACTTCTGAGATCATAAATATAAAACTACCAAGCAAAACAAAACAAAGCACTTGTTCCTCACTATTATGTAACTGGAGCAAGGGCTAAAATTGCCTTTGACAGATGGATGCTTCTAAAAAAAATAGTGTAAAAACCACTGTGTTATGATATTATGTTTAAAACATCTCTTTAGAAAGTGGTTCAAGTATTTGGCTGAAAAAAATCCATAGTCATGGTATGACTACATTATTTTATTTTTGGTAAAAAATAAATATTTTTCTTTTCTAAATCTTTTTAAATCTCATTTAAAGATTGTAGATTCATAAGCGATTGTCTAAAATGTTTCCTAATTGAAGCTCTTATCATGATACTGACAAGCTGGAAAACATTTATAGGAAAAAGGTGTGTAATTAAGAAAATAATGTTGAAAGGGTGGGAGAAATGGGGAGATGTTGGTTGCCTATGAGATAAACAAGATCTGGGGATCTAATACAGGGTATGTTGACTATAATTAATAATACTTATTATACACTTGAAAGTTAAGAGAGTAGATTTTAAATGTTACCACCACACACACAAAACAAATGCAATTATGTGAGAGGATGGAAGTGTTAACTAACCTTATTGTAACTATTCTGTAATGTCTAATTAATATTTAAACCAAAAATAAATAGTATTGAATAATATTCTAGTTTTCCATTACCTAAAGTCTTTTGCACAATGATCAGAATTCTAAAATTAGTTTGGTTTAGTTAATTTACTAGATCTTCCATAATGTCTCCCATGTTGTCCCCTCTTCTCTACTGCACTCCTACGGAATTATTCCATAGGCTTTCAATGGTGTTTGCTGTCTTTGGTGTCTACTTGCCTCAGTCCCTGCTGATGTGCAGTTACATTCATCCTTGGATGTCTCAGTAACATTCAGCCAGTTCTCACTAACCCTCAACTTACAAAAATTCTTTCCAGTCATTTTTTCCACAACTCATTTATCACTTTGCCCCCCCAAACTCATCTTTCGAGCCCCTCCCCCACTAAGTCCTTGTTTTTATTTGTTCATTATAGATCTGGAAGATTTACTAGGTGATTCCTTGAAATTTCCCACTCATTTCTTTTCTACTGGCACCATTTACAATGAACTATCCAAAGGATATTTTTGCTCAGCTTCCTCATAGACAACAGAGCAGGGTGGACTGGAGCCAGGCTATTTGGTTGGAAATCCCAGCTCTTGCAGCTCATTACCTGGATGATGTTGGCTCAGCTACTAAATCTTTCCCTGCACTTCTCCCTACATGTAATCTTTCCTATCTAAGAAAGTAATAGTACTCTTTTTTCACAGAAGTGCCAGGAAGGTAACTGGAGTCTATGTGTAGCACTTTGGCAAACACCTGCCATCTGCTAAGCACTGTATTATTATGGCTTTAAGACTATGGGCACTGCCTTTGCAATCTTACTTATATATACTAGCTCTGCTGCTTCATGAATAGCTAATTTTAAGTATAATGCTTGGCCTTTTTAAACCTCAGTTTCCTCAATTTTAAAATGGAAATAATACCAACAAAATAATCTGGTGATAAAAATTAAATGTTGAAGGTAAATAACTTTGCATAGTGTCTGGCTCATAGTAAATACTTAATTATATTAGTTGTTTCCATTATCAATATCATTATGATAATAATAATTATTATTATCATTATTTTCTGGCTACTTTTAATATTCTAGACTTCTAAAGAACTAGTATATAACTGCTCTACTCTTTTCTATCCTGACTACTATAAGGCTGAAGATTATTCGTTGCTTTTCCCATAATGCCTCTATTTGCACTATATCTATTAGCATTAGGACTGATTAATTTTCCGACCTGAATGGAAGGAAAGCAAATACAAAATATTAAAGATATGTTTAGTTTAATGGGACTTCCAGCAGGTGTCAAAACTACTTTACACTGCTTGAGAGGTAGGTCAGGAAAATATCAGTGTATATCTAACAACGAAGTCTTGAGTCCTCTCTCACAAATTGTACTCTATCCTGAACCTGTAAGCTTTGTTTTTGTTTTTGTGCAAGTATGTTACCTATTGCCCTTTTATTTTTTTCTTTTTTTTCTTTTTTTTTAAAATATTTTTATTTATTTCTAGGAGAGAGAGAGAGAGCGTGAGCAGGGGAGGGTCAGAGAGAGAGGGAGTCACAGACTGAAACAGGCTCCAGGCTCGAGCTGGCAGTCAGCACAGAGCCCGACGCGGGGCCCGAACCCACGAACCGCGAGATCATGACCTAAGCGAAAGTTGGACGCTTAACCGACTAAGCCACCCAGGCGCCCCAACCTATTGCCCTTTTAAAGCCAGTAACTTTACCTTTACATCTTTATATCCAACAAGGTATTAGCTCTGAAGACAGATCTGTCTGGCTCTTGTATCAGACAGGTGACTGGCAGATATATCTAATTCTTTAACCCCAAAATTCCTTAACGGAAAAACAAGAATTGCACCTCTTACTTTTCATTATCGTTGTAAGATTATGTATGTAAAAGCCCCAACATACAATAGACACCCATTAAAAACAACCACCATTTTTATCCTTCATGCCTCTTCCTATGGAAATTAGCATTATAGAATGGGCATTCAATAAATAGTAGGTAAAATTGAATCAAGAAGCACAATATATTTCAATATTTAAAGAATATATCTGAGTTTAGTATATTAAGAATTATATAAATTATATTTTAATATAGTAGAAATACATTTAATATGTACTAAAGTTGCTATTAACTATATTGGCTATATAAATTTAAGATTTTTCTCTCTTGCTTCTTATTTTGTGTTTATTCTTCATCAAAATCTCATTTGAAAATGAAACTCAGTTAACAATAAGCTTGTGAAATTACTCTTCATCTTCTCACAATATCATGTATGTAAAATTAAGTTGAAATTTTATATTTTAGGTAATAGGAAGAGATAGATTGATATTTCTTAACAAAGAATTGACATGACAAAGCTAGCCTTTTATGAAAACTAATCTGAGTTTAATGTTTGAAACAAAAGCAAATAAAGAATCAAAAAATGACTTTTATGTTTTTGGGGTTCAACAAAATAGAAGTAGACAAACTGGGAGGAATACTAACTTGAGAGATGTTGATGAAAGGTTTAGACGCACAGGTGTAGGAAAAGAAGTACTGTTTGAATGGAAATAACTGGAGACTCTCGAACTAATAGGCCAATTGGGAGAATCAAGGTTTAAGACAGCTTTAGAAATGAAAGCTGAAAATGTGGTGTTATGAGAAAATATGGTGTTATAGTAAGCTCTGTAAGGAGCTTAGAATAGAAAAAAGGGGAATATAGCTGGATGAAACCTGCTATTTTGGAAGAAATTTTGATGGAGATTGTTTTCTGGGAGGAAAAGGATTTCGTAGATTTATTCGGGCTGGTTATTTGCCGCCTAAATTACAAATAAAAACTATCATATTTTCTTGTCTAAATTTTAAGGCTGTATGTTCTTATGTAAAAGAAAATCTTAAATGTGATCTAGATATGAAGTATTTTTTGTTTCATTACATTTAGAACTTTATGTGTGTAATTCCATTCTGTAGTTTATTGCTTAAACTATTTTAACTTACATTTGGAAATGTAGAACAGAATAGATATGTTTGGTAAAAACCTGGTTTCACACACAGGAGTCTGTTCTGGCTTAATGAGTAAGTACTTTTTACCTAATAAATCCATAAAGATATCTCCTAACACCTTTTCCTACCTCACGGGAGTGTTTTTGACACGACAGTACACTACACTTCTGTCTTCACAGCTGTCATGCTGTACTGCTGGGTAGAGTTTAAAACAGAAGTAAGAAAGAACATGAAAAATGCATATTCTTACATGATTTCTATAAATCCTGTTTCTAAGAAGGAACCATTTTGAAAAGGAAAACTGGAGTCCCCCTTTTGTGTATATTTTGCTTTTGGTTTCTTTGTCAGTAACTAAAAAAGCATACAATACAGAGGATATGTACCTGTGTGTGCTAGCTTACCCACACACGTGTGTTTGTATGTGTGTGGCTTCTAGAAGGCTTTCAGGTTTCTCCTGAAACACAATCAGGAGGGAAAACACAATCACAGGAGGAATTTGGGCCCCATAAACTGTACTGGTAAATCTGCTTAGCGTGAGGACTCAAACATTTTCTTATGTCATCCTCTCAATCTACTCCTGGTAAATTTTATAAAAGTTTGAAGCTCAACATGGGTGCCAATGATAGTTAATTGGAAGATACATGAGCAAGTGCATTTGTGATTTTCCTGCTCTTTTTGTAATGCTTATTAGAAAAAGCACTTCAAGAAAAGTCAGGAAACCTGTGACTAGCATTACCAGGTGTGCAACTTTATTTCAGTCATTCATTCTCTGGACCTTAATTTCTTCACCATAAATGAAAGTAGTGGACTAGATAAGACTCTGTGACATCCAGAAGTGCATGGTGACATTTTTCATTCAGGTGACTCTATGTATATGATGGAGTAAGATGGGTGAGGTAGGTTATATTATGTTCCACTCTCTCTACAGATGTGGGACACATTGTCCAGGAAAGAGACAGTGATGAATTTCAGCATGATGACACGCAGAGCACTGGGAATTCTGAAGTCACAAGTGCCATCAGCTGTAACTGTGCTCATAAGAGGTTTTGGTGCAGTGCAACCATCTGGCTTGGGCAAATGCCCCAACGGCTTGGCTACAGAATCCACCTAATCTCTAAGTTTAGTTGATTTAATTTGCCTATTTGCGAAAATCTGTTACATTGTATTTCTACTAGAATTTCACCAACATGGAAGTGGTACAACATTGAACAGCCAGAATGACTCTGGCCTCAACCAATCAGATCTGAGGTCTGACCAAGCAGACTGGACACCAGCTGGTGCCCTATACTGGTGAAGGACAGATGGTGAAGGGCACTGGTGAAGATCAGTGGTGGGTTCCAGTGACTCTTCTGGCTAGTTATTTATTATTCTGCAAATGCATGAATTCCAGCGATGCTATTTAATAAAAAAGACTACCATGTAACAGAAATTATAACATGGGCTGAAATTACAGCAGAGGACACTGGCCTTTATTTTCCTGTAATCACATCTAGTACTGCTACAAGGGAAAGAAGAATGAGAACTGTGAAACCAAAATCTCTTTCACTCCCTATGACACACAACCCCTATGACTCACAGTGAATGAGTTTGTTGTTTTAAATTTTTTCTTACGTCGAGAAGAAAAGACACACAGGGAAGATTTTGGACTTATTTGTGGAGGTTGAGAAGAAAGGAAAGATTGCCTGAAAGAACAAATTGCTCATCCTCTGCATCTTCAGCCTTCACTCCGGCCCTCACACCAGCTGTATCCCCAGCACTTCAACTCCATTAGTATACATGACAGTGTAAAATGGAGAACAAATCACCCTACATGGATGTTTATAGGTTAAAGGTTCCAAGAATGAATGTAAGTACATGAAGGACTATGGGGGGGGAGCCCATTAGTGGTATATTCTCTATTTTGTTTCTAAGAAATATAAGGCAGAAGTCATCCACAACATAATTTCATATAAAGGGAAAGTACAGTTTCTCATCTCCAAAAATGAAGAGAAAATGGGGCACCCGGGTGGCTTAGTCGGTTAAGCGTCCGACTTTCGCTTAGGTCATGATCTCGCGGTTCGTGGGTTCGAGCCCCGCGTCGGGCTCTGTGCTGACTGCCCGCTCAGAGCCTGGAGCCTGTTTCAGAGTCTGTGTCTCCCTCTCTCTCTGACCCTCCCCTGCTCATGCTGTCTCTCTCTCTCCTAGAAATAAATAAAATATTTAAAAAAAAAAAAACAAAAAAAAACCAAAAATGAAGAGAAATTGTCTTAATTCATATGTTGAGATTAAAGGTTATAGTAAAGAACATCTGTAGCTTCCCCAGTAGAAGCCTTAACTCATACAATACCACAGAAAATAATCACAAAGATCTGGGACTGATGGCACGATTTAGCAGCCACTATTTTCAACTAAAAGGGGATTCGATTATCAAAGAGAGCCAAAATATGGACAAGGACTCAATCCTGTTTAACCCATCCTATTTGGCTTTCTGCAAGAGCCATTGAGAATCTAGCTTGGCAAGTTGTATTTAACAAAGTTTTGTTTGCCAGAAAATGTTGAGTGGTGTTAGCAAAACACATAGAACATTGCTTTGTGACCAGCAAAAGAAAAATAGCTTTAGGATTCTTAGGTCTGATTTGTCACTCTATATAGGGTCTTACATTTTTAGTGGGGATATAGTAATCAAAATCATAATGAACTCGGAAGAAAAAATGTTATAAAAACTATTAATCTGTACCCAGCACAGCCTTTTAAGAACATATCTATAGAAATAAATTAAGGCTTAATTCACTTTTATTATTAATACTTAGGCCATGTGTATGAAGCAAAAATAGAAAATAATATGACCTAAAATATACTAATAATGTTGAAAACAAAATAAATGATAGAACTGAAGGCAGAAGTAGCTGTTTGGGGGGTGTTTATGCTACTGCTCTCCCTCCCTGTGTCTATAGCAGACACTGCAAAGGACCATAACAGCAGAGCCTAGAGGAAACTTTAAAATAGTTTATAATACTTTCCATCAGCTAACAGTCATCTGAAAAAGGCAAAGACAGGAAACACTATGTTCATCCTTGTGTTACAAAAGACATTAGTCATCACGGTAATTATAAGGTAGAGGTTTGGATACAATCCTATGTTGTGGCCAATAAAAGAATCTGCATCTGTTCTAAAATGACTTAGAACCTAAAACATAATGCTAGAAGCAGGATGGTTTATGCAAGCTTTAACTTGAGAAGAAAACTGCACACCATTTAAAAAGATGCGATCTTATGTTATTGGGAAATAATTTAATATTTTAAGACTTCTTAAAACCACTACTTATCTATGGGGATTTAAAGCACAGCAGTATTATGCCTATCCTATTGTTTCAAAAAAATATCTCATTAGCTTCACATGTTTTGTTTAGTTTAAATACGATTACATTTCAAAAAACAAAATCCTACCATGCATTCTGGTAAATTAGTCTCTACTAACGGGGGCTAGAGCATGAAACTCAAACAAGAATGTTTAACGGAATACAAATATCCAATCTAGAAACTCTAATAAAAATCTCCCTTCATTGGGTGTAAGGTTGTTGACGATGACACAGAACGTCGCCACACGTGACTCCCCTCGAAATGCATTATAGATGAGACTCATAATCTTTCCTTCCACAAAAAAAGGCACAAGAATTGATTTCAATTATCATTTAATACTTATTTCCCTCTCCTATCAAAAAATGTTCCGTACACATGAAATTGAAGGTTGGCAGCCTGAACTCATTTATGGAAATTTTAAAGACTATTGATTTACCAGTGAATTTTCTAGTTCTCTCATTGTTACTGAAGGGATGCCTCGGAGATGTAATCAGTTGATAGGATGGGGGCTCTAATGCTCATAGGCGTAGTTAAGACTGATGACAGGAAAAGCTTTTCAAAAATTTGTCAAAAAGAATGTTATAAATTTGGGTAACATGATTGATTATACATGGGCAAATTTCTCATGGAGCATTCAACTGACTTTCTTTTTTTGGTCTTGTTTTTTTCTGTGCCCCCACACCCCATTTTAATATCTGAGCATTAACTGTTGGGAAAGATTTGAGTTAACTTAAAAATTAATTGGTCCTATGTCTTTGGAGATAGGGAACTATTCTGTGTACCTGAGGATTTTGTTTTCATTTTTTTAATGTTACATCAACATATAAGCCACAAGAGGCTGTATATTTAAGCAATTATTCATGTTGACAGTACATTTTCTGAGGGACACTTCTGGAAGTTGTGTCTTCATCTGCACATTTAATTCTCCCACAACCTTTGTGGAAAAGGACAGCATCTCCATGAGGAATAGCGTACTTCTCAACAGGAGCAACATGGCTGTAGCTCAGCATAGCAGAATAGACTTTCAGTACTGGAAAGAAACTCCAGTTACACAGTCAGGTTTTTTCTTTAAACAGTACCCCACCCCACTCTACCAGCCCTACATATACCGTCCGTTTTCCTATACGTATTGCCATTGTTTTCTTCTATGGGGGAAGGATCAAGAGTTTGTGGGTCCTGGGATATCTGGGTGGCTCAGTCACTTAAGTGTCTGGCTTTGGCTCAGGTCATGATCTCACAGTTTGTGAGTTCGACCCCTGTGTTGAGCTCTGTGCTGACAGCCTGGAGCCTGGAGCCTGCTTTGGATCCTCTGTCTCCCTCTATCTGCCTCTCCCTGGCTCTCTCTCTCTCTCAAAAATAAACATTAAGGTTTTTAAAAAAGAGTTTGTGGGTCCTGAAGATATACAATTTTGGATCTATCTTCAAGAAAATGTTTACAAAATTATGAATATATATTAGGCGTGAAAGTTAATATTTATTTTGAATGAGAAAAGCATTCATGGCTCATTGCAAAACTTTAAAAACTGAAAATACAAACATCACAAGCTCCAGACAACAATACAGTATTTTCATTCCCTAGTTGCCTAATTATACACCCAGATTATTTTTCCCATGTTTTGAAGGCATAATTTTTGATCACCTCTAAT
Organism: Proteles cristata cristata; assembly: GCA_017311185.1. Lineage (NCBI taxonomy): Eukaryota > Metazoa > Chordata > Mammalia > Carnivora > Hyaenidae > Proteles > Proteles cristata. The sequence continues at coordinate 324,715 of JAESUZ010004271.1, read as the reverse complement.
ATGACAATGACTGTATCATATTCTCTATAGAGAGGAAAGGAAACTCCATTTTTATTTAAAATAAACTCCAGCCTGGTTGAGAGAAAAATACTTATTATTATTGGTAGTTTTGAAGGTTTCTCTCAGTTTTACAACTCATTACTGGTTACATTATAGACTATAAGGATTACTGTCAAATTGGGGAAGCCTCTATCACATTTCTTTCATTTCTGTCATTGTGTGCTGAATGATGTGGAAGTTTTCAACAGAACATTTCTGGCCCCCATACAATTCAAACTTGGTTTTCCACCACTAGACACATACTTCCAGCACTAGTGCCTGAGTCCCCAACTTAAATAGGTCAGATCTGCGTCCATGAATACCTGTGTCATAACACCAGGAGAGATGGGAAAAGTATTCCTGGAATTATTATTATTATTATTATTTCCATAATAGAACGTTAGCAAAACCTAATCATGCAAATAAAAATATGCCCCTAAACTCGAGATGAATGAACTCCACTGAGCACGATTTCACAAACAGCCTTGTCCTCTACCACCACCTGACACAAGGGCAAGTGTGACAGGTGGGGAAGTGACCTCAACTGATAGCAGATGAAAGACTGCAACTCAGAGACATGGCCCCGTGAGCACATTTGTAAGCTTTGGAAAGAACTTGGTTTAGCTTTAAATTCAATTCTTCACTGCCCATTTCTCCCCATTACAGCTCTCGCTCCTGTCCCAATCTTAACCCTCATACAAGCAAACCTTAGAGTGAGCCCTGATTGGCTTTTCGCATTCCTCTCACATCCCCTTGTCACAAACCCTATAATTTCCATTTTCAGTGTTATCTTTGGCCTTGACACTTTGAATCCCATTCCTGTGCCTCCATAAGTCAAGGCCACATCTCAGGACTTCTCACTGCAGTTGATTCCCTAACTCATTTCTCCTTTCTTCACTCTGTTCTCCAATCCACCCTAACAACTGAGAATTACAAAACTGAGAATTATGAACAACTTAGAATCATAAAATTCCCCCAAATCTTTGTTTAATTTCCTGCTGAAAAACCTCCAGGTGGCCATTAACGACAGTCAGTAAATTAGAACCAGCCTTTGAGGTCATCTGTAATCCTCTATTATGTCCAGTGCTATCTTAAATGAACTCTATTTCCCCAAATTGTTCTCCCAGATTCTTTCGATTTCTTTTGAAAAGTCTCTCTTCTTGCCTTACCCCTTAGCATTCCTTTTTGCAAGGAGCTTCCTACCCCCTCTCTCTACTTCTCAAAGTTACGCTTACTTTTCTTGGTTTGCTCTTCTTGCTGTCTTCCTTGCCCTTTTAGAGGTTTTCTAAAACATCCATTGCCATGGTGATAATTCTCTTTACTGGAAGCAGGTGTAGTCTCTATTTGACACTTAGAATATGCTGTTTTACTTTCACTCAATATTTATATAAAATATGTATATGTACGTGAGTGTGCATAGGTATAACATCTTTCCAACAATATCATAAATAGGTTCAATTCAATTGCTAATACTCAGCACTTAGAACTGCAAAGATAAAAATAAATGTAAGAAACACTCTTAGCCTTTAGGATGCTTAATTCGTGTGAGAGAAGATAAGAGCAAAACTTCTAATAGAAGGTAGAGTAAGATAAGAGCCTAAAGCAATTACATATTCTGTTAATTGTTAGGCTAACTCTTGTCTCTCCCACTAGATGGCATGCTTTCTGAGAGTACAGGCAGCGTCTCTTTAACCAGTTTGCGTATGTCCAGCACCTGTTTCTGGAAGTACTGAGTTCTCCATAGTTCGAGGTGTTCCTGTAGGGGCTGCAGATATCCTGAATATTGCTGAGGGTATTCAAGCCCTGACCAGTGGTCTGGATGGGAGGTGCAAAGTACAAATGGTCTGTATATGTGCATGTGAGTTCTCTGTAAAGCACGTACTAGTTAGGATATCTTATGATGACAAAGATATGGAGGTTTGGTGACAGAAAATTGCATGCAAGTCTTAATTTAGTTTCCTCTCCTACTAAAATTGCTCATCAATAACTGGTGGTTGTATTATCATGAGATTAAGTGAGTTAAAGTAGTGACTGGAACCTGGTAGGCATTCAAAAGTTTATGTATCGGTTTACTTGCTCCTAATATGTTATCCATTGATACAGCTCATCAGTTTCATATTTTGTTATGTGGGAGATTTTTTGAACTCTGCTCTTCAATTCCCCAAATCTATTTTGACCATGATGATGGACCTATAAAATTTAAATGTACTTAGTAGAGGTTCAGCGAAAAGAGATTTTAAACTGTTTAAACTCTGAATTAGAATGTATAATAATTAAACCAAAATTCACATTTTCTTTTCAGACTCTGCTAACTCTAATGATGGTTTTAAATGGCAATCTCATTTACTGTAAGCTGTTGCTTGTCAGGCAAGCTGCAAGGAGTGGATTTGATTACCTATATCCATTCTGTGTGGTCAGAAATGTAATGCTGGGCCCAGCAGGGGAGAAAGGGAAGTCTGAGGAGTGAATTGGCTCACAGTGTCATTAATAATAAAGGGAACCTTTTCTAAGAAATTTTATCTGAAAGTTAAGAACTCCTTTGAGATTTTCACCATCAACTCAGCACGGTGCTATTATTTTGTTACGGAAACACTTAAACTTTTGTTTTTCTTACCCCTTACAGAAGAATCAATAGTTTAAAATTAGAGCAGAGTAGCAGCTCTTTTGAGTGTTAATCTGAGACTTGGCCCTGAGACTTCAGAGGTGCTGGCAGCAGCTTTTTTAAACATGAATTAAACTCTGTATATACTCATTGAATTGTTTGTAGGGAAAAATCAAAATATGACATATGACAGATTTTTATAAAACATGGCATAAAAGGGTATTGAAAGAAACCTATCTACTTTCGCCTGTTATCAAGAATATTATCACAGATATATGTTGGGATATATGCCAAGTTCATAATATTTTCTCCTCTGGTAACCAGTGTCTCCCCATATTATCCTTGGGGTTGGGCCCCCAATAACCATGCTCATATTGTGTGTACTTGACCCTTACTCTACCCTTGCCACTAAGGGCGGTTGATAAGTAGTTGATCCCAGACTTAAAACTGCCCCTAGTCATGGCTGACTGACTAGTGTTGGACATCTGACACGCCTAGGTGAGTATGACTCCCTCACCTGGGGATCTAGACTGGGGCTGACAGACAGACAACAGTCAGTGTCTGTAGGTGACAAGAACTGGACACAAATGTGGCAGCCCTAGGGTGGACATACATTGATCAAGAGAAGCCAAAAAAATCCAGTCTGTAGACTTAAGTGAATGGAAACATATATGCAGAGAATAGAGATGAGATAGGAAAACAGATCCTTGACAATTTTCTAGTTCCTCACTCTAGAATTTTCTTAAGGCCTGATGGCATTGCTATTACTGGACTTCATGACTATTTATATAGCACCCCATAACACCTCCCCCCATCTCTTTTGTGGATGGATTTTTAATTCATTCATTTAACTTACTTCATACATACTGTGTCTCAGGAAAAGATAGCAGAATCAAGACCAGGCTCTGTGTTCCCCGATCTGTAGGCTTGTTTACAGGGTAAAATATATTTTTCTGTTTCTAATTTTGCAATTTTAAGATGGTCTAAGGTTTTCAATATTGACACCTGCTATTGTATAAAAGACATTTTAGATGAACACATTCATTCCCCCTTTCCAATAGAAAGGAAAACCCAAGTTGAAGGGAAATCTAAGTCTCAGTGTTCATAAATTGCACAGCTAGTGACATGATGAGAATGCAAACCTCCGGCTGCTGCTGTATTGTTTTAAAAGTCAGGTCCTGTCCCCCCAGCAACCTAGCTGACTTTCTGCCTCCCTCCCCAGTACTCTTCATCTCGATAAATGACACCTTGATGTAACCCACTTGTTCACCTCAAGGTTCAGTTTAACCTACTAATGGAGCAAGGGTCCAGGCTAAGGGGCTTCACAGAAACCTCACAAAAATCTCCTTTTAGGTTCTTTTTTCACACATTTTACATCTGCTTTATCATACAAACCTAACAGATCTTTTGCCCAGCGCTCTCAGACTCTGATCTCTCTTCTCATCCCCTCCAAGCCACCATTCTGTCAGTGGGGAACACTGCAATGAGTCCCTCACCAGTCTCGGTTTCTCTTATTGGCACACCCCCACCCCATATTCTGTTTTCCATGATGTCAACAGGACCTCTTAAAACATAAATCTGATCATGTCACTCTCCTGCCCCAAAATCCAAAAGCAACATGAATCGGCCCGCCCATCCCTTGACCTCACCTCCTACCTCCACCTCACACATTCTGCTTCAGCATAATATTCTTTTTGCTGTCCCCCAAATATTCCAAGAAGGTTCCATTTCAGGGCATGTGTGCTTGCTGTTTCCTTTACCAAGGTCGCTCTTTACGGAGGCAGTCTCTTGGCCGGACCCTTGCTCCATTAGGCATTTGTTCAAGTCTTTACGGCAGAGAGATCTTCCCTAACAGCCCATGCTACTATAGCGCTCTCCCTCCACCTCTCTCCAGAGCGCTTCTCTCTGCCTGGCATCACTTCATTCATTTATTGATATATGTTTGTTTTCTGTCTCCCCTCACTAAAATGCAAACTTTATGAAAGCAAATATTTAGTCTATTTTGTTCATAGCTACATCTCCAGGGCCTTCAGAACAGTACCTGAAGTAAGACTGAGGCTCAGTAAATGATTGAGTGAATGAATAAAAGGGACTGGATACCTTAGAATCTAGGTAAAAAATTCAGATTGTATGGCTTTATGTATTTTCTTTTACTTACTCTAAAAACAACTCTTCTCCTATTCAGTATATAACCTTTTCCACTCATGTTTCTATAAACTTTTTATGGTTTTGTAGCTTACTCTTACTTGGCCTGCATTATAATGATTTATCCAATTATAAATTGGAATGCATGTGAAAGGCTACAGTGCATTGTAGCTGTACAAAAGTTACAATGTTTTGCCAATCTTCTCTTTCACAGTGCCCTCCATGCCCTGTAACTTCTCTGATTAACAACACTGTTGACCATTATTACTTGAAAAGGTTTTCTCTCTTTTAATTTTTGAAATAAAGATCCAACTGCTTAAGCTTCTATTTGGAAGAGACAAATGCCATGGTAACAAAACAATGTACACAAAGATGGCAGAGATAGAAGGTTTCTGAGAGGCTTAAAAAATCCCATCGCCCATTTTGTGGGTTCTTCATTCATTTAATAAGTACTTATTTCATACACGTTCATACTTATTTAATACACGTTCATACTTATTTCATACTTATTTCTCAGGAAAGAGATGGCAAAATCAAGACTAAGCCCTGTGTTTCCTAATTTGTGGTCTCATTTACAAGGTACAACATATTTTCCGTTTCTAATTTTGCGATTTTAAAATTGTCTGCAATTTTCAATATTGATACCTGATATTCTATAAAATATAAGTTTTTTGCTATAAAAAGATACTTTAGATGAACAGATTTCTCCTTTTCTAGTAGAAATGGATTTCTAAACCTAACTTTTCTTTCCTCTTGCAAGTATTAGTCAATGTTTTGTACTAAGCAGTAACATCATTCCTAAATACTAACATACTCTAAGCACTAATACATTCTTAGTGATACCTATCAATCATGTTCACTTCATTTTGGATTAAGTTTTACTTGGTTATTAACCAGTTCATTGAACATTTATATGTTTTCAGTGCCCCACATGCGACAGTAACTGTCCTTGAAGAGTTTCTGTTTAATTAACCATTTACAGAAGACGTTTAAGAAGACAGCATGTCATGTCTGTGGGTGGTTGGATGAAATAAGCCCCTAGACCAGGGATGAGCATGCTGGAAAGGTTAAAGGCAAAATGAATCTGGTTCATAAGATGATGATCGGCTTGTATCAATTCGCTTTAACATTCACAGTGGATTTATTATGGTTACACAAGTGAATAGGAAAATGTCCCTTTTTATAACCTTCACAATATTCTAGTCACAGGGACTGGAATACAGTGTGACCAGTGGAATATTAACAACCTGGAGGAAAGGTCAAAGGAGATATCAAATGACACAGTGCTTGGGAAGCAAGGGGAATACTTATAGGCACTGTGTGTCTTCTGTTCATTCTATATTTTCCGAATTCTTCATATCTGCCAGTCCCATATGTTTCATACGGTGAAAGAGAAAGCAAGGGTATTTAAATGAAAAACCAACCACATGGTCTTACATTATTACCAAAGTTTGTAACACAATCATATTATATCTGTCAAATACTTCTGAGTGAGTTTTATGCTAGTCTTTAACATGTCCCTGAAGCAGCCTCTGAATACTCAGACATTTTACATTGTTTTCATAATGAAAACATTCCATTTAGAGATTGATCTTCTAAAGATTAGAAAACCTCAGGACAGTTTGATTCTTAAAATTCAAACTAGTTAACTGGTACTAACAATCATCGTCCCCATAAAATAAAAGCTTTTCTTAAAAAACGCTCTTGTTTAAATGCACTGATTACCTTCTGTTGCAAATGACGTTTGTTTTCTGCAGCAAACATCATTTGCTATATTCATGGTATATGGATGTCTTTGAAGATTAGCTTGTTACCCAATCAAATGAACTCTCCTTAACCATGGATTTCTCGAGGGTACTTACATATTCTTCATAAGCCTCATGGGCTGGAGGAGGGGGTGCCCTGTATCCTGGCACTGCTGGTGCTCCCCGGGCTCGTGGAGTAGGGACACCTCTTGCTACAGGAGGCACTGGAAGAGCGCCACGAGTCACAGTAGCCCCTCGAGGGGTGAGGACACCTCGTCCAGGTGGTGGGGGAGGAGGAATGGCACCCCCACGGCCCCTAGGAGGAACAGGTCATGTACAGATGAGAAACCAGCGATGAGAGAAAGAGACTAAAACAGAAAGAGTTCTCATCTTATCGCCATATGATGGAAAGAAAACCAAATTTATTTCTGTATGCATGAGTGTGTGTATGTGTGTGTTGTGTGTGTGTGTGTGTGTGACTGAGACTCTTGAGGATGTAAAGCATTTGACCTCTATAGTAGAATAAATTTTGTAAATGGTAACTATGACTTACTTATAATGAAAATCATACAAAATACTTTATTATTAAAAAAAACAACCAAACGCAAACCAACACACTCTCATTTTATTCCAGATTTGCCAAGATCCAAGTCATAGCTTCTGCTAACATATAAGTATCCTCTGGCTTTCAAAAGTTCACCTTATGCCACTTTGCTTTTACGAAAGACCTACGTTAGCACTTGTTTTCACTAACTGAAAGAAATCAAAAAAGGCAAAAAACCAAAGTAGACTTTGGCATTTGTTTTGTAGTGAGCCATTCTAGGGCCAGTATGCATCCGGAGCAGCGAGGATGGCTCCACCAAGCTCCTTCCCCTGGAACTATGCTCAGCATCTTAGCATCAAGCTACCAGGGCTTTGAACCGTGTGAGCATCTGTGCTTTATCTCCATTTACTTTGTGCATCCATTAGCAAGATGTATCCTAAGGTACCAGAAAAGCCTGAGAGGTTATTTTGGGGGGCCAGAGAGCACTCAAAAATTTTGCATATAAATTAATGGTAATCGCTTCTTTGCTTTATGACATTTCAGTTTATGAAATGTTTCATAGGAATGTTCTACTTTTGGAATGCAGGGGAAACCTGTATAGCTCACTGGACCATCTATGAAGCTGAGATGCTAAATGTCAATGTCTCCTCCATGTTGGAGGTTACAGACAGTGAGTGCAGTATTTCAACTTACAAAAAAAAAAAATCTGTGTGTGCTTTCATACCTTAATAAAATGTGGAACTCTAAGCATAGTGGTATCGTTCTGTTTATTATAGTAGCTTAAGCTTAAGGTCATTGAAATCAGAACTCATTGTCACTGATTTGTCATCACACATACAACTCTCTGAACTGGTATAGTCACTAATATAATTTATTTTCCTATGGTAACTACGGTATTAGTGAAATACATTAGGATTCTGCAATAAAAAGAATAGACTGAATGCGCTGTACTACAGTGCTTGACACAAAAGTAACTTGTATTAAAAGCCTAAGATCAAATGGTTGCAGCCAACTTTTATGGTTTTCCAAGGCCTTTGGAAAGGTTGAGTGTTTGAAGTCTTTGGGCAAAAGCGTGGTTATTTCACTTTTTATTATGTCTGAAAGGCTGGCCTCCAGAAAGCACTGCTTTCAGCAGGAACACTAAAGCTTTGGGAAAAATGATGATCGTTGGGATGTCAACAATCACACTGGCTGCACCCACAGACGGGGGATGTAGGTTAGGCTTTCTGCTATGAATAGCTGTCAGCTGGCTCTTTCTTGCTTGCAGAAAATGAGCTTTTGTGAGTGAACAGTAAGAATGCTGGTAAAGCTTTTAAAAGTTTTAAATAGATTATAGAGCTGATGAATAGAGAAATTATCAGAGAACTTATTGTAAGTCTAATGTATAGAGAATACTCTCCTAGATTGGGGAAGGTGAAATACAAAAGACCCAGAAGGCCCAGTGCCTGCTTCAAATACAACAATAGCTGAGAATACAATATACTATATTATCATGATAATATAGAACACATCTATGAAAAATGATGTAAAGACCAATTTTAGTTTCACGGGGCCTCCATGGGTCTGTTTCCTCATAAGTAGGGTGAGCATACATCCAGGTTTGCCCAGAATAGTTCTAATATACAACTGTTGTCCTAGCTTCCTGTTCAGTTTAGCATTTTAAAGTCTCAAAAGTGTCCAGGTGTGGGTAGTAAATTAGTTTCACAAGTCCTATCTTAATGAATAATCACAAGGAAGGATCCTAACTCCCTGGGTTTAAGGTGGATTTTTTTTTCTAATGGGTAAAATCAGATCTCTCAACCTGTAACAATTATTCCTGCTTTAAAATTATGTGACGCTCACATCAAATCTAATTTCTCATCCTATTCCTCTGTCAGTTGTGTCCCAGACACAGCTCCAGAAAACGTGTTTCCTGCATCTGACTCATCACCTCCATACAAGATGTTCTTTCCCTGGAATTTTAATCTCATATCTCTTCTCTCCAATTCAGCTGAAGTTTCACATCATCTATTTTAGAATACCGTCCCTGGCTGAGTCTACACTACAGTATTCTTCATTTTTCTGACTTCTCAAAAGTTTTCCATCCTTAATACTCCACCTCCTGCTCATTCCTGAACTGAAATGCAATCTAGTTATTGCTTCCCCACTTAATTGAAAATAGTCTTTCTGAGATTACCAGTAACCTCCCAGATTCCAAATCTACCGGATTCATTTACAGTCCCCATTTTGCTGAACTTGTTATAGTTATCACTGTGGATTACTATTTAGAAGATGCCCTCTTTGGACCCTTGCATTACCTAGTGCTAATGATGACTATTACCTGTTTCCTTCCTAACACATGCCGTATCCTGGATTATATGCCTTATAGCAGAGGTTCCTTAATTTGTCTGCATATCAGAATTCACCTGAAGACCTTTGAAAAATTCCAAAATCCAGGCCACACCTCAGACCAATTAAATCGCAATCTCTAATGGCAGGAAGCCCTCAGTGATCCCACTGTGTAGACCAATTTGGGAACCACTGTCCTATATGTATCATCTAATTTAAAAATCTTGAACAAAGTTGTCATGTTGCCATTTCTAAGATACTTTAAAGGTTGAGCACCACGTCACAGAAAATATAAGTCACCTGCTCAAGGCCACACTAGCACCCTACAGATCTTAGATTAATAATAGGAATAACTATAGTCTTTGTTTAACTTGGTCCTTCACCTAATCTTATTTGATATCATTAATCTTGAACTAAGCTAGATGTCAAAGAGTTATCCTTGTTGTGGGCCACTTGTTCTTCTCCAACATCTAATACGGTACTAATTCTTATAAATTCTGATCTCTAATCTAGTCCTGTATCTCTATACTCCAAGGGCTATTCATTTCTGTCTTGGAGAATGGACTTGTCTTCTTACTGGCTTCCCTGCCATAAATCAGGGTCTTTCTGACTGTCTCTTTGATTGCTCTACTTCTCTATCACTCGCAGTAATGACTGAGCAGCCTTTCTTAGAAACATATATGATTATTCCTTTCTTCAAGAAACCCCATTAGTTCTCTGTATTAATTCTCATTGTAATGAACAAAAGCCTTCAAAATCTGTCTCTAATGTCTTATTTTCCAGTTTGCTCTCAATATACAGTGATGAGGTGCACCAGAGATGTCAAATATCTTAACTTTTCAATTATGTATGATGAATTATTATGTAGACACAATGCTTTGTTCTCTGGTATGCATAATGATTGGAAGATTAGGTGTTTCTCATAGATTATTTACTGAAATGTAAATTGTTTTGATTAAATACATTTTTAACAAATTAGTATAGAAGTTTTCAAATATCCCAGGCACCATTCTTTTTGAATATAAATATAACTGAAAAACTTGATAAAGTCATAATTTCATAAGTATGTACAAATTAGCATCCATTAACTCATGTTTTCTAGAACTTTCTAATCAATATTTTTTTGTTTTGTGAAACTGTTTCCTTATTCTTTTTTAATTGTAGATACATTACATCATGTGGTTTGAAATAGAAGACAACAAAGTTCTGGTCCATTTACTTTCATTAATGTTAATATATTAATGATATCTGTAAGGCAATGAAGTGAGGTTTAAATTTCAACATTAATTTTATCTTCCTTTTACATAATACATATATAGTATCAGATTTGTATGATAGGTGGGATATTAAAAAGGAAAAACGTTCAAGGAAACTTTTCTTCTAACATAACATAAAAATCTGGACCAATTCCAGGGCGCCTGGATGGCTGATTCGGTTGGGCGTCCGACTTCAGCTCAGGTCATGATCTCATGGTTCATGGATTCGAGCCCCGCGTCGGGCTCTGTGCTGACAGCTGGCTCAGAGCCTGGAGCCTACTTCCGATTCTCTCTCTCTCTCTCTCTCTCTCTCTCTCTGACCCTCCCCTGCTCACATTGTCTCTATCTCTCTCTCTCAACAAAAGAAAAAAAAATCTGGACCAATGCCTTATGATTTATCATAAAAGGGATTAATATGTTTGAATAAAACTTTACTAAAATTGAAATCTTATAGGATCCACTCAAATATGCATATATAATATTACATTAAGGAACATCAATAACAAAACAAAATCTATTAATACAATGATTTTATAATCTCAAAAGCAGGTTAATTTTTTTAAAGATGCTCCCAATTTCAAGGAATGTAGAATAGAAAAACTTGTCCCCTCTGTAAACTTTCTTAATATTTACTGGGTTATGCCATGTAAAACTACAAGATTTAGCATTTTGGAAATCATAAAAGGGACAGTCAGATTACTTAAAGCATATGATTTAATCGATTTAAGATTACCTGCAATGATGTCATTTCATAACCCATCATGGTGAGGTTAGAAATGAACAAGGATTTATGAAAGACTGATAAAAGTATATATCATATACTTTTGTGGACATAAAAGTATGTCCTCAAAAAAGTTATGTCACATTAATTTTTAGCATTAAAAATGTTCTTTATTAGCATCAGAGAACTCTTTCTTTTCATTTTTAGAGATAAAAATGTAATAAGCACTCACAGATTTTCAGAAGTTTTTCCTTTAGTCAAATGTAATTTTCAGAATTGCCAGATTTCACCTTTAAATAGTTTCTACCTTGATATAATTTTTTGTAAATTTATTATTTTTAATTTCTTTTCCCTGATTCACTGTAAATGGGAGATATTTATGACTTAAATGTTAAAACAGTGATTTTTTTGACACTGATGGTGAACAATATTTGGGACATAATTTACTAAATAAATTGAATCAGCAAAGTATCCTAAAATCTCAGAAGATGATGTCTATGCAATGTAGGAAATAATATTCTAGATCTATGTTCTTTAGAGATTTGAAGGCCAGCTGTAATCAGGTAAAGAAAATGACTGAATTACACAGTCTGTGTGAAGGTTATGTATGTATTTTGCTTCACCTCTTGGCAAACCAATGCTTTATGTTCAAAGCTTGACTAATTCAGAATCATACAAAACAAATTCTGATGCAGAAAGATGCCAAATTTTTGGAAAGTGAATATCAAGTAAAATCCTCTCTGTTGACCAAGGACATTGCAAAGTCCAATGTAACTGAAGTTTAAATACTCTTACCATGAGCCATATAAAAAGGTGTGCTCTGGCTTTCTGGACTGGTGGTTTATGCATTATCTACCTGTTTATCTAAATGTCTATTTATATAATCATCACCTATGTCTCTACCTATCCAGAAAGACTATCAATTCAAGGGCCACTTAAGGCACAGACCAATGTTTAGCTTTCTCTTTCTGCAAGGTCATTCTGGTTCAAAAAGGCAAATGATTGTATGATCTGCATGCCCTTATCCTGAGGACAGAACCACACACACACACACACACACACACACACACACACACACAAAGACTACGGTTTGCACCTGTGATTTGCTTAAGATACCTGGCAAAAGTTCCTCCTGTGAATTCTAGAGTCAGACTTGTGTAACCTTGGGCAGATTCTTAACACCTTCGGTACCTCAGTTTCTCACCTGTGAATAATACTTAAACCCGTAGGGAAGATTTGATGAGTTAATTTATGAAAGTTCCTATGTGTTATATATGCATTCATTGTCATTGTTTTTCTTGGCGGTGGTTGTTGTTGTTGATGTCGTTTATTCCTAGCTATGATTATGGCACATAGCAGATCAGCAAAGGCTTGCCATCCTTGTTTGCTGTTAATTTTTTTTCAAGTAAGAGCTAATGTACCTTGAAGGAGTTGTGGGGGCTATTCTGATCCCTCTGCCTCTAATACCTCTGCCACGACCAGAGTCCTCTGAGCCATTTAAGTAAGATAATTCACGTAGTTGTTCCTGACGAATTTCATCATTGTAGTCCTAGGGAAACAAAAACAAAAAACATGACCTGATCAGTTAACATGCGGCATGGGGTTCGCAGAGCTGAACAAACACAGTATGAAAGGACATTTTTCATCTATTTTCTGGAGCTTTGTCTATGAAAATCTAAAGTGATGAAAAAGTGTATATATTTTCAATTCTTATTTTTGTAAAGAGAAATTGGAAGTTGCTACTTTTATCAAGGAAATACTCAGCAGGAAATCAGATGAAATGTGCTGGGATATCACTTGTTGTGTTAACCAGAAAAGGAAAAACAGTAATATAGAATGAAATCTTGGAATGTACCAAAGTTATGATTAACATAAAGATTACTGAAAAACAATTCTACCAGAGTGATATGCGTAAATTGCGAATGACTGCATGACACTCAAATAGCTCCTGATGCAAAAACCAAAAAGGAGCAATCTGAAGGCCCGAAGTAGCCACTGTGTTAAAATCATAAAGAAGTACAAATAATAAGCACAGTTTCAGACAACTGAGAAGCTGTGCAATCCAACAAGCTTGATGGACAACATTTAAAAATAAGGAATTTTCTATGTGTCCTAGCATTGGGCTGATGGAAAGATAGCCATAGCAAAAGGCATATTTCAGTGATAACCAGAAATTTAGTCAAAGTCAAAGGGACTATATCTTTTGTCAACATGGAAATTTATCAATCATTTCAATGGGACCAAAGAACAGATCTGAGGCACTAAAGATGAATACTCTTTAAAGACAAATGTCAGTCTTACCTGTTTCTCTTTTTATTTACACACACACACACACACACGCCAGTTTGAATAGTACAAAACTGAATAATTGGTTGTTTTTACCAAATGGCTAACCCGATTAAATTCTTTTTCAGTAAACATATGTTTAAGTGAAATCAATCTCATGGATTTTCTAGTGCTGGAGAGGTGACTAGAAGTGGACATTATAAGTATTTGTAAATGACAGGTGGACAGCAATCATATTTGAAGCCTAGTTGTGGGCCCCCAAAATAAGGGTGTCGTCTCACCAAATGCTGCCGGTTTAGCTCTGCATATATGTATTAACAGTAATATTACATGAAAGCTACTCACCCACACACTTCTGTTTAGAAAAAGGCAGGGATGCATTCGACCTATAAAGATTTCTAATGTACAGCTTTATCTCATGCTCCAAAATGTGCCTTGATTACAAGAAAAGTACTAGTCACTCCAAGGCCTCAATTTTCTGATTTTTAACATGCTGCTATCACATTCATCCTCTTTAGCACCTCATAATGGGCTGAAAATAGCTGGCTGACAGAAGAGCTATATAGTAGAAAATTACAGTTTCTATCAAGTCACATATATTCAATTTATACCTCTTAATTTTCACATTCAAGTAACCACCGAATGGAAGAATATACATGTCCATTATTTTATTAGGACTAGGGAGTGTGATGATTGGCCACTTCTTAGTGAACTGACCAGCCTCCACTAAAATGAAAACTTAATTCCATAATTTTCCCACATAATATTCCCAATTTGCAAGGTAACTTCTGTAATTTCTTATCTGAGGAAAACCCATGAACTTTCAGGGTCCTTATGAATCGTACAAAGAAATAGATTTTCATTGTTGGCAAAATTGAATTTAAAAACTAAGACATTAGAGATGAATTCAATATATGTAAAAATTTACTTTTATGCCAGAATCAGAAAATGTAATAAAAATGTGGATGTGGTCTCATCCATTGTGTAATCTTAAAGAAGAGGAACAAGAGGCTGAGAAGAAAATAGGGAAGAGAGAAGGAGGAACATATGAATCAGATAGCAGGAAAGAATCATTCCCAATTTGATTTGATCAGGCCTCTCTGAATTCATACCTTGGATAGAGTCCCACCACACTGACTCTGGAATTATCTATGTGATTTGCCTTAGTTAATTGGGCAAGAAATGTGACCAAAGCAAAGACTTCAAAAGTGCTTCCATCCTGGAGCTTGTCCTTTCTTGTCACTGGAGACTTATGCTACCGGGTGAAGAAGCCAGGCTGAGTTTCTGCATAATGAGAGACCATGTGGAGAGAGGTTCCACGCACTGCTTCATTCCCACCATCCCATCTGTGATCCTAAACATAAGAGTGAGGCCATCCTAGGCCATCCAATAGGAGTCAAGTTGATGAAGACCAGAAAAAATCACCTACTTAACCCCAAAACTAGTAGAAACAAATAATAAAGTGGTGCTTTAAGCCAGCATCGTGGTGATTTGTTTTGTGCAAATAGAGAGGGGACTGCTCAGCAGGGAACACTAGAGACCAAAGTCAGAGAGGCATACTTCAGCAGTATTTCCCTGCCCTGTCCAAAGAAGGGTGCTTAGACCCAGATGTGATCTGTATGTTTCTTGGGATAGGGATAGATAGCACTGGTATGGAGGTAAATATAACTGATGTTATACTCTGGTGTCATTAAAGTTTGAATGGTCCACTTAAAACACTTTATTCAGAGTCTACACTCACCAATCCAACTGCAGATTGGAATTCAGTTCCTAGACAGAAATATGCTAGCATGGAGAGAATCTGTTTATCTTATTAACAGGAATATTTGACACTGCAGTTTAATGCTTAGTGTAAGTAAAACAACAATTGTTGATATATAATGATATACAATCAAGTTTTCCATGAGATTAGCTAGATATTCTGTTGAAGAAATGGATCATCTCCCAGGGTTGTGGTGGTCAAGAGAATACAAACCTCCAACCACAGATGTATTTCACTAAGAATTCCAGTTGCTCTGTTCTGAGACCTCTTGGCCTCAAGGCCATGCTCTCCAAGAGCAACTCTTAGTCAATGACTAAATGTGGTCAAGATGCTAAAATAGGCCCATTCCTCGAGGTCACAAGACCTCTCGGCCTGTACCTCAAGAATTCCCTGACAGCCTTGCCTAACGTGTTTGTAATGCAGGCTCCTCCTTTTTTTTTTTTTTTTGGTTGAAGAGCATTTTCTCTAACAAAATCCTTACATGTGTAATCCCAATTTGGCATCTGCTTCTTGGAGAACACAAACCACCATAGAGAGTGTTAACAAAACCACGTTGCTAAGATTACAAAGGTGAGAGCTTTGGTAAATGCGTTAGTGTTAATACTGGTGGAACCTCTTCTGCTCACCAAACCTTGTGCTCTGATTAAATTGGAGTGCTTGCCATTCTCTTACTTAAAAATGGTCATATACAGATTAAATGTGCACCATAAAGCTGATTATTGACTATCAAAAGGGTGGTGATTGATATTTTTTTTAAGAAAATGAATTGCATGTTTCTCAATTTTTTTAACACTTCATTTAATAAGACAATATGAAAGAGTCATGAACATATTTTGGGCTGGAGATCAGAACAACTTTGTTGGTGCAGATAAATTGCAGCAACAATGAAAAGCTGTGTGTGCAAGTGTGGGGTGGGGTAAAAGAGAGAGAATATGGGCATTCACAAAAAAAGTTAGTAGAAGTCCTCAACTGAGAAGTATACGATATGTTTGAGGAAGGCAGGGACAAAAGACATTTAAAGTGAGAGATGGCTAGAAGTAGAATATTAACCAGATAAAAGAAGGAATGAGAGAAAAAGTGTAGTGGTGGAGAGTTTATATTCTCCAGGGGGTTCCGGAACTTGCCTGTGCTGATGTTGCCTGTGTAGCCTGAGTTGGTCTTTTTTTTTTTTTTTAATTTTTTTTAAATTTTTTTATTTATTTCTAGGAGAGAGAGAGAGAGACAGCGTGAGCAGGGGAGGGTCAGAGAGAGAGGGAGTCACAGACTGAAACAGGCTCCAGGCTCTGAGCTGGCAGTCAGCACAGAGCCCGACGCGGGGCTCGAACCCACAAACTGTGAGATCATGACCTAGGCGAAAGTCGGACGCTTAACCGACTAAGCCACCCAGGCGCCCCAGCCTGAGTTGGTCTTAATTAGCTTAAGTTTAAAATGCCAAAATGACATTAAGGGTTATCTTAGAAATTCAGATCTGGGTTGGGAAAGTAAGTATGAGTATCTTCTGCACATATTTATAACAGAAACACAAAGACTGTATAAGAGATAAGTAAAATAATATAGTGACTAGAGTTTTCTAAACTACCTTTAATGCAAATTTGTATCCTTGAAGTTGTCATTTATTAACTGCAGTGTTTGGCTCATTAAATGGGAAATGACCAGGTCTTTTAATAAGTTCAGGTTTGTCTAATTAGACAACTAAAATATACACATTACTCTATTTATACTAATGAAGCATCTACATGTTTCAAACAAATATGGAAAAGAACTTTTTTAATGCCTGCATGTAGGAGTAGTTGATACTAATAATTTCCTAGACTGAATATATTCTGTGTATTGTTTTAAACATAAATATAATTTTCTAAACCCTAAATATTTATTTTGATATTAAAGTGCTTACTTCCAGCCTTCATTGAGCACAGATCTATTTTTGAATTAATCTTTCATAACTAGAATCTGAGTCTACCTGACGCTAGTATATCCAGCTGGACATTTAATTGTGGTGTGTGCTGCTGATACGTTACTTATATAAAATCTTAATGATGCAAGTAAGCAAAACCTTCCAAGTTTACCTCATAAATGTTACCTTATCAAAAAGATATCACTGGATAGTTCACCTGAGTGTTACTGAGGTCTAAGCTTCTGGAGTCATAAAATATTTCTACATTTGAACGGATGGTTATGGCTTTATAGCATTTATAATTTTATGCCCAATTTACTAACACACATATTCATTGAAATACAAAAATATGTTTATAAGTGGTAATTATAAAAATTTGCATTTTATATTATTTCATTTATTATTTTAATATTAAAAGACTCTTAAGATATAAAGACATGGAAATAGAAAAATAATTACTTAAGCATGTAAGAAAGTTCATAAGGAACAAAGAAAGGTATAATTATGACAATTCAGGATGAACAAAAGTGGAAAAATGAATTCCAGTCACTTAAAATAAATAAATAATAACATAATTACTTAGATAGAATAATATAAAATGTTATTTATCATAAATGGCAAGATAATAAAATAATAAATATGAAAATTAAATCTTATATATTTAACCTGTATGCAAAAGCAGAATATTTCAAAATTTTTGAAATAAAGCTTACCCTCATATTATAATAATGCTCTTGTCTAGAAGAAATGAAAAGTTTTACTTACAGGTAAACCTTAATATTATTTTAGATAAGGTTCAACCGATGAATGGTTACAGAAGATGTGGCTTATATATACAATGGGATGCTACTTGGCAATGAGAAAGAATGAAATCATGCCATTTGCAGCAACATGGATGGAACGGGAAGCTACTATGCTTAGTGAAAAAAGTCAGTCAGAGAAGGACAGATATATGTTTTCACTCATATGTGGATCTTGAGAAACTTAACAGAAGACCATGGGAGAAGAAAAGGGGAAAAAATAGTTACAGACAGGGAGGGAGGCAAACCACAAGAGACTTAAATACAGAGAACAAACAGAGTGGATGGGGAGGTCGGGGAGAGGGGAAAATGGATGATGGGCCTTGTGGAGGGCACTTGTTGGGATTAGCACTGGGTGTTGTATATAAGCCAGTCTGACAATAAATTATATTCATAAAAATAAAAAGAGTCCAGTCCTGAGATTTCAAACTTCAAATAATAAAGAATGCTTTACTACTTTGGCTACACCAGCAGTAAATAAATCGTACACACTCTAAAAACACCTTTTACCTTGAAGACACACTGTAAGTTGCTTTAAAAATGCTGATTGGTTTGATCTGGAGTTTTGGTTTTAGACAGAAGGGGTAACAGTGAGCTTTTGAATGAATCTATCAAGGCTTAAATAACACATGCATATCATATAAAAGCATTTTTAAAATTGATTGAAATTTTAATTTTATTTTTCTTACAATGCCCAAAAATTTCACTTGTTTGCTACTAAAATCAGTTCATAAAAGGTGTTCTCTTGAAATAACTGAAATAACAACAAAGATATGCACAATACGTGTTCTGTATTCCTTTTGCTCAGGGTGAGGCAAATTAGCCCTATGAAACAATTTTCATGAAATTCATGAGTGTTCCTTTTTGCATCTCCGACAAGGCCCTCCCACTGTGACGGCATATGGTGTAAACAGTATACACAAAAGCTCAAAGCAGACAGATGTTTGGATGTTCCTAGAAAGGACTCATGCTCATAGTCTGCATATTTAATGTATATGCATAATTTCCCAGTTATATGCACTCATGTCCATCTGTTATGATGGCATTTTGCCCACATACAAATTGGGAAGATTATTTCACTTGTGTATAGATGCCAGGTGACGACAGGTGTAGATAGGCTACCTAGGGGCACAGTGAAGGACCATTTTCCTGCCAAATTTCCTCCTCTGAGACTCTGATGGGCATTGGTGCTGCACATTTAAAACTGTGATTATAACCACTGGTAACATGTGAACGTATATTTGGCTCTACCAATGCCAAGACTGTCAGACAACATCAGGGGAGAATGAAATGCAGACTGTAATCCGTCTGGGCCGTGACAAAGAGATGTGGGATTTCCTAGGCCCCTGTAAACCATTAGGTTAGGGCACTTTCACTAGAGTAATAAACAAGGAAGTGCAGGAGGTAATAGGTCCTGTGCCAATATCAAATCTGTAGCTGGATTGGAATGGGTAGGAAGCTCTTTCAGAAAACAACTAGTACTGTGCTGGATATTATTTAGCAAAACATCTTAGGCTATTAGATAACATCTTTTAGCCAACACAGGATGAGTTTTAATCAGCCCAGGCATGGGACCTGAAAACCTCATTAACAAAATGTTGTCAAAGAACAGTCAATTAAGATTTATTAAGAATCTGTTTGGTGCATGACTCTGCATAAAGTCTATATAAAGGCTTTATAAAGCGTATTCACCAAAGGGCATTGAATATCACAAAGTAAAAATGTGCATTTTGTATCCTGAACCACTATTGATGGCAATTTCTGTTATTCAAGAATGTTTTCTTTTTCCCCATTATATAGTCATTTTGCACACTATATAAAAATCATCAAAGAATCAGATAATAATTGTACAGATTTTAGGTAGATACTTTCCAGGATTATTGGCTTATTTTCTGTCCTGTTTAATTTTAACTTAGCAAACATCAGCCACTGATATATGAGGTCTAGGTGATAAGACCCTTTGAATGAGCACCAGAAGATTCATGTATTTGAGTGTTTTTGACTTACCTATTTGGTGTTATTACTTCACCCATCCCGGCATATAAAAATTAGCCGCTACTTCAGGTTGGATTTAGGGTCATAGGTAAATATTTAGATAACAGTAAATGAGAGATTTGAGTTGTTATTCTTTTTTTTTTTTAAATATTTTTTTTATTTATTTCTAGGAGAGAAAGAGAGAGAGAGAGAGAGAGAGACAGCATGAGCAGGGGAGGGTCAGAGAGAGAGGGAGTCACAGACTGAAATAGGCTCCAGGCTCTGAGCTGGCAGTCAGCACAGAGCCCGACGCGGCTCGAACCCACAAACCGTGAGATCATGACCTAAGCAAAAGTCGGACGCTTAACCGACTAAGCCACCCAGGCACCCCTTGAGTTGTTATTCTAAAACTACCAAGTTCCATTTGTTTAAATAGAGCCAAAATGACATATTTTTTCAGCAAATATTCTTGGCAACTTTACTCCATACATGATTCAGGAGTTCTCTCTGAATTTTAGTTGAAATAGGCATTGATTTAATACTTTGGTATATAATATCAACCTTAACTTATGCATACAAAATAACCTGAACTCTTGGCTAACACAGAATTGATCGTACTTATTGGTACATTGATCAAATGGGTCCAAATTCTTCTTAACAATGAATCAGCATGATAAGTATATATTTAGAAAAGAGAACAAATTCGGTGCATGAAAAACGTTGATAGGATATGGCACATGTGGGTGATTTTTATTAATAACCTTAATAATTCTGGGTTTTCCTTGGACATAGAAAATTTATATATTCAAGGTCGGAATGCACCTAACCTACCAAATTTTTTAAAGTGAGAAAGGAATTTTGCTAAATAAATCACTATTTTATTTACTTAATGTATTTTTGAGTAGCATAAGTGTTAGACATTGGTGTAGGTATTGGAGACACAGTAGAGGAAAGTCCCTGAACCAGCAGAACTTAAGTGAATACAGAAAACTAGATTCCTACACTTGTTCATGAAATGTTCTTCTTAGGCAAGGACAGATGCTTTCTTAATATGCTCTGGATCTTAGTATGTTCAATTAAATTTCCTTTTTGTTGACTTGAAAAATGATTTATTCCCAATATTATAATGATGTTTTTAGTGGCTACTACCTTTTTACTTTGTTTTATTAAAAAATGTTGAACTCTACATTTCTGTTTTAGAAAAAAAAAAGTGTTAACTGAGAAAAGCTGTCTGGGTGGCTCATGAGAAAATCTCTCCTAGAAGTTGTTTTTTCCCAAAGGAAAATACTGTGATGATTCCTTCTGAGCATTTTAATCAGAAAAACAACCTATTCAGTCATGGCAACTTTTTTGAAGTTCTTGGAAAAGGGTATAAAATATGCTGCACATGCCTTTTTGTTTAAACTTATCATTTTATTTGGCTTGCAATTACCAGTTCCTTCCAAATTTAATCTTTAAAAAAAAAAGAAAAAAAGCTTTGCATAGTATTCTTCCTGAACATTTAATCACATTACAGTAGAATAGCCCTTAAAAATAATTAAAGTGCTACTTTTTTGAATGTTGAATTAGAAGAGAGCAGAATCACTTAGCAGCTGGGAAAAAACGAATGCAGGACAGAAGCTGAACAGAGCCAAGCAGGAGCGTATCCAGCTAGGGTGAAGGATGCTAAGTAAAGAGTTCAGCTAGTGAAATGTCAAGAAAGGAAAGCAACAAACACTTAGCTCCATGGTCAGTAAGTGAAGAAATGAACTTGTGATATATGAGTGTAATACAAGGAAGAAGTATTTGAAGACACATCAAAATATGATGTGAAAGGTCCCATGTAGCCTCATGAAAGAAATTAGAATTGCAAAGTGAAAAGAACACTGATTCAGGGTTAGAAGGGTTGGGTGTACATCCTAACTTTCTTTGCTTCCATTAGTTCTGCCTCAATAGGAACCATCTGTTGAACTGTTCAGCTGGATTTCTCTTCCTCAATTTACCAAAGTCCTTTAATGGACTGTAAATCGTATTTATCTGCAGATAGGTTTGTTCAGCCTGTGAATGGGTCTTGAGTTGGAAAGTCTTCGTCAGGTGAGGAACACTTGGGTTCTTTGCTGTCATGGGCCCATGCAGAGCAGCTGACATGCTGCACTTCTCTGAATGAGGACAGCACAGCCCTCTGTCCTTAGGCTTCTCCTAAGATTTCCTAGTACCCCAGGCCATGTGTATAGCTCTCCTTAAAAGCACTAGAGTCAACTGAATCAGGAAACCCCCTTTCCTTCCTCCACACAATGAACATACATGGTAGGCTGTTAGAATCAATATTTCTGTAGAACAGGTTCACTGCAGGAAGCCACCAGATCCCCTCAAACATGGGATTGATGATCTGTTTTTAGGGCTTCTTTCAGGCCTTCGGGTCTCTTCCCTCTTTAACCCTGCATCTCAAAGAGTAAAGGTAATGGATATGATAGTATTAGGTACTTCAAGACCATTCAGTTTCCCTATCAAGATATTTGCTTTCATCAAAGCAAGGGAGAAATAGTATTAAGAATCAGCACTCAGGTCACAAACTTTTTCCTAATCCCTTTCCCACTCACTTTTAAGATTTAAGATTTATTCTGTAGACTTTGATTGAAAGAAGGTAACCATTTAGTTGTTCTATAAAGAATATGCTCTAGGATTCATCAACATTAGTTCTATGTTCTGTGATGAAGGTTACACTTTGATGTATTTTTATCCCAATGGAAGAAATTATATGCTCTCAAGAGGAGACCAGTCAAGGGAACTTCAGTTTTCCTTCATTTCCTATGAAATGCACATCAAGCAACATCTGGATACTATCTACAGTGTTCCTGTCCCTGAAGGTAGGATTCTTATTTTGTTCTAAAGATCTAGAATACTACAAGTGTCAGCTTATATCATTTAGAGGTTGGGGTAGAAAGCAGAATTTCTATTGAAACTGTACAAACATAACAAGGCCAGGAGTCAGGAAGGGAGCATCTGGGAGTACAGCTTTCTTCCGTGTAAACTATATAGCAAATATGCTTATTTGTTTATATATTTGTTCTAGGTGCTCTAAAAACAATAAATAAAATGGCCTTCATTGAACTTACACTCTAAAGCAGGAAAACAGACCACCAAAAAGAAAACAAAGGAATAAGTGAGCTCATTTCAAACAATAACATGCTCTGAAAAAAGGAACAGGAAAACATGACTGAGGGACTGTTCAGAAAAGTTGGTTTAGATGGGAAGTCAGTCACAGCCTTTCTGAAGAGGTAATATGCAAACTGCGACCTGAGCGGAGAGAAGCTTAACATGCTTGGGTCTGGATCACTAGTCTCCCCGGTAGCTGGAGTGCAAAGGCAATGAGCCAGGAAGAAGCTGAGCCTCCTAAGGAACAGAGAGAATTCTAGTGCACGCATATCAAGAATTCAGTAAGCACGGGAGAGAGTGGTCTTAGGTCAGGTAAGCAGGCAGGGGCTAGATCATGCTGGCTTTTTTTTTGGTTTCATTCTAGGTATATTAGATGCCCTACGTGGTATTTAACTGGACAGTGAAATAACCAGTTTAATGTCTTATAGGAACATGCAGGGTGCTATTAGGAAAATGGGTTAAAATAGAGCTAGAGTAGAAACAGGGAGAAAGGTGAAGACAGCATTGTAGTGGTTCGTGTGCTCACTACTGCAGTCTCTTTCGCTGCTACCACAGAGAGTGGTGGGGAGGAAAATCCACTGCTTACCTCTGGACATATTTGGAGGGAAAACTGGCAGAATTTGCTGATACTGCTGATAGATTAGATATGGGGAGTTACAAAGAAAATGAACTCAAATGTGACTCCTAGGATTTTGGTTTGTGCAACTGATTTAATCATGGTATCACTGCTGAGATAAGAAAAATGTGAGTTTCCTTCATTTCTATTTTTAAAAAAGGAGGGTAAACATATTTGTAAACAAGGAGGCTTTTTAAATTGGCATTTTTAAGGTGTGATATGATTCTCTCCTATATAAGCTTGTCTTCTGCGTAGACATACAGGTCTTTAAGACTCCTGTTTACAGCAGCAGCAGCAGCAACAACAACAACAAAATGGAGGCAAAAGACACAATCCATTAATCATAAGAAGGAAAATCGCTTCTCGGTCTTTTGGCTAAAATCAAATGTAGAATCATAAGAAGGAGAATAAATACCCTTACATGAAGGCATTTTAGTGATCAAAAAGGAGAGAAGAGATGGACATTTGTTAGAAGTAAAAAAGAACAATCCAGGAAGATTTGAATGTTAAAGTCATGAAGTCATGACAAAAAAGTGACAGGGTAGAAGTCAATAATTCGATTTTCCTAAAGCATCATGTCTGAGGTGGACAGTAGAAGGGTGTATAGAGAGAAGGTTGGGAGATTGGAGGTTTGTGTTCTCAAGATGAGTACTGACAGAATGGTACCACCATGGATAGGTTTTAGAAGGATTACTCAGGGATGTGGATGATGGACTGGAGTTGCAGGGACGTCATTCGCTTCTTCTGCATTCACTTCAATTGCTACAGAAGACTTTTAGAGCAGTCCAGACATGAGATGATGAAGACTGGATTGAGGGCAGAACTCAAGTTTTGCTCTTAAACTAGATTTGGGCCTTTGAATGAGTCATTTCTGGCTCTATTTCTATAGCTGGAAAATGAAAAGGTGGTCATAATAATCCAACTGAATAATCCCCAAGGTGTCTCCATAAGATTTTCTCATGAAAAAGGCTGCTATGGAAATCCAAAGGAGGATAGGCTACTGAATTTGTACTTTCCTACTGTAGCAGTGAAATACAAATGATGAGGGTGCTATGTGCATGTAGAAATGTGGCGGTATACTTATCTATTTATATAATCATTTCTTCACAAGACGCATACTCAAATGACACTTTGCTTTGCAAACCATCTCACTTCACATATTTCTTTACCGCAGAGTCACTGAAACAAAAAGGACTTAAAAAAATAGATTTAAAAAACAGTATCAGCAAATCCTCTTGAGGAGAAAGAAAATGCTATAAAAAGAGATTTATACTTTGATTTGTTATACCAGTTTTAATGCTGGTATAGAATATGAATTGCAATTGGAGTCTTAGGACTCTAGTGGCGGTAAAGGGCTTTTGTGGTTATTAAACGCCTCAACTTTACTCAGGCATTCAGCAAACCACAAAAGCCATTAATTGGCTGTCTTCTGCACTATTACAGATATTGCTTCCAAAGCATCAGTAAGTACAGAGCAGATCTATGGTTCTCTTTCCTTTACCACTCTCCAGACAATTTATAGATTAGAAATACAAACACAAATCTTGATTTTATAATGAACAAAAACATCCTTCCACAAAGTTTGAGTTCTATAGGTTTCTAAAATATACTTAATTCTAAATTTAATTAGCCTCATGATTGCAAATCAGCCATTGAGAGTTAGAATTTAATGTGACTGATTTTCATGTGGCCTTGTTCTAAAGGCTAAGTGGACACTTGTAAAAATTTGTTGGTTTAAAGACCTATATTTGTTCCTGTTACTGATGTGTTTACAGGTGAAGATGTGCATGTGAAAGCAGAGAATTCAACTCTCACAAAACTACTTTTGCTATTTCTCTAAATTTGGAACACACCTAGAATTTTAGGATTCCACCCAAACTTTCTAGATATCGCATTCTCTGTTTTATCACTATTTAAGATATAATTACAGTGTATTTACATATACAAATCAATATGAGAAAAATTGCCAACTCCTGCTTACCTAAGCTTGACAAAGTTCTATATTCAGAATCAAATGCAAATACTGATTTGTAAAGCTAATAAGCAATCTGAACACTAATGCAGGATTAGTTTTTAAAATCAATCAGGATTTTAAAACAATGAAAAGACAAGTCAGACTGGGAGAAAATCTTTGCAAAAGACATATCTGATAGAAAACTATTATCTGGACTATTTTAGTGTCTGACTCTGGATCTCAGCTCAGGTCATGATCTCATGGTTCAGACTTTGAGCCCCACATCAGGCTCAGTGCTGATGGTGTGGAGCTTGCATTGGTTTCTATCTCCTTCTCTCTGCCCTTCCCTCGCTTGGGCGTGCTCTCTCTTCCAAAACAAATAAACTTGAAATATTTTTTAAAAGACTATGATCCAAGATATACACTTGATTCTTAAAACTCAGTGATAAGAAAATGAACAACTTGATTAAAAAGTGAACAAAAGATACGAACAGACCCTTCACCATAGAAGACACACAGGTTAGAAATAAACATATGAAAAGATGCTCCACATAGTAGGCCATTAGCTAACTGCAAATTAAAACCACAATGAGATGTGACTACATACCTCTTAGAAGGGCAAAATGCAAAACACTGACAACACTAAATTCTGACAAGGATGTAGAACAATAGGAACTCTCATTTATTGCTGGTGGGATGCAAAATGGTACAGCTACTCTGGAAGACAGTTTGGAAGTTTCTTACAAAAGTATATATACTTTACCATATAATCCAACAAATATAGTATTCCTTGGTATTTACAAAAGGATTTGAAAATGTAGGTCAGCCCCAAAGCCTACACACATATGTTCATAGCATCTTTATTCACAATTTCTAAAACTTGGAAGAAACCAAAGAGTCTTGCAGTAGGTGAATGGATAAAGAAACTGCTGTATATAACCAGACAATAGAATATCAGTGCCAGAAAGAAATAAGTTATCACTCCATGAAAAGACGTGGAGGAAACAAATATATATTATTAAGTGAAAAAAGCTAATCAGAAAAGACTATATACTATATGATTCCAACTACATGACATTTGGGAAAAGGTAAAACTATGAAGATAATAAAAGGATTAGTGGTTGCCAGGGGAAAAAAACAAAGAGAAGGAAGGGGTGAATAGGTAGAGTAAAGAGGATTTTTAAGGCAGTCACAATATTCTGTACACTATATAATGGTGGAGACATATCTAAGTCTGTTCCGGCTGCTATAACAGAATACCCATAGGACTGGGTAGCTTATAAAAAACAGAAATTTTTTTCTGATGGTTCTTGAAACTGGGACGT
The DNA here is from genome assembly GCA_017311185.1 of Proteles cristata cristata. Taxonomy (NCBI): domain Eukaryota; kingdom Metazoa; phylum Chordata; class Mammalia; order Carnivora; family Hyaenidae; genus Proteles; species Proteles cristata. The sequence continues at coordinate 297,589 of JAESUZ010004271.1, read as the reverse complement.
TCAAGAACAAGAAGGTGGCATAAACAATGTCTGGCGAGGGCTTTTCTAGTTAATAGATGACCTTTTATCCATGGAGGGTTCCACTACCATAATCCAACTAGTTTCCCAAAGGTGGTTAGGATTTCAACATATAAATTTGGGGGGCGGTGGGGACAAATGTTCAATCTATAGCAATAAATTCTGTTATGATTTATCAAAATCCATAGAATGTTCAACATCAAGTGTTAACTCTAATGTAAACTCTGGACTTTAGGTGACAATAATATGTCAATGTTATTGTGACAAACCTACTACTCTAGTAGGGGATGTGGATAATGGAGGAAGCTATGCGTATGTGGGGGCAGAGTATAAAAGAGAACTCTTTGTAATTTTTTCTGAAAAATTTTGCTGAAAACCTAAAACTGCTCTAAAAAATCAAATTTACAAAAAAATCAATCAGGAAATTATTTTGATAGCATGATGCTATGAAATAAAGACAATTTTCATCAAGTTGAAACAATTTATCCAAGCTTCAAAAATCATGGAGCTACCCAATTATTTCTTTGCTCATTGTAAGAGGTAGGGGCTACTGAAAACTCCTCTATTATGCACTGCCAATCTCTAAGGAGCTCTAAGTGCATCAGGAGTAGACCAAATTCATCTTTATGGCACCTCAATGAATGATGAAGGGTTGGAGGATTATTACCCCCATTTGCAGACTCAGAGGTTAAATGATGAATGTGAGGCAAATCACAAGCAGGAGTTAGCAGCAGAAAACATTTTAAGTGCCTTACATTTCTCATTTCTATCCCAGTTAAATTACTCCTTTTTTATTTTCCTCTAGTTCTGAGATCCTGTCAGCCTGGACATATTCAGAAATTAAGCATGCTGCAATCAAAATAGCATAGCGTTCTGAATCAGAGCTCCAAGTCCTTGCTCTACACATGTTATAATGGGTTATACGGGGGCTATCCTTCTAAATCACTGTGTTCTTTTAAAAAAAGAAATGGAAATCAAAGAACACATTGCCCTGTTGCAATCTGGTATTATCGCTGCTCTTGTTGGTATTGGTGGTGTATGGGTGTGTTTGACATGTATGTGAAACATGTATGGTAGCTGTTTGATTGATTAATTGCTACTAGATAAACAGGTGATATAAATAAATTTATCAATTGGATAGGCTACTTTCTACTCGTGGAGATAGGAATTCTGAGGTCTAGTTTGGATTTCGTCTGTGCGATGTAACAAAATCACCTTTTTTTCTCCCAATCTATTTTCTTATTCCTGAATGGAGTTAAATAAAATTGGACTCCATTTCTAGAGATGTGAAGACACCACGAACTATCTGGGGAGCCTCTATGTGACCATATGTCATTTTCACACATGTACACTTACATGAATGTGTATCTGTTCAGTATGCATTTATGGGCATGGGATGTGTAAAATTATAAAGAAAATGAAAACTGAGGGCAAGGATCAGTAAACAGAAAAGCAGAACACATAGCAGCCCAAGGGTTATATAAAATAAGTGATTGTGGAATAATTTTTAAAAATATAAAGGATATGTAAAGGATTCAGGAAACAGTTAACCAGAGCAACAGAAGTGTGGCTCAGGGCACAGAGAAATGGGGTTGAGTAGCTTGCATTATAACAAAATGGGCAATAAATGACAGCATAGTCATTGTCGGTACATTGGAAATCGACTGTACAAAGCTTGATGAGATCTAAATGCACAGTGTGATTAGATGAAACTGTTATGTCAAAATTGTTCATGTAGACCAGCTGACTTGTAAGACCCTCCACTTCCCCCCCAGCCCTGATATACTGTCTATTTTTTGCATAATTTCTATTTGTAGAAACATGACTACAACATGATTTTTCATTTAATGTTTACCTTCCAAAAAATAATCTTGTGTTTAACTTCCTCATCATGAATTATTTCAGGTCATGTCCACCGTGGCTTAAAAAATCTGAAAAGAATAACTATCAAGCCATCAGAACTTTACAAAGTTTGAAAACTACTGGCCTACTTATGAAATAAGAAAAGGGGCGCCTGGATGGCTCAGTGAGTTAAGCATCTGTATTCGGCTCATGTCATGATCTCACAGTTCAGTTCGTGGGTTTGAACCACGTGTTAGGCTTTTTGCTGATGGCTTGGAGTCTGGAGCCTGCTTCGGATTCTGTTTCTCCCTCTCTCTCTCTCTCTCTCTGCCCTTCCTCTGAAAGAAAGAAAGAAAGAAAGAGAAAGAAAGAAAGAAAGAGAAAGAAAGAAAGAAAGAAAGAAAGAAAGAAAGAAAGAAAGAAAGAAAGAAAGAAAGAAAGAAAAGAAAGATCTTTCCTCTCTCTGAGAGCTATAAGACATATTTTCCATCTGGATCCTATCACTGGGTGTTTCAGTTTCAGTGGGTCATGTGGGTGAAATATCACTTCAGTACCTTTCTCTCCCCTTTTACAATTCTAAGAGAGGTGTGAGAAAAATCTATTTTTATGTATTTTGAGTTGGAACAAAAATCAATTTCTACTTAAAAAAATGATACAAGACCTCAAGAGCTTAAAGGAGATAAAAAAAAAAACATGATTGTAGCATTACTGTACAGTGGTAGCATTTAGTTGTTTGATTTCGTGATATTTTTAGGTGCCATGCCAGTTTTTAGAAGAGTTAAGTTTTAAACTGTGAGCAAAAAATAGAATTATTTTTATTGGACTCTGGAGAGACAATGTCATGTAGGAATTACGAATGTGACTATGTGGTCCCACTGCCTGGGTCAGAGTCTGGCACTGACATTTACTATCTGTGTGGTTTAATGTAAATGCTAAGGCTTTCAGGGCCTAAATGTTCTTATCAATAAAATGAGATTAATAACACTAATAAACAAAATAATATGGCTGTTGGGAGGATTAAATAAATAAACATATGTAAATTGTTGAAGATGGTGTCTAGCACATACTGAGCAAGTGACGAATGTCAGGTATTCTTTTGCCATGCAGATTGCTGGATCCCCTGTTCTGATGTACCACTTATTTGAAATGATAAGGCCATTCTATCATATCACTTATTTCTTAGACGAATTTTAGCTAAAAAGGAAATCCTCAAGTGTTAAATGCATGTGAAAAGATTTTATCCTGTATTTTTCTAAGGTGGTAGACAATCTTAGGACTATACTAAATTACGAAATATTATAAATTTGTTTTTGGCTATTTATCCTTAGAAGGTTAAGACCTTGGGTGAGAATGTGGAGGCAAACCGTGATTTGATGAATTCAGGAAGATTCATAGCCATGAATCAGTTTAGGGCGGCTTCTTTGTATAGTACATTTAACCAACAATGAAGTCTGAAGCTATTCTTGACTGAGTATTTGGAAGAGAGCCAATCCTAAGAGTTTGCACCCAGAGCATAATTAAACTTAGTGAACATAATATCATTGGTATGAAATGAAGGTCTAAGAAAGACCAATAAAACAACAACAAAAAATGTCTTTCATAAGATTTTGTATACATGCAGCGGTAGAGAAAGTGAAGTGAAACACCTGCAATGAAATAAGAGACTCATGTAAATTAATCCATAAAGGAGGAATTAATAAAATATCAACATAAGCCCAAGCAAGTTTTTTCTGGGGGGTAGGAGGCAGCAGCTATAGCAGTGGCATTAACCCATTTCAAAACCAGACATGTTTTAAATAAAAAAAATAAAATAAAATGCAAAGAAAAGTGTAAAAGAAATAAGTAAGACAAAATTTTAAATTCAATTCATTTAGCAAAGATGCATAAACAACGAAAACTTAAAATACCATGTTATTAGTTCCAACCGGTTGTCCCACCTTAAACTGCATGGCAAGATCCTTGTTGGTCATTAGCAGCACAGATCAAAGCTACAGGACATGTTAAAGAATTATTAAATATTCCTGTCATTTTATGCCTTGTCTTTATAATCAATGTTAAATGGTACCTCTCAGCAAATATTCTTATATCATTTATTTATCAAGTAACTTCTCTTGCAATCCTAGACAAATAGTATATTCTGTTAAATTCTGAGTTTCATTACATACAAATTAAAGCAGCCTTCTTTACTGATTTTCTTTCAATAAGTATGTGCATATTTTAGCAAGTTATATTGGACAGTAGTTGGCAACATTCCTGGGATTTTTAAAATGTTTTTTTTTCAATTTTAAAGTTTATTTATTTATTTTGAAAGAGAGAGAGAGAGCACACGTGGGGGAAGTACAGGGAGAGAGGGAGACAGAGAATCCCAAGCAGGCTCCACGCTGTCAGCATAGAGCCTGATACATGTTTTCCACTGTTTTTCCACTACATCGGGCTTGTGACATCACAAATCACGAGATCATGACCTGAGCTGCAATCCAGAGTCAGATGCTTAACTGACTGAGCCACCCACATGTCCTTATTTTTAACTTTTTAAGGAATATTTACCTAGCATAGCAAGTATATGACACAAATATTAATAATTTTTAAAAGTTAATAACCTTTCCATGACACCTCTTCAGTACATCCTAGAAATTAAAATAAATAGGATGGTGTTTATCCTTTCATTTTTCCATGGTTCTTTTCTTTCTTTAAATAAATTTTTTTATTATTATTATATTATTTGGCTGCTTGTGAAGTTTCTCTTTTATCTGAATGATATATCATGGTATTCCTTAGGGTCAATGAGACAGAGCTCAGTGTTTGTATAGTGGCTAATTAGTTTTTCATAGCATACATATAATTTACTAATATATTGACCATTTTCCTAGTTATGGATGTTTACATGTTTTCCACTGTTTTTTCCACTACATTGTTCACATGGTTCCTTTTTATTCTAAGGTTAGAGTCTCTAAAAAGGAATTATTGTGTCAAATGATGTGTTATTTTTACGAAAAAATTTTATACACATTACTGGACTTTTCAAAGTGGTTTGTATTTTTCACACTACTATCTATCAACAGATGTTAAAGTGCTTATTTTGTATAACTTTTCTAATAATAGTTAAGTCATCATCTTTTTTTATTTGCCATATATATAGGTAAAAAACTGCATCTCATGGTGATTATTTTTAAATAACCATTACAATCTCCTCCTTTCTGAACAGCCTATTCGTTTTTTATTGCTTATTTGTAATTTTTAAGAGTCTACTTATAGAAACTTATGTTTCAAATCTAGACTGGACCACTGGTAACAGAATTACATCCTCATCTGAAAAAACAACAATAGCAGCAGTAGCAATAACAACAACATAGAAAAATATACCCAAAAATATCCACAAAAAAACCCACAATAGTTTCAAAGAGACTTTAGGTAATTAAAGACTGTGATACCTGAGTGGTGGGAAAAAAATGGGGTAAGCGCTATGGTTTACTTACTGCCATGAGAAAATCTCCATGCCATGGCACAAAGAAAAATAACCCATGAAAAGGCCAGAAAACTCCCTGTGTTATAAAATTGAGGGTTCAGGGAGACCAAGTAGTATAAAGTTCCCAGGAAAGAGTAACAAAGAGGTACAAAAACAGACAACTCTGAATGCCTGAAGAGGATCTCTTTTTGTTTTTCAACAGAGTTATCTATAGTGTGTAAATAGAAACTAGCTAAGGCCAGGAAAACAACCACCAGAAAAGACTCCTGGGAACCGTCTGTGTTGCTGATATGGACAAGTAGTAGAGGCTGACTAACTACACTGGAAAACTCAATTCACACAATTCACAGCAACTTCGGGTGCTCAAAACGGTCTTGTGTCAACGGTGGGGAATAATTAGCCCTAGATTAAACAGTTCTCTGGTCTTGTCTTTAACCTTTAAAACCTTTAACCTTTAAAAGCAATACACAGCAGGGGTGCCTGGGTGGCTTAGTCGGTTAAGCGTCCGACTTTCGCTTAGGTCATGATCTCGCGGTTCGTGGGTTCGAGCCCCGCGTTGGGGCCTGTGCTGATTGCCAGCTCAGAGCCTGGAGCCTGTTTCAGAGTCTGTGTCTCCCTCTCTCTCTGACCCTCCCCTGCTCACGCTGTCTCTCTCTCTCTCCTAGAAATAAATAAAAATATATATATAAAAAAGCAATACACAGCAGGATCAAACAGTTTACAAGTAACTTCACAGCATTCCAGAATAAAGTTGGAGAATGTGTACAGTAATAAAAAAAATATATCAACCACTTATTATAGTAAGATTCGCGATGTCTACCAATCAATCTAGAACTACTAGTCAAGCCAAGAAGCAGTAAAATATGATCAATAATCAGGAGGAAAAGCTATGAATTGAAACTGATTCAGAGCTACACAAATGTTAGAATTAGCTGTTAAAAATATTAAAATAGTTGTTATAAACTATATTCCATTTAATGAAACACTTAAGTAGACATGAGGGAAATAGAAGCCTAGAAATTGAATTTCTAGAAATGAACATTACCACGTGTGAAATGAAAAATGTATTAGAGAGGACACTGACAGATTAGACACAGCAGAAGAAAAGATGGATGAACTTGTAGACTTAACAACAGAAACTATCCAAAATGGGGGCGCCTGGGTGGCTTAGTCGGTTAAGCGTCCGACTTTCGCTTAGGTCATGATCTCACGGTTCGTGGGTTCAGGCTAAGCTTCCTATGCCAACAAAAAAAGAAACTATACAAAATGAACAGAGATAAATAAGAATTCAAAAAATAAAATGAAAAGGAGAAGATATGAGTTGGTAATATTAGAAATAAGAGAGGTAATACCACTACAAATTCTATAGGTATTGGAAGTATGATAAAATATTATGACTAACTTCATGCCAACAAAGGCAACAACTTAGGTGAAGTGGATAAATTCTTTCAAAGACAAAAGCTGCTAAAGTTTACTTAAAATGATATATATTTAACAGCTCAAATGTCATTTTGTCTATTCAGCAATGCTGTAAGATATAAGATACATATAGAAAAAATAAATTGCATTGTTATGTACTACAATGAGCAATCAGTAATTGAAAATATAAAACTATATTCTTTACAGCTGAATAAAAAAGTGAAAGAAATAATCTTGGAAAAGATGAGAAAGGCCTACGTACTGAAATTTACAAAACTGTGCTGAGAGAAATTAAAGAAAACTTAAATAAATGAAGAGATATGCTATGTTATGGGTTGGAAGACTCAATATTGTTAAGTAGGCGATTCTCCTCAAATTGGTTTATTTAATGCAATCTAATCTATAATGTAATCTCAGGGACAGTAAGTAGGCTGTGGGATAGCTGGGAGGAAAGGAGCATAAAGAAAATTTTTGTGGGTGCTGAAGATATTTTTTTAAATGTTTATTTATTTTGAGAGAGAGACAGAGACAGAGACAGAGAAACAGAGAGACACAGAGAAAGACAGAGAGAGACTGGGGGAGAGGCAGAGAATCCCAAGCAAGCTCTGTGATGTCAGTGCAGAGGCTGATGCAGGGCTTGACCTTGTGAACCTGAGATCATGACCTGAGCCAAAATCAAGAGTCAGGTGCTTAACTGACTAAGCCACCCAAGAGCCCCGCAGATATTCTTTATTTTGAGAATAGTGGTTGTTTCATAGATGTAGGCATATGCCAAAACATCGAATTGGCCACTTTAAATTGGTGAGAGTTTTTATCACTTATTTTACAATAAATCTAATAAAAATTTATATATACCTTTTTATTATATTAATCCTTAAACTGTGATACACATTATATTTTTTTAAAGTCTAACATTGATCTTAAGATTTTATTTATATCTTTTCTTCTACTTGTTTTTATTATTCTTATATAGATGCATATGTCTAATTGGATAGCCATATCTAGTCTTTAACTTATAAAATCTGGGACTTTTGGAATGCATTAAAATATTAATAAAAATTAACGTTATATAAAAATTCTACTTATTATTATTTATATCCATAGACTTTATTCAAATTTGAATTTATTCATTAATTTAATTGTAAGTAGAAAAGATATGTCCATTATACATTAATTATTATTACTGTGGTTGTATGAAATACAGATAACTTAAAATTTGGAACACGTTAATTCCTTAATCGTCTTTGCATTTTCTTTTTATTTATGGATTGAATCATTCAATCCGTGTTTACTGAGAGCCTATGTTATCATCACAGGAGTTCTGAAGTTAACTCAATTGGCAAAAATCCTTGCTGCAAGTAAGCTAAGCATTTTGTGGTGGGAGAGTGACAGATAATAAAAAATAAGTAATGTGTGATGACATGTGCTATATTAAATATTAAATATGTGATATGTGAGCTATATTAAAAACATAGGGAAGGTAAATAGATAATCCTGAAGAAGGTGGTAGTGATTTCAATTTTTAAATAGGATTTACTCAGGAAAGTCCTCATATGGCCATTTGTGAGCTAAGACTCGAGGGGGTGAAAGAAAAGATCTGGATGAAGAGCTTCATGGAAGCAGAAACACAGAGACAAAGACCTGGCAGTGGGAATAGGCTTGTGATGTTTATGGAACTTCGGGGAGACCAGCATGGCTGGAGCAGCCTTTGGCTTTTATTATCAGTGCACTAAGAATCATTGGAAAGTTTTAAATGGAGGACGCCTGGGTGGCTCAGTCAGTTAAGTGTCTGACTTCCGCTCAGGTCATGATCTCATGGCTTGTGAGCTCGAGTCTCGCATCTGGCTCTGTGCTGACAACTCAGAGCCTGGATCCTGCTTTGGATTCTGTGTCTCCCTCTCTCTCTGTGCCTCTTACCTGCTTATGCTCTGTCTCCCTCTCAAAAATAAACATTAAATTTTTTTTAAAGGAGCTTTAAATGGAAGAGAAATGTGATATGATAGATGCTTTAAAAGTGTCACCAGATCTGCAGTGCAGAGAGTAGGCTATGGGTAGGATGGAGGCCATGGCAGACGTAGCAGAGCAGTCTTGAGCAATAACATGTCTGTTGTAGCCTAGCAACACAGTACCCAGACAGACAGATCAAGCGCATGGAAATAAAGCCAAATAAGAAGGAGGAGAACTCTTTCTATGTATTTAATAACCACTCATTGTTTTTTTTTTTTCTAGCTGAAATTAGACCATTCTTCTTAACTCCGTACTGGTAATTGGAGTAGAGTGGTCAGGCATTAATGGGACTGATTAATTAAAACAAAGGCATAATACGGGATTGGGTTTTAAACTGCTATTACTAATGTTAGGCTATTTAATTCTTTCACTTAAATGAGCATCTTTTTTGTAACGTGGTGCCTCTAACAACATGTAGCCTTTTAATTGAATTGATTGTATTAGTACTTGCAAAATTAGTTTGCTAAGATTTCCAACAAAAGGCAAACACTGGAGTGGATGCTCTATTTCACAGGCTTATGTCATGTACAGAGGGTTCCAAAGTGTTTTAAATTACTACTTAGTAATATTATCCACTTTTCTATTGATATTTGTGCAATCCACACTTTCAAAAAAGAAAAAAAGCGAGTTTTAAAATGAATATCATAGAAGTGTTAAGGAGTAATAATTCACTAATTTGGAAGAATGTATTGAGTACATACTGTGTGCCAGTCATGAAGAGATCTCTTGCAGTTACGAAGATAATGACCTTTTCTCCAAGAAATTCACAGTTTTGTGCAGTAATAAAATTTCTAATAGAGGTAAGCACAATAGTATTACTTGGAACATTTATTTATTGAGCACTTACTGTGTACTAGGCTTTTGTTTTGCATGTATCATTATCTCCAGTCTTCACAAACCTATAAAGTAGGTAGGTGATATCATTGCTATTTTAAAAATGAGAGAACTCACACATTAAATGACATGTCTATAACTACTTATGAATTAATAATAATCATTAAAATGTAACAGAGTATATAAAAATAACTGTAAGAAGTGTTTGATGTTTTATGAAAGTACAGTGAGTTTACAAAGCAAGGTCTAAGGGTATGTAGGAACTATAGTAGAGGAAGAATGACATGTGGATTGGGTTCTGTGTGACAGAAAGAAGGCAAAGAGCATCACAGGAGGAACCATATGTGCAAAGAGAGATGTATTTTGGCTTTTTAAAGAATTGTGTAAGAAGTATTAAGTATGGCTGAATGGTGGTGTGGGAGCGGGTAGGCTTAGATGGAGCAAGGAAAGGGCTTGGGAAGGTAGTTTGGAAGCAGATTGTGAAAGCATCATTCTTAAGAGTATGAAATTGATTCTGTAGGCAAAAGAGTTACTGAAGCTCTTTAGTTTGTTCATTTTTGTTTTGTTTTGTTTTTAAGTAGAGTGAGTGTAAGTGCTGTATGGGACAATCCACTGAAAAGGAGTAGAATTCTCTCCTGATGTACTAACTGAATACACGTAGAGATGGACAGCAAGCAAGCATGAGTTTGGAGTTCAGATCTGGAAACATGAAACCAGGGGCAAGTGGTATTACCAGATAAGGGCTCAACTCTGAGTCCCTGCACTCATAGGGCTACAACAAACTGGAATGTGATCTGGGCCTGGCACGGTCTGTGAGGGATGGATCTCATGAGGCAGCAGGGATCTGCGATTGCTGACCACAGAAGATCTTGGTGTCAGGCAGGAAGGGCACTAAGTCTGTGGGTCTGGAACTCAGGAGAGAATTTGACGCAAGAGTTTTTGATGTTGTCAGCAAGGAGATGGGGGGTCAAAGCTAAGAAAGTGAAGGATGCCATCCAGAAACAAAAGCTTGAGAGAGACACAAATGGGCCACAGACTAACCACCACTTCCCTAGATTCATATATTAATGATCTCTTACTTGCATATAAGTGAAAATTGTTATAGAGGGTTTCAAACAAGTCTCTGGCTTTCTGATTTCATTCACTATCACTATCATGCTTAGCACTCATCCATCATCTAGTTCTTTTTCCAGGAGAAGTATCTAGTTTACACAATGTAGCTCAGGAGAAAAATGCCCAAAATTTGGAATAGGACAACTTTAGATTACTGACTTTGTCAGTGAATAACTGGGTGAACAGAAAATACGCTTAAATTTCTGGAGACAATAAAAACAATAACAATAGTAAAAATAGAAATATTGTTTACTCTATAAATTTGTTATACAAGCTGCCCTATAAAATATAAAGAAAGTCATGTCAATGGGACTCATTAAAATTTGAGAAATACTCTCTAGTAGGTACTGACAATTTCAAAACAGTGTACTTATTACTCAGAGCATTATAGAGAATAGAAAACATCTTCTATGAAGTCTCCAAGTCAAACTTGGGGCTACCACATCTTTTTAAATAAACAGAATTCCATTCTCCCATGTCAAAAGTAAAATTTCCTCAAATGTCAAAGGTAAGGAAGTGATTGTCCAAACTCCCCAATCTGTCCCTTGAACGCCCTAACAATCTGATGGCCCAAGAAAGTCTTGTGACTAAATTCATAATATATCACTTTGAAAATGCAGGTTGATTCAATTCATAATAAACAGATAAAAATATGCTGCAGTGCATAATACTGTATAATGTACATCTGTTGCAAAGAAATGAGAACATAAAAGGATATGATATTTATTTTAAATCTTATAGCTGAGTTTTTCAGTCAGCTACAAAACTGCAGCATATGATAGTTATGTATCTACAAATAAAATAGGCTATGAGAACATATAATTACTGGGATTTATTTCACGGGTGAAGAGGCTGACACTGTTTACTTTTGCTACTGAGCTCTGCCCCATCTTGGATACTCTGCATACTTGGAGAACTTTCTGGTGTCAGGGGAAATACTGGCCAGGTTCTACTTACTGCTTGACTGATGAGCAGACCATGTTCTTGTGTTTACCTCATTATATAAATGTTAAAATTTCCATAGAAAAATGGAAGTTCCCTATAGAAAACAATGTGATTGTTATCAATTCACATTTTTATTGCCTATTCAAATTCAGTATATAATACTGAAGCAATTCTTTTTGGCTTCTACATTCAAATTTATACTTTCTCAGTAATTGTAGTCCCTGGAACTTATTTAGTATAAAATGGTAAGCAAAGCTGAATGAATTCTAGAGGAAATCATTGCTTTTTCCTCCTCCTTATTTACAACTTTCCAATCTCCAGAGGAGAAAAACACTGTTTTCATGATAAAATTGTAAAATTGCTATGTGGAAACAGGTTAGTGAAGAGGAAATATGAGTCTGCTATTTGTATAATTCCCATTCTGTTGAGGCAAAAATATTTCAAATTCTAAATTATTCATACTGTTATTCACAATGATCAAATATCTCATACAATTACTTCATTCATTTTACTTAATCTGACTACTCACAAAATGCTTTCCAGTATATTTTAAGATGGTGTAAACATAACAAATACACATTATAGTGGGGTGCTAGTATATGAGATGGATTTAAAGAGGACGACAATGGGTCATTATATTTTTACGCTACAGAAAGAACAATTACTCAAACAGATCATCTATGCTTTCTTATGTTTTATCATGCTTGGTATTTCTACCTATATTTTTTCCACCTATATTTTTAAGGCAAAGATAATTTATGATATATACCACATTAATAGTAAAAAACAGATTTCATGATGCTATGGAAAGATTATAAAACTAGGATTGTTTGTTAGATCATAAAATTTATTTTTTGTCTGAGTCTCCTTTTTCCATGTTGACACTATTTTTAAAGACTACTGTCAGCTCTTTGGCAGTGAAATTTGAAAATAAATATTACTGATAATTACAAAATAGGATATTTATTTTATTATTTTATGTTGTTTTTCCTTTTAGAGAGAGAAAGAGTGCAAATGGGGGAGAAGGTCAGGGGGGCAGAAAGAGAGAGAGAGACAGAGAGACAGAGAGACAGAGAAAGAATCTTAAGCAAGTTCTGTGCTCATCACAGAGCCCAACATGGGACTCAATCTCATGACCTGAGCTGAAATCAGGAATCGGATGCTTAACAGACTGAACCACTCAGATGTCCCTAAAATATCATCTTTTTTTCTTAAGTTTATTTATTTATTTTGAAAGAGAGAGTGTGCGTGACAGGGGAGGGGCAGAGAGAGAGGGAGAGAGAGAATCCCAAGCAGGCCACATGTTGTCAGTGAGGAGCCTGACATGGGGCTTGTCCCCAAGGACCATGAGATCATGACTAAAGCCAATCAGGATTAGCTTAACTGACTGAGACGCTTAAACAAATGAGCCACCCACACACCCACAAAATATCATATTTTAATGAGCATACTTACATATAAAATTGCATAAAAAATTTCAAGTCTGCTATATGCAAAAATTTTTCCTCTAAAGGTGGCTGAAAAAGAATCCAGGTTGAGGGGCCCCTGGGTGGCTCAGTCAGTTAAATGTCCGACTTCGGCTCAGGTCATGATCTCACGGTTCGTGGGTTCCAGCCCCTCTGTGCTGACAGCCGGCTCAGAGCCTGGAGCCTATTTCAGATTCTGTATCTCCCTCTCTCTTTGACTCTCCCTGCTCATGCTGCCTCACTCTCTCTCTCAGAAATAAATAAAAGATTTAAAAAAATTTAAAAAAAGAATCCAAATTGGGCAAAGAAGCATAACACCAATCTATGGGAACATCGAATACAGTGTAGTTTTATTCCATGTGGTTGTGCACACTGCCATAAAATAAAGTGGAAATAAGTGCTAATGTGGGAAGCTATAAAGAAAATAGTCATGGAGGATTAGAAATTAGAACTCAGGAGTTTGTCACTTTTTAAACTTTTTTAAAAATTTTTAAGTAATCTCTACACCTAACATGGGGTTCCAACTTACAACCCCAAGATCAAGAGTTGCATGCTCTACGCACTGAGCTAGTCAGGAACCTCTCAGGAGTTTAACATTTTATTAGAATAACACATCCCGTCTCCGTGACTGAGTGTGTAACAACCTTCCCCTCTGTCATCAAATTATACCTTAGTGAAAGGTACTATTTTATTGTACAGTGTTGTAATAGTTCTTGTTAAATAGTTAATCCAAAAGTACTGGCCAACATTTTTCTTTTTCTTTGCTTGGTTATTTCTAGAAGGTATTTAGTTTTAAAATATTCTGGAAAAATAGTATTTTGGCCATCCTTGCAAAATCAAACTTTCAAAAAGTGATGCAAATTCTAAATGCCGGTGACATTTAGTTTCCAATGTTTTGATGCCTTATGGATTATTTTGTAAAGCCCAATTCTGTTTCTTATTGTTAAAAGTGCTAAAACTAAGTTTTCAAAGCAATCATAAATGTTAAAATAAATATACCCAATTGATGTCATATTCTATCTGAATCAGATGATTGTAAAGCCTTTTTCTTTCATGTAATTATCAGAAAAGCACCTTTGGAAGAAGATTCTAATTTTACTGATAGTTACACCTTAAAAGCAAATTCTTCAGATTGATTCATCATAGCCGTCTTTAACATGTGGGGGTGTAGGCCAAAATCAAAAGCTACCATCAGTTTTTGTGTTTTTTTAATCTGAATGAATTTGACTTGGGGAACATTTTATTCCAATATCTAATTTCCATCACTTAGTCATCTTAATAGCAATATAATACGAGTCTGCCCAGAGGCCATTTCCTATCATCTGGATACCTAAGGGCTGTTAAGACCTCTTCAATCATTCACATTCAATTTACTCAGAAGTGGGGAGAAAAAATCCAGTGATACAGGGAATATTTTAGCAATGTGGAGTGTTTCACAGGGAGAGAGAAAATAGCTTACTTAAAATGGATCACTTGAGCAGGACTCTTTGATGTTAAGTTCTTGAACATTATCATGAAATATAACAAAACTGTACTGTGGATGCAAATTCAAAGATAAGCAGAAAACTAACAACCTGAAAAGGATATAACTATTGTGTAACATGTGTTTAAACAGAGTAAAGTTAATCTAAATGTATTTACCATAAATATATAATATATTCAAAATTGCTAGATGAAGCTATTGCTTATATTTACTTTTTGCATAAACTTAAACATATCATCTCTCTGGGTTTCTTTGGTCTCATCAGGTAAATAAAGGATCAGGATTATTTGATTACTTAATCCTCTCCTCCCTAAATGTAACATCCCATGGTTTGCCATTTCTATTTATAAGAGCAATTAAAACATAAGTGTTGAGAAATGGCTAAGCTTTCATAACTGCCAAATTTTTAATGTTTTTATTTTTTTTTGAGGTGGGGGAAGCAAAGAGAGAGGGGGGTAGAGTATCTGAAGAGGGCTCTTGATAACAGCAGATATTCTGATGCAGGGCTTGAACCTATGAACTACGTGATCATGACCTGAGCCAAAGTCTGACGCCTAACCGACTGACCCACCCAGGCACCCCTAATAACTGGCAATTCTTATAGGAAATGCTCAAGGAGTGTAACTTGCACTACTATGTGCTGATGGTGGACTTTCTGAATTGGAAGGTGACAATGTACTCCATTATTCTCCTAAAGAAAAAGAAGTAGTGACTATAAGCTTAATGAGAATAGACATAGAAAAAAAGAATCATAATAAAATCAAGTAAAGGGAAACAAGCTTCAGTAGTTTTATGTCATTTCAATGTCCAAACCTAGTAATATATTCTGTACTTAAAAGTAATTCAAAATTAACTCATGCAATTTTTTACTCAGGTGGACAGAAATAATTTGACAACTTTTGTTTCAAACAAATAACTCTTTTATATATTTGAGATAAACATTCCCAATTGTACATGCTAAGAATTCAGTCATATTAGGAGCACCTGGGTGGCTCAGTTGGTTAAGCATCTGACTTTGGCTCAGGTCATGATCTCAACATTCATGAGTTTGAGCCCCACATGGGGCTCTGTGCTGACAGCTCAGAGCCTGGAGCCTGCTTTGGATTCTGTGTCTCCCTCTCTCTCTGACCCTCCCCTGTTCACACTGACTCTCTCTCAATCAGAAATAAATAAAAAACATTAAAAAAAAGAATTCAGTCATATTACATACAAACAAAATATTTTCTATACATCTTTATAATGGGCAGAAATTTTAATAAAAGCATTAAAAAGTTGTGTGTTAAATTACTGCCCATATGAATCTTTAATGGAAATAACTGTAAGAAAATTCTTTTGTATGTTGTCATATAATAAAGTGTAAATAAAGTTGATTTAAAGTGTATGATCATGGATCTATAAACCTCTGATAGTCATTTGCTGAAACTTTCAAGTAACTGAACTTTTTACAAAGTTTAGAAGTTTATAAAAGCTAAAAGAATAATATTTCCAAAAAAGAAACAAAAAAATCTGAATATTGGATTTAAGGTTTTATTTGAAATTTTAAGGATATACATTGATATGTAGATTTATCTCAAATCAAAGAAGATATTTTTAGAAGTTATACTATATATATGTTAAAATTTTTAAAATTTATTTATTTTGAGAGATAGAGACAGATGGTGAACAGAGGAGGGGCAGAGAGAAATTTTATTTTATATGTATTTTATATTATATATATTTATAAAATTTTATATTATATATTCTTTCAATATTATAATGTATAATAAAATAATTATAAACAATATATATATATTTAATAATATATATAATAAAATAATTATATTTTAAATATTATAATTTCATGGTTTTGAAAGAGCATCTCAGACTAGCCAATTATTGAATCTTATGGAAAAGTGAAATACCACATTGGCACAAGCCACCATAAAGTATATACTGGTCACTCTCTTCTCTATTGGACATAAAGAAACACTGGGGTGGGGGCACCTGGGTGGCTCAGTCAGTTCGGCATCCAACTCTTGATCTTGGCTCAGGACATGATCTCACAGTTCATGGGATGGAGCCCTGTGTGGGGCTCTGTGCTAATTGTACAGAGCCTGCTTGGAATTCTTTCTACCTCTCTCTCTGCCCTACCCCACAAATAAATAAACTTTAAAAAATTGCACAATTCTGTGTAGCATCTATTCATTGAAATTTACTCGTCTTTAAAAGGTCAGTTTTCTTAACAGAAATTTGATTAAGAATGCCAGAATTTACTGTCCTAGAAAGTAAAAGAAATCTAATAAAGTTGCCAAAGGCAGTATTACAATTTTTTAGGAACAGGAAATGCACTTAGAATTCTAAATTAGGTGATAGAATTCTCTCAGATTATGGGGGCACTCAGAAAATTTAGAAAAGGATAAGAAATTCAGTAAACTCATGGTCATATCATACTTCTCTTGTTTTCTAAGACCTTATTTATTTTTCATTAAAAGAGTCCAGGTAGACTCATTTTTTTCAAGTATTTTATTTATTTCTCAGAGACAGACACCATGAGCAGGGGAGGGTCAAAGAGAGAGGAAGATACAGAATCTGAAACAGGCTCCAGGATCTGAGCTAGCTGTCAGCACAGAGCCCAACGTGGGGCTCGAAGCCACTAACCGTGAGATCATGACCTGAGCCGAAGTCGGATGCTTAACCGACTGAGCCACCCAGGCGCCTCTCCAGGTAGACTCTTGAGTGACCTCTAAAGAGAGGGTATGAGACACTAAATATTGCCTGAGAGTTATCATCCTTGGAACTTAGCATAGATTAGTGGATTCTGAATGAGAGATGGGTATGAAGTTTACTAATCTTTCTTTTTCCCCTTTCCCATTGTCTGTCTCACCTCTGTCCCTTGTGTCCTTGACTAACAATTGGACAAGGCAAGAAGGGAGATAATGGATGCAATGCAACAAAAGAATGTCTCCCATGGGGATCAGGCAAGAGGTGAGTGAGAGCAAGATCAGGGGCAACTGAAGAAAGGGAGATTAGATATGTCTCCAACCAGGGAGTTTTTTAGAGGTCATTTCTGCACAACACATTGTATTGGAGACTGTCAGAATAGGTATGAATGAATACTTAATATTTTATCACCTAGAAAATGACAGTTATAGAATTTACCATCTGAGGTTTTACAATACTATAATAGAAATTATGCACATTTTTCTGCACAAGGGGAGCAGATTCCCCTGAGTGAAACTGTTTGGCTCAATGCTGCTAAATCCTTGATATTATTCATATTCTGCACAATGTATTATGATTGAGTGAGACAATTTAGGCAATTCACTCATTTTAAAATTAATGAAATTTGAGGACCAGTAAGGTAAAAAACCATTTACCTGAGGCCAAAAATGGAACACGGATGCACGGCTCCTCACCTATCTTTATTTTTAGAAACAAAATTTAACCACAGAGAATTTAAGAGAATAACATTTTAGTTACTTAATGACAGAAAACCTCAGAAAATAACAATCCTACTATATTGATTTCAGCATAGGTTATATAATAATAATGTTAAAGTGAAAATTTCCAGCTTCCTGATTTCATTTTATGGCTTCCTTTGTTCCATGTATATTCTTCCGATTCATGGGACTAAATTTTTAATCTTCTCTATTCTATCATCTAAGCACTCATAAATAAGAAATTATGTATACTCTGCTAACTTTGTAGCAACTTGCTGGTTCCAGTCAATATTGCTTTTAAATATCCATCTATATTGACACATATCATTTAGTCTGTACATATGTTTTATTATATTGATTCTCTGCTTTCATTTTTTGTTCTGTTTTTCTTATTACCCACCTTCCCCATTTTTTGCCTTCTAATAGATTGATCATGTTTTCTTTCTTTTTCCTCTGTAATATCTGAAAACTATGTGTTGCATTATACACTGTAAACATGCAAAATGACCAAAATATTCCAGTACAGTGTGACAGTCATCAACATCAGTAGTCAGCCCCATAGTGACTCTTTCATAGTTCTTCCTGAAAATGTGTGCACTTTACTCTGAAATGCTGCCTAAGTTTTGGTTTTCATTTCAATGTTAGCCTATGTTTAAATGCAATTGTTTTAACATTTTCTCCCTCCATATATTCTCATTGTTTTTTCAAGTCAATAATTATCTAAATTTGACCATTATGCTTTCTCAGTATTGGATTCAGCTTTGTGTCTTGTATTCCATTATGCTTTGCATTAATTTTCCTTTGGGCTGAAGCATATCTTTGTTAGTTCTTTCAGTGAAGGTCTGCAGCTGATAAATTTCTTGTTTATAAGTCTGAAAAATACATTATTGTTTTCTGACCTGAATGGCAATTTAGCCAAGAATTGAACTGAAAGTTGATAATAATTATTTTCTGCCAGTGCTTTGAAAATACTATTTATTTTATATGTTTATCTAGTTTTGCTGATGAAAAGTTTTTTCCCTAAAAATTTTAATTTTTAAAAATTGTTATTTGATACTCTATAATATGATAAACATATGTCTAATTTACCCTTTCCAGGACTTTTAGCTACTTTTTTCAGACTTAGTTTTCTTTACAGTTCTGAAAAGTTCTCATAAAATACTTTTCAAACAGTGCACCTGACCCATTTCCTTGATCCATTTTGAACTTCTACTAAATATGGTAGGAACTTCTCATTCCTTCCTCCATGATTTTCTTGTCATCTCATGATTCTGCATTCTAGATAATCACTTGAAATCCATTCAAGTACATTCATATTCTCCCCAACTGTGTTTGGTCCACCCTTTTTACCCATCCCAATGAGGTTTTATTTTATTTCATTTTAGGTTTTTTTTTTAAATTTCATTGTCTAGAATTTATATGTGGGTCTTTTGCAGAGCATTGTCTCTTTTTTAACATGTCTTTCCATGCCTTGTGAAACACATTTCTTATTTTAACTACTACCCACTTAAAAATTCTTACTTTAAAGTAACTTTCAGATTCCTCTAATAATTAATGCCTCCTTAGCTATTATTACTCTGCTACATGATGTCATTAAACATATCTCATATGTTTTGAAATTCACTATTGACTTATTTGGGAATCTAATGTGCCCCATGCTTCTTGGACTTACTGGGTGCTTTTAATATTTTCTACTTTGCAAATTTCTGCTGTAGATGTATAAGGTAAGAACTGAGATCACCTACCGATTTCTATTACACGGCTAGAAATCACAGGCTTTCCATATGATTTTGTACTTACTGCTACAGCCAATAGACTGGTTTTCCACTGGGATTTCCTTTGTTTGGTAACTATATTTATAAAGGAAGCTCAGGTTCAGTACCTGTTAGATCCATATGGCCTACTGTCTTTATTCTGACCTCTAAACAGAATTAAACTCCATCCTTTAGGTCTTGTATAAGGACTGC
This sequence comes from Proteles cristata cristata, assembly GCA_017311185.1. Lineage (NCBI taxonomy): Eukaryota > Metazoa > Chordata > Mammalia > Carnivora > Hyaenidae > Proteles > Proteles cristata. The sequence goes on along the minus strand of JAESUZ010004271.1, from coordinate 277,610 downwards.
GTTACACCCATGAGCTATCAGGGTATCCTCTTAGGTATTCCTGAAAATTTTCTCTTAACTTCCAGCACCTGAAGATTTCATTTTCTTACTTTTAATTTAATTACCCCCAAGTTTTCAGCACAATATTTGCATATGAGTGGGGTATTAGATGTTTTGATTGTCAGCTAATTTCACCATGTTTGGCCAGAAGCTCTCAGTGCACATTCTACAACTCCAAACAATCTATTCAAATCACTAATACACTGCTACATGTTTTCTATGCTTAGAGCACTGGTGTCTGTGCAAAGGTAACCATAAGTTTTACTTTTCCCTTCAAAGAGTTTACAATCTAGTGTTGACATAAATGAGATAAAATATTTAAATTTTAACAAAATTAATATACACATAAAATTAATGTGTATTAAAGAGGATCTGCATCACTCTGAATAAACGACATATGAAGGTTTCATGGAAGAGCTAAATCTCAACTTGTTATTAAAGCAGATATATCCAGAAGATATAAATAAAATAAAAACACAACTTACCAAAATTTGTGAGATACTACAAAAGCAATGCTTGGGGGACATTTATAGCACTTAATGTATATGTTAGAAAAGCAGAAAGAAAAGTATATATTAGAAAAATAGGCAACTCAATCATCTAAAGTTCCACAGTAGGAAATTAGGGAAAAAAAGCTAATTAAGTCTAAAGTAAGCAGACGCAAAGAAAAAATAAAAAATAGGGCAGAAATCATGAAATTGAAAATATGAAATCAATAGATAAAATTCATGCAACTAAAAGCTGATTCTTTGAAAAGATTACTGAAATAGATAAGCTTCTAGCCAAACTAGAGATAAAGTAAGTCAATAAAAGTTCATTAATATCAGAAATGAAAGAGAGGACATCACTACAGATGCCCTAGACATTACAAGGATTATAAAAGAACACTGTGAACAATTCTATAACCCCAAACTTGATTATCTAAATGAAATGGACCAATTCCTTGAAAGACATAATATGCCGAAACTCATGTAAGAAGAAACAAACAATCTTAATAGGTCTATATCCAATAAAGAAATTGAATCAATAAGTAATAACCTTCCCAAACAGAAAGCACTAGGGCTACATAAGTTCACTGATGAATTCTACCAAACACTTAAGGAAGAAGCTATGCAAATTCTCTACAATTTTTTTCAAAGGATAGAAGCAGAGGAAATACTAACTCATTTTATGAAATGAAGCGATCTTAATACCAAACCACAGAAAGATATTACAAAAAAAGAAAACTACAGATCATTATCTCTCATGAACAGAGATGCAAAAGTCCTCAATAAAATATTGCCAAATTGAATCCAAATATATATAAAAAGAATTATGCAACATGACCAATTGGAATTTATCCCAGGTATGCAAGGCTGATTCATCATTTGAAAACCAATTAATTAATGTAGTGAGTCACATAAACAGAATATTTTTTTCACACGATCATATCAATAGTTTAAGAAAAAGCATTTCACAGAATCCAACAGCCATTCATGATTAAAAAACAAAACAAAACGAAAACACAAACAAGAAACTAAGAATTCCCTGGGAATTCTCTGAACTTGATAGAGACTATCTTAAAAACAAAACAAATAAACAAAAAAAAAAACCCTATAGGGGGCGCCTGGGTGGCTCAGTCTTATAAGCATCCAACTTCAGCTCAGGACAAGATATCATGGCCCATGGGTTCAAGCCCCATGTTGGTCTCTGTGCACTAAAATCAGACATAAGGCAAGTCTGACTCCACTTACCATTTCTTTTCAACATTGTACTTAATGCAGTAAAACAAGAAAAAGAAATAAAAGATACATAAATTGGGAAGGAGTAAACAAAATTGCATTTGTTCACAGATGACATGATCATCTATGAAAAATCCAAAATAACTGACAAAATTCTCCTGAAAGTGATTATAGAACAGTTACAGGATGCAAAGTTAATATACAAAAGTCAAATGCTTTCCTATATATAAGACTTGAACAAGTGGAATTTGAAATTAAAAACAGTAGCTTTTACATTAGCATGCCCAAAATTAAAATACTTAATATATAAGTGTATCAAAATGTGTTTTTTTTGTTTCTGTTTTTCTTTGTTTTTTTTTATTTATTTCTGGGAAAGAGAGAGAGAGAGAGAGAGATAGCGTGAGCAGGGGAGGGTCAGAGAGAGAGGGAGTCACAGACTGAAACAGGCTCCAGGCTCTGAGCTGGCAGTCAGCACAGAGTCCAATGCGGGGCTCGAACCCACGAACCACGAGATCATGACCTAAGCGAAAGTCGGACGCTACAAAATATGTTTAAGTGTTATATGAAGAAAACTGTAAAGTCTCATGAAAGAAATCAATGAATAACTAAATAAATGTAGAGACATTCCATGTCATGGATAGGAAGACTCAATTTTGTCAAGATGTGAATTCTTTCCATTTGATCTATAAAGTTAATGCAAAATTAAAAAAAAATTCCAGTAAGCTATTTTGCAGAAATTGACAAAAGTTCTAAAGTAATAGAAAGAGGCAAAAGACTCAGAATAAGTAACACAATATTGAAGGTGAAGAACAAAGTTGGAGTACTGACTCAATCTGACGTCAAGATTTACTATAAAGCTATATAGTAATCAAGACTGTGTGGTATTAGCAAAACAGAAAATCAGATACATGAAACATCATAAAGAGCCCAGAAACAGAACCACATACATATTATCAACTATCTTTGACAAAGGAATAAAGGTAATATAATGGAACAAAGATCGTCTTTTCAACGAACGGTGCTGGAACAATTAGACAAAAAACAAAACAGGTTATGCAATGGAAGTGAGGATGAACAATGTATATTGTGAGGTAATGATTATTATTGCCTCATATTGAACAGACTAATTACACGAGAGCAAAAGACCTGTAACAGATTTTGAGAATTTGAACTTTCTTTACTGAGGATATACTTTTTCTAAGTTTACTTATTTTGAGAGAGAGAGAGCATGTACATGCACAGGGAAGGGGCAGAGAGAGAGAGAGAGGGAGGGAGAGAGAGAATCCCAAGTAGGTTCTGCACTGTCAGTGCAGAGCCCAACACAGGGCTTGAAATCAGTAACTGGGAGAAAATGACCTGAGTCATGATCCTCAAGAGTCAAGGATGCTTAACCAACTGAACCATCCAGGCACCCCTTCACTGAGGGTACTTTAAGTTAGCATGTTATGCTGTGAAATCGTTGGTTTGAAAAAGTTAATCTGTCAGTGTTGTACATTATGGCATGAGAGAAAAGAGGCAGGAAGGCATTGTAATAACTCAATTGGAAAAGGATAAATGCTCAGCCTAGTAGATTGGTAACAGAAGTAGAAAAGAAAGGGAAAACTGGCAAAGGCAGCTTAATGTATTTACACTAACTACTTTCTACATAAGATTTAGTGTCTCTGAAAAAGTACAAAAAGATGAACTAGAAATAATATAAGGGAAGCTTTTATAAAGAGAAAAAAATTGTTGCTCTTTTTTTGTTTGTTTATTTTTGAGAGAGAGAGAGAGAGAGTGAGTGAGCAGGGAGGAGCAGAGAGAGATGGGGAGAGATATTTCCAAGCAGGCTCCACACTGTCAGTGCAGAGCCTGATGAGGGGCTCAAACCCACAAACCGTGAGATCATGACCTGAGCCGAACACTTAACCAACTGAGCCACCCAGGCGCCCACAAAAATTATTCTTATGGTCGGTACTGCATATTTGGAACTGTGGGAAGTGGGCTCCTCAAGAGAAGCCACAGTTTTTTTCTAGATACAGCTTCTGGAAAAAAACCTCTCTTATTGATGTTTTTAAGTGGTTTTCATCTAGGTACTTGCTCCCGAGGAGACATTTTTCACTGGATACATTTTTGATGGTCATACTGAGTGAGGAGGAGGGTGTGCTACTGCCATCTAGTGGGAAGAGGTGAAGGATGCTGCTAAATAGCTTCCAATGCACAGGATGGCCTTCACAACAAAGAATTTTCTGGTTCTAAATATCAATCGTGCTGAGATTCTGAAACTCAGTAGGGTTAATCTGGCCATTATGTGTAAATACATTCATGTATTCAGTGAGTCTGAGGATTGAAACATAGTTCTATGAGAGGCATGTGCAATCGACCATAACCTGCTCTACTTTTCCATTGCACTTATCAAAATAAAAATCACTTATTCTTCATGTCAAATTCTAAATTACTTATTTTTATTTCATATTTATCTCCCACCCAACTGCTTGAACATAAGCTCCTTCAGTTTAGGGATCTTCATAAGTTTTGTACACTGACATTACCCAATACCAGTGCTTGGTACATGGTAGAACCTTGATAAGTTCTTTCTACATCAATGATTGGATGAAGCTGGCTAAAAATGCACAGATTTCTAAGAGTATAACTAATGCCACTGAAATTTAAAAATTAAAATACATAGAGGAAAGGGGTGTAGGTATGACTATAAGTTATCTTTCCCACATCTTATTTGGTTCTTTATACTTCTAAAGGAAGCTACATTTTATTTAGACTCCAAGAATATCCTTTCTTTGAATAACAAATGTGGTGGATGGAATTTCTCAATGCTGATTATAAAACTTTGGGAAGAAACCAAAGGACCTACTGATTCATTAGATATTGAAAGAAAGACAACAGCTGTCACAGACTATGTAGCTGAGAAAGTATAGTTTTTTCTATCAATGCGGAGGTATTCTAGTACTTACCTAGGAAAAAAGTGATAGAAAAATGTTTTGTTCCCCTCACATTCAACACAGAATCAAATCCACCCTTTTTCCCTTGGTATTTTCTCTCAAACAGTATTTTAAAATTTTTATTGTTTTGAGGAAGCTCCATCCCCAACATGGGGCTTGAACTCATGATCCTGAGATCAAGAGTCATAAGCTCTACTGACTGAGCCAGCCAGGAGACCCTGAATAAATATTCTTAATCCTAAGTGATACTATCCTTAATGATATTAAGTCAAAGCACAAAGAGAAAAATTGTTGGCAAAAAGCTCTTCATATTATTAAAATTTATAAGTCTTGGGGTAAATGATATTAATTCCATTATTCCTCAAAGGTAAAGATATTGATACCAATTAAAATGTTTAATATATGAATAAAAAGATTTGATATTAGAAATATAAAAATGTAATAGAAAAGTCTTTGATAATGGCATACTGGCAAATAAATGTTCCAAAAAAAAATTTAGTACCCATACTAAATAACCTACATGGAATGATACAGATCATAAAAATATACACATGAAGACTTATCTTGCTAGAGTTTATTTTATTAAAAATTAATATTTCATTAATTATAAAAAATTATCATCAAACATCTCAATATTTTAAAACACATTTTTAAGATGAGAAAATTTTATGAAAATAAAACAGGATTACCTTTTTGGAAGGTCCTTTGTTAAAATTTTACTATGAGGAAGTAATTATGTTCAAATATTTATTGTACTGAAAAATATGCTTAGCATAGACAGAAGGCACAATGTATTGCCATTTCTCTTTCTCTTTCAGCTTCTCCGTTCCTACAACCTTTTTTTAGCAAGATACAAAAGACACACTGGAACCACATCATTATTTTTGACTGAATTTAATACCCAACTACACACAGAGATATCTACATGTAAAATTTTGTTTATTTAGAAGCATTTTTCAGGTAATGTGTTAGTATCTATTTCCTGCAGACTGAATTTCCGTGGATTTAATTTTAAATGTCTTGCCTCGATTTTAACCTTCTTTCTATTCCTTCCTCAGAATATTAAGCCAAGTAACAGCTTGCAAAATAAACAGAAATGTGTTGAATATAAATGAAAAGAATTGATACCATCAAGCACAATACACAAAAGAAACAATGTAACATAGGATTTCTAGGACCGTTACATCAATGCATGAAATCGATTTCTGATAGAGACTAATAACCGCCTATTCATACTAAAATGACTTCTCACTTAGAAAAAGGAATGAGACTATGCACAGAATTCCACGATCCAGGTAAACAAAGAACTGGTATTTATGCCTTTATGAATCACATTAATGTTCTGTATGTGTGTGCATGTATGTATGCACGTGCATACATGTGCATGTGCTTAAGCACATTTGGACACACAAACTCACAGTGAGGGTGAGAAACAGAGAAGGAGAAGGAAAATACTGGAAGGTAGTGGAAGGGAGAGAGAGGAGATGCAGTCAATCCTTTCACAAAGGTACTAGGAAATAAACTGGGTAGATAAAAGGACCGGGCATAGATATCAGATGATTCAGAAATTTACTCAGAGATCACAGGATCAATGTTATCCACTGCATTTAAAACAACCAGACATTATAAACACGTTTATATATCACCTCTGTGCTCCTTATTATAACTTAGGTCCACATTTCTGTCCACTAGATTAAACATATAGGTCAAATTCCTTTAGCAATATCATAATGGAAAAATATCACATATAAAAATGCATTATCCACACATCTTCTCCCCTCTCCCTTCATGTTTTAAGTTAGAGTGATAAAGAGAATAAAAGGTTCTCAACATAAAAATAAAGACTCCGATCACCTGTGCTGTACCATGTTTGACATAAGACTTGTGTGTAGGACATGTGCTATCTCAGTGGCTTTCAAATAGCTCATAAACTTATACTAAAGTCAGGCCGTGTCTCAAATGCTTTAAACCTATCTTTTTTAAGTTAAAGAAAAAAATACAATGTTATTAGTAAAATCTTAGAAGAATTAATATTAAAAAACAAAAAATTTTACTAATAGTTAAAAAATACATTGCTAATATTATTTTTAAAATCTTAGCAAGAGTTTAAAGTCATCCAAAAGGTTCATATGAACAGATTTTATCTATCTATCTATCTATCTATCTATCTATCTATCTATCTATCTATTTTTATTTTTGAGAGAGAGGGAGACACACACACACACAGTGTGAGCAGCGGGAGGGGGGTGGGGGAGCAAAAAGAGAGGGAGACACAGAATCTGAAGCAGGCTCCAGGCTTTGAGCTGTCAGCACAGAGCCCGTTGTGGGGCTTGAAGCCATGAACTGTGAGATCATGACCTAAGCCGAGGTCAGACCATTAACCAACTAAGACACCCAGGCACCTCCAGACAATGACATTCTGATAGATGCTTCTTGGCACAGTCCCGTCAAATATGAAAAGTTCCCTAAATATTTGTTGAAATGAACTCTGTAGTATGAACTAGAGATATTGTAAATGAACAAATGAGTTTGTTCTCAAAATGGAGCAAAACTGGGTTGGAAAGGCTAAGGAAAATGTGGCACCTGGCTTTGTAGACAAAAGTCCCTGACAATGGAATTAAAAATTGTGATCCAGGACAGTGTGGGTCATACCTTAATTGTGGCTTAAAAATACAATCTAGTGGGTCTTTAGAAAATATATATTGAAGTGTAGCTAACTCATTCTACTGGGTCTTGACAAACATTTTAAAGAATGAAGAGAAACAATGTGAATTTTCAGTGTATAGTGCAAGCAGTAAGGATATATACCATGAAACTTTTATTATTTTACATGCGGATACATGAGTATATTGCATCACAACATGAAATGCATATTATATTGTAGTTCTCAGTTAAAAGAATGGAAAACAACTGGTATATAGCAGTGAGACAGGCACACCTTTGATTTCAGTTACAGGCAAAAAGAAACATTTACATAGGACAAACCATGAGAGAATAAGGTAGCTATAGAAAAGTGGATATCTTAAAAGTACATAAAGGGAAAATTAATTTCCAATAATTTGCTGAAGAACAATATATAAGAAACAAGTGTCTGAAAGTTGGCATTTTAGTTAAAATTTATACCATAGATACTTGGGGGAAAAAAAACATTGTAGGAAGGCAAATGGTTATAAGAAATGCAAATTATACAAAATTGAAGCAAATAACAGGACATTTGTACAGAAAATTATATATGTAGCTAACTAAATGGTCTTGTAATCTAATTTTGTATAACATTTATTCATTATTCCATCTGTATGGAATTTATATCACAGCATTTAAATTTTTTTCATATTTATTTATTTATTTATTTGAGACCTTAACCTCTACTACAAGCTGTAATCATCAAGACAGTATGGTACTGGCACAAAAACAAACACATAGACCAATAGAATAGAATAGATAACCCAGAATTGGACCCACAAATGTATGGCCAACTAATCTTTGACAAAGCGGGAAAGAGTATCCAATGGAAAAAAGACAGTCTCTTTAGTAAACAGTGCTCGGAGAACTGGACAGCACCATCAGAAGTATGAGCCTGGACCACTTTCTTACACCATACAGAAAAATAAACTCAAAATGGTTGAATGATCTAAATGTGAGACAAGAAACTATCAAAACCCTAAAGGAGAAAACAAGCAACAATCATTTGACCTCAGCCGCAGCAATTTCTTACTCGACACATCTCTAAAGGCAAGGGAATTGAAAGCAAAAATGAACTGCTGGGACCTCATCAAGATAAAAAGTTTCTGCACTTCAAAGGAAACAATCAACAAAACTAAAAGCAAGTGACAGAATGGGAAAATATAGTTGCAAATGACATACCGGATAAAGGGTTAGTATCCCAAGTCTATAAAGATCTTACCAAATTCAACACCTGAAAAACAAATAATGCAGTGAAGACATGGGTAGAAGACATGAATAGACACTTTTCCAAAGAAGACATTCAGATGGCCAACAGACACGTGAAAAGATGCTCAACATCACTCATCATCAGGAAAATACAAATCAAAGTCCCACTGAGATACCACCTCACACCAGTCAGAGTGGCTAAAATGAAAAAAAATAACAGGAAACAATGATGCTAGCAAGGATGTGGAGAAATAGGAACCCTCCTGCATTGTTGGTGGGAATGCAAACTGGTATAGCTGCTCTGGAGAACAGTGTGGAGGTTCCTCAAAAAATTAAAAATAGAACTAACCCTACAACCCAGCAATAGCACTACTAGGAATTTAGCCAAGGGATACAGGAGTGCTGATTCATAGAGGCACACACGTACCCCAATGTTTATAGCAATGCTTTCAACAACAGCGAAATTATGGAAAGAACCTAAATGTCCACCAACTGATGAATGGTTAAAGAAGATGTGGTTTATATATACTATGGAATACTACTTGGCGATGAGAAAGAATGAAATCATGCCATTTGCAGCAATGTGGATGGGACTGAAAGGTATTATGCTTAGTGAAACAAGTCAGTCACAGAAAGACAGATATCATCTGTTTTCATTCATATGTAGATCCTGAGAAACTTAACAGAAGACCATGGGGGAAGGGAACGAGAAAAAATAGTCACAAACAGGAAGGGAGATAGGCAAACCACAAGAGACTCTTAAATACAGAGAAGAAACTGAGGGTCGATGGGGGTGGGAGAGAGGGGAAAATGGAAAATAGAGGAGGGTACTTGTTGGGATGAGCACTGAGTGTTGTATATAAGCCAATTTGACAATAAATTATATTTTTTTAAAAAAAGAAAGGGAGTGAGCATGCATGTGTGCACACCCAGGCACAAGAGTGGAGGAGGGGCACAAAGAGAGAGAAGAGACAGACAGACAGACAAGACAGAAAATCCCAAGAAGGCTCAGCACTGTTAGCGCAGAGCTGGATGAGGACTTGATCTCACCAACCATGAGATCATGATCTGAGCCAAATTCAAAAGTCAGATGCCTAACTGATTCAGCCACCCAGGCACCCCATCACAGCATTTTTATAACCAATAATTGTTGCATAGAAAGGGTGGTTTGAAACCAGAGCTCTCTTTTTTAGCTGAAGAGAATGTTAGTGTTAAAATATATTTATACTTTTGCCATTTGATTGCCATTTCTGTCAATTACAGAAGTATCATTCTGGTAATTGAAGAATGGCAGGGATGAGTCTGGAATATCCAACAATCTATGTTCTTTCTAAGCAAGCTTCCTAAACTTCAGTTTCTTTTGTTGTAAAATGGCAGTTCTAATTCTTGCTGTAAAGTGTCATTGTGAGGATGAGTTTGAAATAGTGCATGGTTGGCCATTCATATAGCACATATTACAAGCTCTTACAAATCAGTGGTCATGGTGTTAGTGTAGCTGGTGGTGAGAATGACATTGTGGCAAAGCCCTCCTGACCCATTTTTCACATTTTCATGTGGAATGCCTACAGCAAGAAGAAAACTGGTCTTTCCATCTTCTCATAGGATGCATAGCGAGTTAGCTAATCTGTGAGAAGAAATTAGACTATTTAGCTCAACCCTTTCTTCCCTTTCTTGAGAGCCAAACTTCTTACAGGCAGACATTTCTCATTAACCCATGCTGTAAATGTCCAGGAGAATCTGTGGGGTAAGTATGTAACTGTCCTACTTCCTCAATGAATAGGTGATACTTCAATTCAATTAGGGGTGAGTATTAATACTGGTTATTGGTTCATTAATTGTAACAAGTGTACCACACTAAAACAGTATGTTAACAGGAGAAACTAGAGAAAGGGTTATGTGCGAATTGTACTTTCTGCTCAATTTTTCGGTGCACTTAAAACTGCTCTAAAAATTAAAGTCTATTAATGTAAAAAAAAAAAAGTTAAAGGTCACAATGATGAATATCCCTGTGATGTTTTTGCTCTATATTTCATGTTTTTCTTTAAGGTTGCACACACAAAGGCCTTTCATTAGTAAAGGACATTGTCTTAAGTAGGAAAGTTGAGATGTGTCTATAAGGAAGAGGAAGCTACAGGTCATGTTTCACAATTATGCAGTTTGATGTATATTCTATAACTCAAATAACACCCATATTCATATGCTAACATTGTAATTTTATTCACAGATTTATGCACAGAGGCAAAATAGATAATATTTATGCACTTATATAAAATTATTGTGACTAAATTTTAAAAGAATAGCCCACACTCCATAACAATTTGTTTACGTTCTCAGGTACAGATATTTTCCAGATTTAAAGATACCTTCTTAAAGGCAAAAATACCTACAAGTTGTTTTATCTACCATTCTATTACCTCATGTTGCAAATGTGAAATACAAAGAGATAATATTGCATAGACCTAGTTTAACTATTAAAAAATGACGTGTTTTTCTTGAGTTAGCAGTAAGTTTATCTGCAGTAAGTTTATTTGCACAATATTCAAAAACAAAATGTGGTGTTCTATTACCTCTGAAAGTTCTCAAATAAACTGGCTGCTGTTAAGCTCTCATTTCTCTCTCTCTCTCTCAAAAAAAAAAAAAAACAAAAAACAAAAAACAGAAAAACAAAAAACCTTAATAACAGAATCAACAGGAAGGTGTGTGGCTGTGAGACTGAAAATTCCTGTATCTTACAGAATTGCTGTCTTTGGCAAGCTTATTGGATGGTAGCTGATATATTGTCGGGATAGACTCTCCGTGTGAAAATTTTATTTGGTTGTTTTGATGCTCTTCCCTTGGATACAGTACGGTTCCAAGAGGTGAATGGCTTGCTAGTTAACAGTAAGTGCCGATGTGGAAAATTCAACATATTACTCTGGTGTAAATGATCCTATAGTAATCACTACTGATATCATCAACTTCCTTCTGAAACAGATGCTAGAAAATGAATTTCCTGAATTAAGACAGAAGAGTTTTGAAATGCTCACTAAAAGTTAGCATTCCAGATGTTCCAAAACTCTTAATCCTCGACTTTTTTTTTTCATATAGATAAACCTACCGTCTGTTTCCCCATCAATCAATGATGCTGATGTGATTCTGGATTCTGTGTTAATATACTTTACATTGAATATTAGGAAAGTGTTTAATTTCCATAAAATCCTCTTAACTTTATTTATTTCAACTATGCTAGCTTTTGGTATATTGCCCTTCCTGGAGTAAGATTATTTACCTTTACAAGACTCAAAATGTGTAAGATAAGACATCCCTTGAGGATTTTAAGTGATATTTGCTTTAAGTTGATTTTTCTCTAGGTAAGGCTGAACATCAAACTTCTCTTCAGAGACAGAAAGAATTTGACGCCCCACTGCCATTTTTTATGTGATTGTAGTTTTTGTTGTTGTTTATAAGTATGTAACAAACTTGAAGGTGCTATTACTCATATTAGTTCTCGTGATATTTATAGTGATAAAATCTTACTAATATTATTTTCCTGAGGAGAGAATATTTACTAGGCACCAAACTGGGGTGACTGAACTAATGATTATCATAGGCATATACAGATGCCAATATGTTGGCTTTCCATATCTTCTGAACATTTTCCCTAGAGAAGCATGAGGCATGAGGTGGCATGGAGACTGGTCACATACTCATGCTGTTTTCTGCTCTGTTCTAGAGTTCTTTCATCTCAAAGTACAAAACAGTAAGCATCATTCAGAAATGGACAGGAATAAGAGAAACTCTGATATCAGTGAAACTGTATTAGAAGAGGATTTCTCAAAGGCAATTATCATAGACAAAGTGTCTTTGCTGTTCGAAAAAGGAACACTTGAAATTGATAAATGGTTCCTTGTGCAAATAAAGAGTAAACTCCTTTGGAGTGGAGGGCTCTGGAGTGGCTTTAAAATGGCTCTCAAAAATACTGGGGGTGAGGAAGCAACTGCATAATTTATGGTTATCAATCTACAAACTTTATTTTTTTCTACCAACTGTTTTTTAAAATTTTTTTTTAAAGTTTGTGTATTTATTTTTGAGAGAGAGAGAGAGAATGAGCGTGTGCATGCACCCAAGTGGGGAAGGGGCAGAGAGAAGGGGAAAGACAGAGTCTCACACAAGAGTCCCTCTTGCTGTCAGCACACAGCCTTACATGGGGTTTGATCCCACGAACTGTGAGATCATGAGCTGAGCTGAAATCAAGAGTCAGACACTTAACTGGCTGAGCCGCCTAGGCGCCACTCTGCCAACTATTTTTAACTGACATGCAAAACAGCATGTTTTAGTCTTTAAAAATCAACTTATTTTTCCTGTATTGCACTAGAAATAGTCTAGCATTGCTGCTACCTTTTCCCCTCCCTACAAACGTGTCTTAAGAGGCTGGAAAACTTGCCTTCCAACCTAATGGTCAGGAAGAGAGGGTGCTTGTACAACATCCTGCCATGCTAATGTGTCTTGATTGCTCACTCATCCAGTTCCTTTAAATGTATTAGCCTGACAGTGAGGTACTTTAAGACATTCAAAGGCAGGATTAGAAAATCAGCATACAGTGTAAATTACTGGATACTTTTATAGGATGCACCAATCTTGGGTTAGTGGCCATAAAGTGACCTTGACAGAGCTATTTACAGCCATGTTTAAAATGCACAATTTAACCTGAAGTGAATAAAAGGTGTTTATCACATCAGTGTCTGCATAAGTAATCTCTCATTCTCTGTTGAGAATTTTTTTTTTTTTTTGGCACACTGTCAGAGAAGTTCAGAAAACACATTAGGAAGGTTCTATAATTATGGTTTTTGCAATTCAAATAGTCCTGCTAAAGTGAAGTAAAACATTATCTGTACAATCAAAGAAAACCACTCCTTAGACCAATTGTATTTACCAGAATTCTGTAACTATACTCAAAACACTGTATTGGAGAATAATGATGCAATTGCCATTAATGATACTGTATGTTTTTGATGATCACAAAGCAAAATTCAGAAGACTCCATAAACATTTTTAGTTCATTTTCATTAACAACTAATCATAAGAACACATAGCAGAAAACTTTGTTCCATGTTTTCACTTTGAATTGATGACTTTAGTTATTTTTAAAGCATCGATTAGAAGAGTTTTGCAGTTAAAAATTCTATATTGAAAAGGCAAACCTGGAGATAAATAAGTCAGAATCACAATAAGGGGGACCTCACTAGGGACAATGGCTTTGGGGTCCCTACATTGAGGACTGGAATTACAAAACATTTCTGGGTTTTCCACCTAACCTTTTTTTCTATCCTCTTGCAATGATAATATTTTTATTTTCTCAGTTTGGACTTTTAAGACTATTCACTTAGTACACTGAACCTAAACTCAGAATTAATAATTACCAGTTAAACTTCTTTTTTAATAAGCATAGATTATCCCATAACTCACATCTGCTTTCTTTTATACACTATATCCTCAAACCAAGTACAGTTTTCCCACCTACATATCAAAATACTTAAAACAGAACTGCGGAGACTATATAATGCTTACCACAGCCTACTGTGTCAAGTGCATTACACATGTTCCCAATGCATCATCATGACTTCCAACCAATTTAGTCTTCTTACTAATCATTTTGCTCCATTTCAACTCATATCACCAGTGTGGATATCCCACCGTCCTCTCCAGGGGGCTGCATTGCAGCATATGGCTACGATGTTTACTCTGGAACATATACTTTAGAACTAGTTACTTCTTTCTGTTATACTTGTAAAAATGGTGAATAATGATACTGACTCTCAGTTTTTACAAAAAAAAAAAATGTTTACATCTAGTTTAACTTAGAAAATTCCCAAAATGTGTTATGTATTTCATTAAATGTGAAATCTTATATTTTACACCTAGGATTTTCAAAACATTCTCATATATATTAGGTAACTGGAGAAAGCTATACTCATTTGTTTTTCAAGATGAGGGAATCATGGCTTAAGTGACTGATACCACTCACACTCCATACATTTTGACTCTGATCAATCCAGCATGACTTTTCAAATAATGTTATGGGCTTTGAAAATTATAAGTTCTCTGTATACCTACTGATAAGCATTAGAGAAATAAAGATTGGTACAGCAAGCATTTTTGCAACTGCCCCAGTGACTCCCCATTCATGCACTAACATATGCCAAATTACAACCACTTAAACTGAGGAAGGTAAATTGGAATTTGGAACATCATTATGATTCTTGAAGTGCTCCAAGGAAAATTCTTGTTATGCCAACTCAGCTTTGACAGAAAGGGCAGAATTTCACTTAATATTGCTAGCATTATGACATTGCTGCTCTCATGTCTGGTGACAATGATGCCCTTCAGCCACCAACTGAAAACGCAAGCTCCTAGAACGATTAAGTATTGCTCTCAGGCATAAAATTGTAAAAAAATGAAGCTCTCTCTTCGTGTTCATGAAATCCATTCTTCTATAGGAAAATAAAAAGTATATGAACCACCCATGCTCTAGAAATCAAAACAATTTGCTGATACCGTTGGAGAGATATAGTGCCGTGACCTCTATGCCTTCTTAGAAGATACAAGTACAGCTTGAGACAGAACAAATTTAGAGGCTGACTCAGAAACAGCAAGTGGAAGGGCATGGGCCACAGCAAATAAAACCAAAGTAAGATACTACGGTTAACTTTGCAGCTAGCAGAGAGGAGAGAAAGCTGTGAGTAACTCAAAGAAGACCTACGACAAGTTTCTAGACTGGAAAAGAAAAAGAAAAATGGGATGGGAAAGGAAACAGATGGCAATGGAAACACCACAGTGAATAAACAGACATCAGAACAAAGTTGCCACAAAATCAAGGTCTGTCAAATAGTTATAGAGAAATTCTGGCAGAGGGATGCTCCACAGGCATCTCAGAGAGCCACCAGGCATGACACTGAGAAACATGCTTCAGGGATATGTCCTTGTTTCCGGAAGCACCTGCAAAGTACTGGTACTGTCTTTTGTACTTTCTTTTTATTTTAGTCTGAGAAATCAGTCCATGGGGGAGGGGGGTGTGT
The DNA here is from genome assembly GCA_017311185.1 of Proteles cristata cristata. Taxonomy (NCBI): domain Eukaryota; kingdom Metazoa; phylum Chordata; class Mammalia; order Carnivora; family Hyaenidae; genus Proteles; species Proteles cristata. Next base: position 261,968 of record JAESUZ010004271.1, on the reverse strand, counting down.
GTGCGAGGGTGTGTGAGATTACTGATAGACAGATGATAGATAGATGCAGACATAATAATTTAAGTAATGATCATTAGTATTTACTGAGTACTTTTAAGTACCATCACTTATCTGAATGCCTAGAATGATCCTATGAGATCAGCACTATTTTTATTCTCAATATACAGATGATGGAGCTATAGCACAGAACAATTATGACTACACCCATAGTACCAGCCTGTAAACAAAGGAGCAAGGCTTTGAATGCAGGCGACCTGGCTCTAGAGTTCATGCTCTTAATGCACTCATATTATATATTCGAAGCATAGTTTACCAATGTATGTCATTTTTTGCATACATGTAATTTTGATTCTCATAAATCTTTGTTAATGACTTTTAAAACTGTGTAATATCAACTAGCGCATTTAGAGGATATCATAGGATGTTGTGAAAATTAATAAAGGGAAACCTCACTAGAGTCTGTAATTGATCCTTCTTCCTGTAATTGATGTTGAGTGGTAGGCTCTCCTTCCCAGCCTCTCTCCTCTACCTTAGTGAGGTTTCCCTTTATTAATTTTCACAATGTAAACTGATGGCATTCATATGGCTCACCGATGAAAGTGGAAAAAAAAAACAGCCTGTCTCTTCTATCTCCTTGATTTTCATGGGTCACCATTGCGGCATTCTTATTTAGAGATCTCAGACACTTTCCAATGGTACATCGTCTGCTACTTTCCCAGGCTGCTAACGACTATAGCCACTATCAGAGCCACAGGGAGGGAGCAAATCACAGAACTCCACCAATACCTTTCCCACCCTCCTCACACAGAGAGAAAAGTCCACGAGGGGTTAATAAGGCTAGTACTTAAAGAAAGGGACCAGAAAAGTTCACTGTTCTCTACACATACTTATAACCTAATTGCAAATAAAGGTATACCCCACCAATCTTCCTGGCTTCTTTACATATGAGCTGTGTGCCCGAAGTCTCTGCACCTCTGTTCATCCACATTTAAAGTTCAAAGCAGTAATACATCATCCAACTGTTTTGAATTTTGAGTTAGGTCAATTAACAGAGCACCTTAACAAACGCAAGCATTCAATAGGTGTTAGCTGTTTTCGTCACCATCTTTACTATAATCTGCTCTTATCCTCCCCTGCTCATTCATAAATGTTCTTATGGCTCTAGCCCCTAACCCAACCTCTGACCTCTCTATTCACACCTAAGCCATTTCCTTCTGTTCTCTATAGTCAACCTTGTGATAGAACAAAAGACACAAGAGAACAAAATACTTTATATTCTCAGTCTCTTCCAGGACAGAATTCACATCTTCTTAAGTACAACCCGGCTCTCCTTTCTCTGTAATCAAGTTAGCATAGACTATTTCTGTACATCTTGTATCTGTCTGGGTCACAAAAAGAAGTAAGGTTTCCTCCACCCTCATCAATGTTGCTTACAGTGATTAAATTCCTGTTTGGTAAAAACTGCCTGCACTCTTGAAGAAAAGACCATTTGGCCATGCTTCTTCATATACTAAGTCTGTAAGACATCCAGATGTAACCATTTTCATTCGTGACTTTAAAGTTTGCTTGTTTTTTTTTTTTTTTCAAACAAACCATTCCTTAATATAAAGAATTCAAATAACCATATAGAGACCTCATCCATTTTTCTAGCTCTCACCAAAGTGCTATTTCCTTCTATTCTACTTCAATGACCCATTCTAATGGCCAGACTCATGAGTCTGCATTACTTGAATTGCTTCGTCTCCTAAATTTTCCACATAAGCACCACCATCTTTGTTTACAACTGTGTTCCTATTCTATTTTAGGTGTTCTTATTTCTACAACATTCATTCTTCTTTTCAGGGTAATGCATAGTATATCTAATTTCTTTTCTTTACTACAGCCCGCCTATCTTCTGTCTTTTGTGCCCTCCTCTGTTGAGCTTTGACCCCATGATCTGTAATTCAAACCACGCTCTTGATAATGTCTTCAATTTTCTTAGCTCTTGTCCCTACATCAAACCTGCCTGACACAAACCCAACTGTGGGTCAGTCTAAATCTCTGCTTCTTAGTATCCATACTCTGGTTACTGTAGACAGCTGGAGGGACAGACAATGCCGCAGAAAGACGCACCCCACCATCAGTGGCACTATTACAACTTCAACTGATGCGACTTCAACAGCATGTGGTTCTTCAAACATTTTAGGGTTTGCCTGACTGCTCCTATTGTCCACAAGAATTTAAAAGCTTTTTACATCTTCCTACCCTTCTGCAACATCTCCACCCTTACATTTAGCAGCAAATAAGACTACCTCCTACTTCACAGAAAATTGGCCAAGATCTTTAAGAATGGAAATATTGATTTGGGTTAAAAATGTAAGGGAGTACTCTCAGTTACCACATAGATAGCCAATGTTTTCAACAACCTGCATTAAAGGAATGTCTACTGGAAAGAATATTTAAAGCTATATTTAAAGCTATCATTAGTTCCTTTAAAGATTTAATCTTAGATGTAGTAAAATTTTAGTTAATGCAAATGGGAAACACTGACTTGTGAAACTTCTTGAATTTAAATTTTATGGATACATCAGACACAAGTAACTCAAGTCTGGTAGCTCTTAATAAAGTCAGAGAATAAATTAAATGGAAAAACACACACATTACAGCCAGATTTCTTTTGGCATTAACAGACAGTAAAATGATCCACCACACACTGCCAAGCTGCAGAGTTTTGTAGACCAATTCTGAAATGTAGTGTGTAGTTTGTAGCAACCATCTGCTGAAATCTCTTTACTTCCTGTCATTTGACTCACATGAAATTAAAATATCGATAGAAACAATTTCTGCAGGGAAACTGGAAAAGTTAATAGGAAAGTCAATTAAAGGTTTCATGAGATTATATGGCCTGGTTTCTTGATGTTTCTCCTATTCTTAATTATATAACAGGACTAAAAATAAAATATAAAATGTAATAGAAAGTAGACTCTGCCAAGTGAAAGCAAAAATGGGAAGACAGTTATGGGTTAGGTGAAATGCAATACAGTTTTAGATTCACCACAAAAGTCAAGTCTGCATTCAATGGCAGCCATATTAGTAGACAAATTCTAAAAGGAGAAAGAGTGAGTGAGAGAGAGAGAGAAGGTAAACTTTAGCTTTGTAATAAAATGTTAAATATGTTTAATTTCCACTATCTCCTCATAGTGGAATTTCTTGACTTCCTGCCTCTGTGCTCTTAGATTCCAGCTGGGTATATATTTTTCCCTTTACAATTAACTCAAGACTTGATTATGATTTCATTTTGAAAAATAATAAGGATCCCTGGTCTCGGAAAATACTGTCAAGACTGGTTGACAAAATATGGAGAGTAGAATCAGTGTGTAAATTACTGACCTATGTTGCTAAATGTTTCTCTGCGCTCTTCAGGCACCTAGTGTGGCTTTATGGGTCTCTGTGGTGATTCCCAGGGCTGAGCAGGCATCCTCCATTAGCCCCTCTGTTAATTTATTTTTTCTTTTTGCTGGAGCTGACCTCCTGTACTCTGAAATCTACTTCTCTGACTGGGTTTAGAGAACATATCTGCTTTCACTTAGCCTAGCAATCTGCTCTACCCTTAACTCTATAAATCCTGGACATCTTGGGCCCTCTGCTCCTGATCTTCTTAGATTCTATCCTTGTACTGATATGGATCAGCTAATAAGAGCTATCCAGAAAGGATTGATGGTGGCTTCATCCAAAAACTTTTACATTAGTCCAGAACAATCAGCAGTTACCAATCTAATTTTATATCAGGGCAAGATTTTAAAATCTGTAACATAGAATCACACTTTAGTTCATTAAACTAGAAGCCTAGTTTAATCCATTTATTTGCATTAAGTCATTAAATTTCCAGAATAGTAAAAATATATTTTATTTCCTTTTTGAATCATAGATGAAATCTAGACTCAATCAACATTTTCACCTATTTTGAATTGCAATCCACACAAATTTTTAGGCAAATGATACACATAATCACATAAACATTATTAATAGTAAATGACTTATTTGCTAATTGTTATTCCATGATGTCAATAATAAATTATAAAGAATATGTTAATATACACATTGGACATATAAAATTGGACAGCATTCTCAGAGATTACCTTCATACTTTTGAAAGTAGTTTAACCTTTGTTAGAAGTCAAATTCAGAGCCAAAACAATATGCATAAACTCCCACAGAAAATATCTTTTTAAAAATAAATATTTAATTTAAACACACAGTTGCTAAAAGCCTAGAGATTAAAACAAGCCAATATTTCTTGAAAAACTAGACTGAAGCCACATGATAATTTTATGTCCTAAAAGAGCACTCTACAAAAGGGAAAGTAGATATCTGGAAGTCGGCTGTGGTTCACTATTATAAAGATATTAAAGCACAGCTCTTTAGAGGATATTAAAAAGTCCATATGCATTGATTCCCTTCTACTGTTTTTCAGAACAATTACAAATAAGAAAATAAAAATGCTATTTTATATTTGCAAAGCAACACAGGGAAAAACTATATTCAAGAAGGGAGTTTTTCTACTCAGCTGACTGTTAATAATCACAATTATGTGTGGTTTGATGTTTTCCATAATACTGTGGTCAAATAAAGTGGGATAATTCAGAAGCAACAGACACATTGAACCTCAGATCAATAAAACCATGACTAGCTTATACTGATGGGTTTCTATAAAATAAGTAAGAAAAGTCAGATATGCACCACGTCAACAAGAAGCGGTATGTCTCCATCACAATAAACAAAATTCAGTTGCAGATAAACTGTTATAATCATTTAAAAAATTTTCCCTATGAAAATAACCAATTGTCTTTTCTCTACACAAATTCATTTTTGAAAGAAATTATAAACATTTGGGAGTAAATTTTGAGCCCAAAGACTTAAACTTTTTTAAAAAAGGTTTTTAATGATTATTTATTTTTTGAGAGAGAGAGAGAGACAGAGTGAGAGTGGTAGAGGAGCAGAGAGAGAGGGAGTCACAGAATCTGAAACAGGTTCCAGCCTCTGAGCTGTCAGCACTGAGCCCGAGGCGGAGCTCGAACTCATGGACTGCTGGATCATGACCTGAGCCAAAGTTGGAGGTCCAAACGACTGAGCCACCCAGGCACCATTAGAGCCTTAATCTTAATGAGGTAAAGAGTAAAAATAGCATTGGAGAGATTCTGAAGAAAATCAGAAGAAATTGGAGAGATTCTAGCTCAGGGTAAGATGTAATAAGCACATTTCACACTGTTTTTCCCCACAGAAAGCATGAAGCAATTTTTTGAAGGTTCTAAAAAGTATCATGCAGATAGGGGAAGAAGACCAGAATTGGAACCAACACTGGAACTGGAGATGAGTTTACTACTGTTTTGCCCTGGACTCACATCAGTCCCTAACTTGGAAGTGGGAATTGTCATGGATAAGGAGAAACCTGAGAGAAATTCTAAGTTCCCAATAAGGTGAACATTACATTATGCTGGGACAACAGACCTACAATAAACTTTCATGCATTGATTCATCCAACAATTATTTACTGAGTGCTTACTATGAGCCAGGCATTTTTCTTAGACTTGGTGATAGTCAATGGACAAACCAGACAGAAATCACTTGATCTTACATTATAGTAGAGAGAGACAAACAGCAAACAAGAGACCCACTAATTAAGCGAATTACATGGCAGTTTAGAAGGTGATGAACGCTGTATAAAAAGATAAGCCAAGAAATACAACAGAGTAGGGAAATCAGGAGTGTTATCAGGGGAAGCAAGATGAAGTTTCAAGTAGGGCTGTGGGAAGCACTCTTTGGGAAAAAAAAATGACATTTGGACAAAGATTTGCAAAAAAAATAAGGAAATCTACAATGCTGAATCAAGGGGAACAGATTTCCCAGACAGAAAAAGCCAGTTCAAAGGCCCTAAAGAAGGAGCAAGGCTAACTTGCTCAAGGTTAGGTGAGAAAGTTAGAGTGGCTGAAGCAGAAGAAACAAAGGAAACTCACAAAATGTGAAATCGAAGAGAAACTATGGGGCAAACAGCTCATGTACGGTCTTGTAGGCCACCATCAGTTCTCAGTTTTATTCAGCATGAAGTAGAAAGCCTTGGAGCCAGAGGGCTTTGAGCACAGGATTAACATTGTCTGATTTGGTTTGAAATGGATCATTCTGGTTACTATGTTGTAAACAGGCTACGTGAAGGCCATGGAATAAAAACAACAGCAACTTTTATAGGGCTATCTTATAAAATGTCAGTCTGTAGGGAAATGTGATCATGCAGAGTGTGTGTGTGTGTGTGTGTGTGTGTGTGTCTTCTTTAACAAGTACCTCCTAGACCCTCTGATCCATGGAAAATATCCTAGAAAATGTAATTCATGAATTTATTAATGATCTAATGGCAAGTATATCTCATAGGCAATCTCCAGTAAACATTATGTCTCACAACTAAGCTTTGATAGGAATTGAGCAGCTGAGTATTTGAGTTTGTAATCTCTGGCAGAATCTGAAGGGCAGGTCTATTGTGTTGCCAATCAAAGGTATAACCATATGCTTTGAAAGTTTACAGTTAAGTTCAAATGAGCTAGTCTTTGGACTGACACAGTTTTGGTTATCACTGATTTACAGAACTGGTAGGGATGATAAATGGTAGTAAAAGTAAATAGTCTCCTTCAGATGCCTGTCTTGGTAAAAGGAAGACATCTGGAAGCTGATGGCATCTTACCATCAGCTTGAGATGAGGCTGTAACTGCAGGCATATTAAAGACTATTCTCAGGAAACTCTTCTAACATAGATAAAATAACATGGTGGCCTCCAAATCTGTGCTCCACTGCAGTCATTCCCAAACCATGCGCTGCAGATCCGGGGAGGGTTTTTGTTTGTTTGTTTTTATTTTTGTTTTTTTGGCAATGTCAAGGTTTCACAAAGGTGTCTGTTTACCTACCTTTGCATGTGAATTTTACCTTTCAAATAAAATAAAAAGTATGGCTACTATGTTGTGGAAGATTCACTAAATTTCCCAGCATGACTTAAAATCTGTGGGTCCCTTTTTACAGTTAGGGAACAGTCAATAAATTGCAATAAGTACATTTGGAGGATGTATACCAAAAAGGATCATTTTCATTATCAATTGTCTTTTTTCTTTTTTGCTTCAAAATCTCCTTTTAATTAAAAACCGATTCCCTTCATATAAGGATGACTCATTTTTTATTATTGAGACAAAATTGGTATAAAACATTATGTAAGTTACAGGTGTACAACATTATAATTCAACATCTGTATGCACTACAAAGTGATCACCACTAAAAGTCTAGTTACCATCCATCACCGTATAATTGTTTTGTGACAAAAATTAGATAGTAATGTCAGTTATTTAGGCCAGGTAACTCTCAGATTGTGGTAATAAAATAATAGGCCCACTGTAAACAAATCAGATGTGCAACCTATATATATTGCACCTGCTCTCTATATAGAATATTGACTCTGAAAGCCAAATTTTCAGCTTATCAAAAGGGAATAATTTACATTTTAAATGTGATATCAAAGGTGTGGCTAGGTCTGTTCTTCTGGAACCAGACATGATTAAAGAGAAATGACTCAAGCTAAGCCTATTAATCATTCTATTCTTATTTCTCACAAAGATAACAGAAGACTTGTTAATTATCACATATTATTTAAGTTGGTTATTATTTATTAGTGAAATAAAACATGGTCGTAAACATGGCTGGACAGGGCACTGGTGTAAGCAGAGACGATTCCATGTCAATTTGGCTCCATGAGACTACATGTAGAACATGAGATGAAGCCGTGGTTTAAGGTTATTACAAATTTATGGCATTTATATTGATGTGATATGTTATGAAAAAAATGAACAATGGCATTTTAGTAATCTAAGTGAACACCTGAGAATACAAAAATTTAGGATGAGGTAAACGCCATTATTTTAAGTTAGTTCGACTTCTTTACTTCAGAACCACTCAGAGGCTTTAAAATGGTAATTGAGGCTATGAATCTCTAAAAAGGTATTACAGATAGTAATATTTTCTAAATTTAATTGACCACAGGGACCCTCTCACTTTTTCTTTTCCCATAGACCACAGTGTACAATGAATGCACCACAGAATATTATGGGAAATGATGTTCTAACTCGTTCTAAATTAAGAAAGTTCCCTAATTCAGTCTGACTGAGGCACAGACCTATAGAACCTTACAGGTCCCTCCTCCTCCTACACATTTTGATGTGAAAGCCTGTATATGGGCCCTGATATATCCTAGTAAAAGTTCTCTTCTTGATAATCACACCTGTGATCTAAATTGGAATGATAGGGGCGCCTGGGTGGCTTAGTCGGTTAAGCGTCCGACTTTCGCTTAGGTCATGATCTCGCGGTTCGTGGGTTCAGCCCCGCGTCGGGCTCTGTGCTGACTGCCAGCTCAGAGCCTGGAGCCTGTTTCAGTCTGTGACTCCCTCTCTCTCTGACCCTCCCCTGCTCACGCTGTCTCTCTCTCTCTCTCCTAGAAATAAATAAAAATATTAAAAAAATAAAAAAAAAAAATAAATTGGAATGATAATCTTAGCAATATTGTAAAAAGTAAGCCTGAGGACAGTTTATTTCTTCCTTTATACCTAACTATATATGCTTTTCCATAAATTAATACACCCGTTAAGAATCCCATACTGTGCCCTGTGGATGGCCAATTTTAATTTTGTTTTCCAGCTGACTTTATGAAATGTAATGATATCTAAAGATAGACTATAGACACATAAATGTACTCCTTCCTTCTGAATATACTGCAATACAAAGTATCAAATCCCCTTGTACTGCAGTCCATTACCTCTTGGATTCACTTGGAATAAAAATCAAGAGTGAAGCTAAAAAGATTATCATTTATGGTTCACTGTAACAAAATTAATGCTATGGCAGTGCTCTGGAGGAATCATGTTGCTCTTTAGAAACCTAAACATATCATATACATATATTGGTGTAGAAGAATTTCTGGCAAATGTAAAAATTCAGTTAAACATTTTCAACCTTTTCACATTGCAAAGAGGCTGCTTCCATCAATCGATATTTATTTAGGCCAACAGTGTATGCAGTAATATCAGGCAGCATGAGCTTGTAAAGTATAACCTAGCTCTGATGTTATTTTCTTTTTAAGGTTTATTTATTTATTTATTTATTTATTGAGAGAGAGAGAGAGAGAGAGAGAGAGAGAGAGCAAGCATGGGAGGGACAGAGAGAGAGGAAGAGTGAAGAGAATCCCAAGCAGGTGATGTGGGACTCAAACCGACGAACCATATGATCATGACCTGAGCCATAACCAAGCATCTGACGCTTGACCAACTGAGCCACCTCCCCCCGCAACCTCTGACTTTTGACTTCAGAAGGCTGGGCTTCAGGGAGAAAAGAAGATAGAGGGGTGTGCAAATAGCACTTTACTGTCAATTCATACCTCTCTCCAGCATATTAGCTCTGGACTAGCATACTGATCAAATTAGAGTTTCTGAAAATAGATGGACTATTTCTGTAAGATAAACTTTTTTTTTCTTCCTTGAAATTAACAGCCTATTATTACTTGTTGTGATTGAATTTTTGAATTATTTAAAAAATAACTTCTGAGGAATTTAATTGGCCAATGTGATTTTAAGACATGGAGTTATCTAAAAAAAATTAATTAAGAAATCATTGTCTTCGTCTAGCTTTCAAGTGATTCTGACATTCTAGTCGTAACATAAATAACAGATAAATGAGCCAAACAGCAGTGGCAGAAATGTGCTTCAAAAGAAAACCACTTAAGCAGATTTCCACACAGGTGTTTAGACAAAAATAGAGTCTGTCAGCAGGATAAAAAAAAGTCTCTAGTCAAATATGTGTACATTTTGTTCTGCAAATGGGGAAACATCTGGATACCTAGAAATATTTAGATATTTTTAATGTTTCACAGTATATTGAATTATATATGTCATCTTAAATATCAATGTATATTTTGGAGGATTTGTTGTCATAGCACTTGGATGAAGAGGAAGGTGAGCTAAATTTTGTTGCTGCTTGGAAAAAGGTTGACTTTTTAGAACTGAAATGGAAAAAATAAAGGGGAAATGCTGAAAGAAAATCACAGAGGCTCGCAGGGTTTTTCTATACCCATCTATGAGGGGTTAGGGTTTGCTATGTACAAGCAGCCAGTTTCAGGGCCCTTGAAAGACCTGCCCCCAATATCAATCACAGCCCTTATGGGTGCAGAAGCCTGAAGGACTTGAAAAGAGTAAGAGATTGGGGCACCTGGGTGGCTTAGTCGGTTAAGCGTCCGACTTTCGCTTAGGTCATGATCTCGCGGTTCGTGGGTTCGAGCCCCGCGTCGGGCTCTGTGCTGACTGCCAGCTCAGAGCCTGGAGCCTGTTTCAGATTCTGTATCCCCCTCTCTCTCTGACCCTCCCCTGCTCACGCTGTCTCTCTCTCTCTCCTACAAATAAAAAAAAAAAATATTAAAAAAAAAAAAAGAAAAGAGTAAGAGGGCCCAGCTTCCAGACTTCTGCAGGTAAGGCCCAGAACCAGGCCTGGGAGGAGGCCCGAAGATCAGGCTTCCAAATCTTTCTCAAGCTCTGACTATTTAAACTCAGACAATAAAAATCAAGTGGGATTTGGAGAGAGGTTCAGTTTGCAGATCAACATTATTTCCTGCAGTTACATTTTCCCCTTTAACTGCATATCCAATGCGTGCTAATGGAGAACACAAAAGTGAAGGAGGATTGGTATTTTCCAGATTGGCTGGACATGGGCTAGTGGAAACTCTTATATCCTAAAAATGGTCTCCTGGGCCACCAATATGAGGAAGCATTTCTTCCACTATAATATTCTACAATTAATGTTATTCCCCCCATATCAGAAAGGAATAACAGGTAGCACTTACAGATAAGGATATTCTAGACTATGGTAAAGTTTTTTCCTAGATTCGATAATATTAAGGCATTTTCTTGTTAGGGGAGAGTAGAGACACAAGGCTCCTGATATTCTGATGGATAATATTTAGTGAATCGCTTCGATTGGCAGTAGAAATCTGAGTGACTCCAATAAAGTAATCTAAAATGTAATAAATAAAAAGCAGTCAAGTTTCTTTAACCTTTTGTTTATTTTTTTCTAGTGAGCTACATTTCCTGATTTTATGAGTGTAGGGTCAGTTGAAAATAGAAAGTAAAGCTGCATAGTTTTTCAGCCTATACAAAATCCTATTCCTGCCACATCAGACAAAATCTCATGATTGATATTAGGGGAAAAATATCTCTAGGTGAAATATATTCTAATGTACTATAATTGATATGGTATTTGTATCCTGCTTAAAATGAAATTTAGAAGTGAGAAAAGTAATGAATTACAGTTTGGTGATGAAATTACCTCATCGGAAGATAAAATATTCATTCATTTAAGAAGATAACTATAAGAAAACCTACTTTTCTATTATAATTATCTTCAGGTACTTTGAGGCAAAATGACCTGTGCTTTTCAATACAGATCATTTAATTTTCTAATATAGAATAAATTTAGCATTTCAATACAGTGTTAGTCATGCATTTTTATATTTTCTTCTCCAGTACTAAGAATTTGATGCTTCTAATGTAAGGCTCTTAATCTTGGATCCATGAATGTGAATCCCCTGGACTTTTGTGTCACATATTAATGTGCCTGTGCATTTTTCTGGGCAGAGTATCTGGAAGTTTCATCCGATTTTAAAGTGATCTCAGAGTGACCAAGGATCTATATGGCAGGAGAAAATAAGAGTGACACAATGTGGTAAGAAGCCAAAGTCCATTTGATATCACATGATATGACAGTCCAATTTTCTGTCTTTTTTTTTTGTCTTATGAACAACATAAAGTTTACTTTATTTTTCCACCTTTATTGAGGTATACTCCCTATTACAAAATTGTAATATATTTAAAGTCTATAATGTGATACGTATATATTGTGAAAAGATCCCTCTAACAACTTAACACATCCATCACCTCACATATTTATCTTTTTTTCCCTCCAAATTCTTAATGTTGTCCCTAGCTGCATAAGTACCCCATAGCCAGTCTAACCCTGACTTCATCTTTTTGAAAGGTGGATTTTGAGTCCATAAAACCAAATAGAATAAAGTGAGTATTCCTGGTTCAGACATTTCATTTTTTTCTTGCCTCTCTATCCTATATTCAAAGACAATATCTCTGCATAATAGCATCATCAAACATGTATTCATCCATATATTTCTAATTTCTAAATATCAACCATTATAAACTTATTTGGGCAATTTATCAAATAATTCCTAATACATATTTATTAAATGGATGGGATAGTGTTATGAACTAAGATCTATAAACATTATATATTTTTTAAAATGTTTCTTTATTTTTGAGAGGGAGAGGGAGTGAGAGAGAGAGAGAGAGAGAACATGAATGCACAAGTTGGGGAGAGGCAGAAGAGAGGGAGACACAGAATCTGAAGCAGGCTCCAGGCTCTGAGCTGTTAGCACAGAGCCCAATGCGGGGCTTGAACACACAAACTGAGATCATGACCTGAGCTGAAATTGGATGCTCAAAAAAGTGAGCCACCCAGGGGCCCCAACATTATGTATTTTTAACTGGAATACATTTTAAAGGAAAATAGGACTCATGGTATTTTTTTTTTAATTAAAAAAATTTTAGTTCAGATAAAATCATACAAATATAGCAACATGTATGAAGTTACTATTATATTGCGCTATGTTTTAATTATTAGACTAGCATAGATTTCTTTTCCAATATTTCCAAAAATAGATAAATGCCCCCAGTGAAATTTAAGAAGACAAAAGAAAATGAAGGAAGGAAAGAATGAAGGAAGGAAAAAATGAAGAAATTAATACTTCATGATAACACTATATCTGTAAAATTTGGGACAGAGGAGAGTTACAGTTATTTCAAAGTGTTTTGATATTTAAACCAATTTTCCAAGGTGTTCGCCTTGAATCCATAATCACAGATTAATACAAGAAGGAGAACAAAAGGCAGCAGTGAGAGCTTTAGCCCAAAGTAGAGGTCTAAAAGGCCAGGAGTGAGCAGAGGAAGTTTGGAAGAGGCACAAAACCCAAGTGAGTAGAAGCTGTGATGTACAGGAAGAAGACAGAAGGGCGGTAGGTAGAGACAGCAGTTGAGAAGTTGAGAAATGAACAGACATGCAGATAAGTGGATCATTTAATGCTGAAGATATTTCTCAAGAGACCCTACACTGCCTGGGACCCCCAGGATGCAGTCCTTTGTAAGACACTGTATTACTATTTTTCCTGCTCTGAAGATGTCCGTGAGAATCTGCCCCTAGTCTGTCAGCCTCCCTCTCACTTTCTCTCTCTCTCCATATGTGTTTGTGTGTGTGTTTAACTGTATTAACATAATAACTATTAATATAAAATTAAAAATATGTCATATTTTATTATTATGCCCTCCCCTCCATTCATGCTTATTTGATCTAATCTGAGTCACTCACTTTTCACTTTACCCAGAAGGGTCCAACTGAAATAGAACCACTCTCTTCATAGTGTATGGAATACTGGTTAAACCTATAATTTTGTTACCCAGGCGAGTGGACCCTGAAACTCCAAAGTGGGCATTTCAAATGACATTTTGATTTTATTCCTGAGAATAGCCAATAGCATGCATGCATTATTGTGTCAATCCTTTTTTTTTCTTTTGCAGTCTACTTTCTAAATACATCTTAATAAGTTGCATTATTAACCGTTACTACTCACTGTGAGAATGACCAGATTATAATATAAGGAGCATCAGCTTGCTGTTAGATGAAAGAGTATTCCTTAGAATGCCTGGCAACGTATAATTTCAAAATATGTTATTTTAATGTTCCTACTCTTACCATAAAAGCTCTGTCACAGATTCTTTACCTATGTTTAAAACAACTACAAAGTATTTTTCACCAATGACAGTGCATTTGGGCCATGAAAATAAGAAAGAAGATACAAGAAAGAAGCTCCTAGGGAGAACAGACTTATGAAGATATTACTGAATTAATAAGTATCTAAGAATGAAAAGGGGAAACTGTGCCCGCTTTGCCACTACAAATGATATTTGCAAATGCTCACTGAGAGAGAGTAAGTCCAGAGTTGTCTGTGTGATAAGAAATAGGCATCTAGCACACTTTAAATACAGAGAAGCCTAATGCAAACTTCCAACCATTACCATCTGCAAGTGACTTGTTTTACCCTCTCCAATAGAACATGAGAGATGTTTAGCAGTTGGGCCTTCATATTTTGATAGTTGTCCTCATAAGAAGGCATCTGTCCCATTCATCTTTTGCTGCCTGACTTTGGTCAGCTCAGATAACCATGCTTGATTTTAGTATCCTCATAGATAAAATGAGGGCTGGATTCCACTAGTAGTTTCAAACTACCCCGTTTGGAACCCCATGGCTCTGAAACTCCTTTAGGGGATTGACCAAAAAAAAAAAAAAGAAAAAGAAGAAGAAGAAGAAGAATTTTCAATTATTTTCTTCCTAACCATTAAAATTTAAATTGCTTTGAAAACCTATTAATTGCCCTGAATTTAAAAATTCCTTCCAGCTCTACGATTAAAATGAATGTGTCTCTATAAGTGTGGGGAGAAAAGCTTAAACAGAGAGAATGCTTTCTGGGTTGGATTTAATTCCAGGGTAGCAGAGTATCTAAATGAAGAATTTTTGGAAAAAGGAAGATGATCTCTGCTCATATAAATTAAAGTTGACTATTTGCTCATAGGATCTAAAGTTGACATTATCATTCTTATAGGTATGACCTGTGTTTTGCCCTATTTTGGTTAAGGCACCTAGGTTCTAGAGAAAGAGTTACTCTCCTTACATCAGAAACTTGTGTACTTGCTCACTAATTGTTAATTCTAGTAATTCAGTATATTTCTTTGAGTAAAAAAATATTTCTTACACATGAACTTTTATTCATTTCTTAGACAGTAGGTGTGTTTCACATTTAAAAATATGTTTGGCATGGGGCGCCTGGGTGGCTTAGTCGGTTAAGCGTCCGACTTTCACTTGGGTCATGATCTCGCGGTTTGTGGGTTCGAGCCCTGCGACGGGCTCTGTGCTGACAGCCAGCTCAGAGCCTGGAGCCTGTTTCAGAGTCTGTGATTCCCTCTCTCTCCGACCCTCCCCTGCTCATGCTGTCTCTATCTCTCTCCTAGAAATAAATAAAACATTTAAAAAAATATATGTTTGCCAGTATAGGGGTTCCTCAGAAAGTTAAAAATAGAACTACCCTATGATACAGCAATTACACTAGTAGGTATTTACCCAAGAATACAAAAATACTAATTCAAAGGGATACATGCACCCTGTTGTTTACAGCAGCACTAAAAACAGTAGCCAAATAGCTCTTTCCAAGTTGGAAAGAGCCCAAATGTCCATCAACTGATGAATGGATGCAAAAGAAGTGGTATATATTTATAATGGAATATTTACTCAGCCATAAAAAAGAATGAAATCTCACCACTTGCAATGACATAGAGCCAGAGAATATTATGCTAAGTGAAATAAGTCAGTCAGAGAAAGACAAACACCATATGATTTCACTCATGTGTGGAATTTAAGAAACAAAACAAATGATCATAGGGGTAAAACAGAGGCAAGCACACCAAAAAACAGATTTTTAACTACAGAGAACAAACTGATGGTTCCCAGAGGGGAGGTGGGTAGGAGGTTAGATGAAATAGGTGATGGGGATTAAGCACTTGTGATGAACACTGGGTGTTGTACTGAAGTGTTGAATCACTATACTCTATACCTGAAAATAATATTACACTATATGTTAACTAACTGGAATTTAAATTAAAAAAATTAAAAAATAAAAATATGTTTGGGATAAGATGATGTCTGTACTTTTCATGAGGATTAATTTTACCTAAAACCCTGTCCTACCTGCAGCTTGAATGAATATGAGTTTAGGGAGAATAGTTGGCTACTTCTACTTGTTGGGGGTCCTTCTTTCACTTTGAAAAGAATCTCACTCTGATCCTGAAATCTACCCTTGCTGGTAACATGTCTTTATAAAGCTTCTCCAATTTATCAAATGAAACATAGATTAGTACTAAGAAGAGAAGAGAAGAGAAAATGGAACTCATGAGGGAACATGATGTTCACTATCACCTTCAAAATGCCCTTGCTAATAGGGCTGATAAGGTTGGATAAAATTATTACATGAATCTGTGTGCTCAAAATTTACTTTGACCTAAACAAAGATAAATACTAATTGGAGAATGTGGACTCTGGGATCAAAGATGTAGTTGAAATAACTCATATTCTAAAATTCTATTATTCTTGTTATAATGGAGTAATTTAAAGTTCCATATTTCGGCAGCCAAATCCTAGAACTCCTAATTTCAGAGCAGAGAAAGTGAAGAAAGTAAAAAAAAAAAAAAAGGCATCTAGAAAATGGCAACAATCTAGGAGTAAACTAGTTTTCAAGAATCTCCAAAGCAATTTTCTCTAAAAAGGAACAAGTTTACACAGTTATATAATATTGCTAACAAGTGATTGGCTCTATAAATAGAAGTACCATAAGTGATTAGTTTACACACACACACACACACACACACACACACACACACTAACACACATACACACTCACACACAGAATTAGAAATTCAAAACACCTGATGATAAAAACCAAATGGAACTATGAAAAGGTGATATTTTCTATGTTTTATTCAAATGTAGTTTGTCACTTATTAACAGCTTTGTAATTAATTACAGAGGTCTAACTGGATCAAATCTTAGACATTCTATTTTTTTATTGTCTGATGTGGAAAACAGCGTGCTGTTGTGAAAGAAATAGGACTTTATTGTCAGGTGGGTTTCACTATGCCATGCTACTCAAGCTATTTATATAGCTACACAACTTTGCTCAGCCTCAACCTCCTCATAAGCATTAATGTACCCTTAGGCTTGTTATGAGGATTACAAAAGGTAATGTCAATAAGCTACCCACCAGATTGTCTAGCAGGTCACAGAGTCTAAACAAATGTTGCTGTCTCTTCCCAAAAGAAAAATATCTGGTAAAAGGTATACACAAAGAGAGTAGAAATAAGCTATTAGCATTTTATTTTTTCTATTGAAAACCATAGTAAAATGAATATTACACTCATAACTGACAACTAATGGCAAATAAGAATGGTTACTGACACATTTATCACTTATGTGAATACTCTGAATTCCCAAACAGGTTTATCTTAATATTTCTGCCATTAAGCAAAGGCCTTCACTAGTATTTGTGCATATTAACTTGACAACATCTGTATAAAGCATATGGAAATGACTGTGTATCTAGTTTTTACAGGGGTACATGTTCATTGAATACCCTGCTTTTTCTCTTGTGAAATATTTTTTTATATCGTATTTTAAATACACAATTTCTGATTCATTACAAAACAAAATACTCAGCTTGGAACTATCACATGATACACAGAGTTCAAGCTACAATCTCTGGCACCTATAAAATTCATTAGATGCTTTCTTCCACATGCTAAATGTAAAAAGAACTCATTAAACTAACTGTGGAAGACCTTAGTAATCCTGAGAAGACAGTAATCTAAATGCAGAGCCTTTCTCTTTCTTTACCAGCTGTAACATACCAGCATATGTTGGCTGAAATAAATGCCAAGACCTTCAGAAGCGTATGTGCCTGAGTGGCTTTGGGTTCTCTGAGACCTAGGTAAGAGAACTGAGTAGCACAGGCCTTTTTGGGTGTGGGGGTAGAGTGAGTACAAGAAATCGAGTACTCTGCAAGTCAATTCAGTTATGGTTTTTTCTAAAGATACAAAACAAAACAAAAAGTAAGCGCAATATCTACATGATTCCATCTAAATAATTCAAGGGAATGGAAAACAGCATCATCACTGCTAAAACCTAAATCTGTGGCTTAGAAGACCATATAGACACATGAACAAAATGATAAGATCCAAATGGATAGGAAAAGACAACTGAAAAAAAAAAAAAGATCAGGAGACTTGCCATAAGCTGTAGGAATTACCAAGGAAGAAAAAGAAAATTATAGAGAAAAGAAAATATACAATTAATAGGGACATAATTTCCATGAAAGGAAGACCTATGCCACTGCCAAATGAAAAGAGCTTACTGATTTCCAGGCCCGGCTGATGAGAAAAGAGCCAATCTTCAGCATATTCTGGTAAAATTCTTCAACTCCAAGGACAAGGTAAAATAATTCTTCAAGCTCTCAGAGAGAACCAAGAAATTAGGTACACAGGACAAAGCTCACATGCAACACTGGAAGCAAAGAGATGGTAGAATAGCATCAAGACACCACTGAGAGAAAGGACTGCACATTAGATCCCTGTGATACTCCCAGACATCACTTAACTGAAAAGAAGGCAAGTTATTTGAGGAATGCAACAATGCTGATCTGCTATCCCTAAATCCCATCAGAGGAAAATAACTGAAATAAGACTGAACCAAACCAAACTAACCAGATTACCAGAGGACCAGTTTTACAGCCCATGTTCCTCTAATTGATTATCACTTCCTACCTCACCTGCCAAGACCATTCACAAAGCTCTGGAGCACGAGAAGCTAGAGCATGGAAAAAGTGGGAGGAGATAAATGCGTAGACCATGCCTCCCTTCCCACTGCTACTCCCAAGCTATACATTCAGGGAGGAGTGGAGGTTTGAATTGGACTTGAAATTGAAATCATAAGTTGGAACTAACTGGACTTAAAATTGTATAAATTAAGATTCTTTTAGTAGGAGAATGGGTGGAAAGCTGTGATTTGCTCAAACTGTTGGTAATGAATAAGAAAGGGAGAATGATGTAGTTATAGAAAAATAAAACCAATTTCTATTTGTATGATACTTAGGACAGACCATCCAGTAACCCATTTCTATTCATCCTTTAAGGAATTGTGCAACCCTTGAACAACATGGGTTTGAAATGCACAGGTCCACTTCCATATGTATTTTTTTCCTTGGTAAATACAGTACATATAAATGTAATTTCTTTTCTTAAAATTTTCTTAATAACTTTTTCTCTTCTCTAGTTTATTGTAAGATTATAGTATATAGTATATAAAACATACTAAATATGTGTTAATTGACTATGTTATCAGTAAGGTTTCTGGTCAACAGTAGGCCGCTAGTAATGAAGTTTTTGGAGAATTAAAGTTATATATGGAATTTCAACTACATGGGTTGAGTTGACACACCTCCCCCTACATTGTACAAGGGTCACCTGTATATGCATCCTCACATGCACTATGTAGACAGGTTGAGTGCAACAGAAAGAGAAAAGACATAAAACAAAGATTAGAGATGATATAGAAGATATATTTCCTAGAAGAGTAGGGATTCTTCCAAGTTCTCTGGATATCTAGTTTGAATATTGTCAACAGAAGTCAATATATTTCCCATTGCAGTTCGCAGAAAGTGAAATGAGATCAGTTAATCAAAGAAGAGCAATTCCAAATAAGCTTACCTTGTCTTATGTAGCTGCAAAATTAGCTGTTTGAGAAGTAAAAACTAATGGCTAGAACAGAAGTTGAAGATGCATTTCAGAAATACATGATTTTGCAAAAACAGTTTTAGAATATGCTATTCTCTAATTTTTTGTTGCATTTAAAAAATATTCATTATGAAATAGACTCTAACTATGGGTCATCGACAACAGACCCCTGTCCCAACTCTCTCTTTTGGATCTCTCAGTCTCAATGAATAACTGATTCTTGTCTGTATGGTAGTATTCCTCATCAGCAATTGATTTTTCTTTTCTTTTTTCTTTTTTTTAATTGAGATCAATTGGCATATAACATAATATGTTTCAGGTATTCAACACTGTAATTTGATAAGTGTATATATTACAAAGTGATCACCACCAAATGATGGTGTTAATTACCATCCATCACCATACAATTGGCCCCCTTCACACATTTTGCCCACCTCACAACATCCTTACAGTCTGGTAACAATCTGTTCTATCTGTGAGTTTTTGTATTGTTTTGTTCATCCGTTTTGTTTTTCAGATTCCACATATGAATGAAATCTAATGGTATTTGTCTTTTTCTATCTGACTTATTTCAGTTAGCATCATACCCTCTTGGTTAACCCAGGCTGTTGCAAAAGGCAAAATTTCATTCTTCTTTATAGCTGAGTAGTATTCTATATACATATAATACATTCTCTATATCCATTCATTCATGGATGAACACTGAAGTTGTCTGTGCCTTGGCTATTGTAAATAAGGCTGCATTAAACATAGGGATGCATGTATCTCTTCCAATTAGTATTTCACATTCTTCAGATAACTGCTGAGAAGTGGAATAACTGGATCATATGGTGGATCTATTCTTAATATTTTGAGAAATCTCCATACTGTTTTCCATAGGGGCTGCACCAATTTACATTCCCAGTAGCCGTGTAGGAGGGTTTCTTGTTTTCCACATCCTCTCTAACACTTGTTATTTCTTGTCTGTTTGATAATAATCATTCAAACAGGTGTGAGGTTATATCTCACAGGTTTTGATTTGAATTTCCTAACAGTTAGTGATGTTTGACATCTTTAAATGTCCTTATTGACTATCTGTATGTCTTCTTTGGAAAAATGTCTGTTCAGATTGTCCATTTTTTAATAGGGTTGCTTGTTTGTTTTTTGTTGTTGAGTTATAGGAGTTCCTTATATACTTTGGAGATTAGTTCTATACAAGATATTGTGTAATATTTGACTTGCAAATATTTTCTACCATTTAGTAGGTTGTTTTTAATTTTGATAATGGTTTCCCTTTCTGTGCAGAGCACAGTTTGAAATTTTAGTTTAGTTATTTTAGTTTGAAATAGTGTCATTTATTTACTTTTACATCTCTTTGCCTTCTTTGGAGTCAGATCCATGAATATGTCGCTTAGACTGACATCAGAAGTTTACCACCTATGATTTCTTCTAGGAATTTGTGTATGCAGCTCTTGCATTCAAGTCTTTAATCCATTTTGAGTTAATTTTTGAACATGTTACAAGACAGTGGCCAAGTTTCATTCTTTTGCATATGACTGTTGAGTTTTTCAAGCTCCATTTATTGAAGAGATTGTCCTTTCATCACTGGATATTCTTGGCTCCTTTGTTGTAAATTGTCCATATGTGTATGTGTGTGTGTTTTTTCTGGGATCTCAATTCTATTCCACTTATCTATCTGTTTTTATGCCAATGCCATACTGTTTTGATTCCTAAAGTTTTGTAGTACAGTGTGAAATCAGGGAGTGTGATACCTCTAGCTTTGTTATTCTTCTTCAAGATTGCTTTGGGTATTGAAATCTTCCACAGCTCCCTACAAATTTTAGAATTCTTTCCTCAACTTCTGTAAAAAATGCAGTTGCAATTTTGACAGGGATTGCACTGAATTTATAGATTGCTTTAGGTATTATGAACATTTTAACAATATTAATTCTTCTAATTTATGAGCACAAATATTTTTCTATTTATTATGTCTTCAATTTACCTCATCTGTGTCTTATAGTTTTCAGTACAGGTCTTTCACTGTCAATAGGATTGTTTTCTTAATTTCTCTTTCTTATAGCTTGCTGTTAGTGTATATAATAGTCACAGATTTCGGTATATTGGTTTTGTATTCTACAACTTTGCTGAACTCATTTATTAGTTCTAATTTTTTTTTGAAGACTTTAGGTCTTCCTATACAGAGTGCCTGTCATTTGCAAATAGTGAGTTTTATCTTTCCTTTCTGTTTTGGATGACTTTTATTTCACTTTCTTGTCTTATTCCTGGGGCTAGGACTTCCAATACTATATTGAATAAAAGTGGCAAGAGCCAGTATCCTTGTCTCGTTCATCTTAGAGGAAAAACTGTCAGTTTTTCACCAGAGTATGACGTTAGCTGTGACTCTGCCATATATGCCCTTTATTATGTTTAGGTACTTTGCATCTTGTAAAGAGTTTTTATCACAGGGGCGCCTGGGTGGCTTAGTCGGTTAGGCGACCGACTTTCGCTTAGGTCATGAATGATCTCGCGGTTCGTGGGTTCGAGCCCTGCATCGGGCTCTGTGCTGACTGCCAGCCAGAGCCTGGAGACTGTTTCAGTCTGTGATTCCCTCTCTCTCTGACCCTTCCCTGCTCACGCTGTGTCTCTCTCTCTATCTCCTAAAAATAAATAAAACATTAAAAAAAAAAGAATTTTTATCACAAATGAATGCTGAGTTTTGTCAAATTCTCTTACTGCGTCTATTGAGATTGTCATATGATATTTATCTTTTGTTGTTGTTGTTAACATGATATATCATACTGATTGATTTATGGATGTCTAACCATCCTTGCATCCCTAGAATAAATCCCATTTGATCATGGTGTATGATCACTTAAATGTATTGCTGAATTTGGTTTCCTAATATTTTTTTGAGGATTTTCACATCTATGTTCATTGGGGATACTGGCCTGTAATTTTCTTCTTTCTTTCTCTCTTTCTCTCTCTCTTTTTCTCTCTCTCTTTCTCTCTTTCTCTCTCTCTTTCTTTCCTTCTTTCTTTCTCCTTCTCTTCCTCCTTTTTCTTTTTCTTTTTTTTTCTTTTTTTTATGTGTCCTTATCTAGTTTTGGTATCAGAGAGTAATGCTGGCCTTAAAACTTAGATTTAGAGGCATTCTTTCCTCTTCAGTTTCTTGGAAGAATTTGAGAAACATAAGTACTAAATCATCTTTGATTGTTGGGTAGAATTGACAAATGTAACTGTCTGATATTGGGACTTTTGTTTGTTGAGATCAGGTCTGATCTTATTAGAAATTGGCTTCAATTTTTTTTTTATTTCTTCATGTTTCAGACTTGGAAGATTATGTGTTTCTGGGAATTTATCCATTTTTTTATCTGATTTGTTGGCATATAATTGTAGTAGTTTCTTATGCTCCTTTGTATTTCTGTGATACAGTTGTAACTTTCCTCTTTCACAATTGATTTTATTTTTTGAGTCCTCTCTATTTTTCTTGGTGAGTCTAACTAAAAGTTAGTCACTTTTGTTTATCTTTTCCAAGAACCATATCTCACAGCACTAACACGCTAGAGGAAATTTCCAAAATTCTACCTGCCAGTGCCATCATTAGAATGAGGTCACAAAAATGGCATATGCTAGTGTCTCCATCCCAAAGAGAGTTCCAACAAGTTCCTGCTTCTTCAGCAGACACCCCAAGATTAGGAAGTGGTTGTCCTTCACACATGTCCAAGTGCTGATCCAATTTGCATTTCTATGCTAAGTCCTGGGAGGAGTTAGTCTATATGTGAGCACTCTAAGAGTGGGTTCTCCATTTCCTATGGTTCTACTGTTTTCTGGGACATAATCCTGTACGTATTGTGGGGCTCATGTGTCCTGAACAAAATTTAGGGATTGGAGTGCTTGATGTGGAGCAAAGACCCTTTGCTTCTCAGGGAATAGGTCTGCATTTTTGAGATCTCTCCTAATTGTGGATTGCTATGGAGTTTTTCCAGGCAAGACTGTGTCTCTGCCTCCCCTATCCATTTTAACACCACTCTTTGGTTCTTTGTTGTAGAGGCATCAGTCATCCAGGTTTCAGGTATTATTCTGAGTAAATTATTCCATATGTGGTGATAAAACTGCTGTGTCAACAGGAGGCTGTGAGTTCAGGGACTTCCTACACTACCATCTTGAAGCCCTCTTAGAAAACAGTTCTCATTTTTCTTGACTCTAGAATTAACAATTTCTTTTTGATCAACATTGCCTGGTCTGTCATTACTACTGTCCATATTGTCCTTATTATCCAATTTGGTCTCCCATTTCCCATTCTCTCTTAAATATGTCTCCATAATATTTATCTTTTAAATCTTGAAAGTAGTTTCCTTAAATTCCACAGGGACAGTGAGTGGTATAACACAAATTCCTAGAATCCTGCCTAACATATATTTGATGTTCAGAAATAACTATCGAATTGAATTGAAACAAATCTTTTGCCTTATATTGATTAGACCATTGATATTACTTAAATTATTTAGCTAAAAAATATATACTTTATTTAACAGAGTCTGATTTTTGAGCTACTTTTCTCCCTCAATTCCTTTTTTTTGATACCAAATTCTTCAAAAGTCATGAGTCTTTTCAAGTTGCTTCCATCTATAAAGTATTTGCTGGTCAGTGTTGGCATGTTTGTTATGTACTTGTGTACAAGTGTAGGATTAATCTTCAGTAAATGTTCTGACTATAATATGAAATTTCAATTTGATCCTCTACAAATTTTCCTTTATTAGAATCAGATGAAGTTAAGAGGTGAAGATTTTTGCCTTGGAGATTAAACCTGTATCCTTAGGAACCACAGATCTTTAATAACACAAATACCCTTAGGATGTTGCTAAGCCTTCATGTTAATGACTACATTTGAAATTGCAAAAGCAATTCTTGTGATTTAATGTCAGTTCATGGGGAAGAAGTAAATCATCAAGATGAAATCAAGGGGTGATAGAAACAAGAGAAGGATGATGGGCATCTAAAAACCAATAATAACTCCTAAAAAGAGTGGCTTTGGAGAATTCAGATCCCTAACACCAAATGAGACCAGAAATAATTAGTGACAAATTGTTTTTTTAAGATAGAAAGGAGATAATCACATCATGACCCTAGATTCATAAAGTGAACATTTGATTATTTGTATTATGAATAGTAAGAAGATACTTGTATTAGGGTTTATAGAAAATCAAACTCAAACAGTTATCCATTCTTCTTTTTATCTGTCTTCCAGGTGATGCCAATCAATTAATAATAGACAAATGGCCTTAGGTTTCAGCAACAACAATAATAAATTATGTTATTAGTGTGGTATTCTAATTAATTATATTCTATTATAATTAATATTACTATAATTAATTATATAATAGAAATTCTAAGAACAAGTAATAATTTTAATTATTTTCTAAGTCATAGGTCTATATTATCTATCATAACTTATTAGATAAGAATATTCAATGTTAGATGATTATAAATGTCTCCATATATAATCAGAATATGATCCTAGTACTAAAGCACTATAGGAAACATTTCTGAGCACATAATAATTACATAAATATATGTGGCTTTGTGCTTAGTGCTATTAGTTCCCACACTATTAGAATATAGTTAATTATGAGGAAGAAAAAAGAATTAACTGGTTTTGAAGAGAGCAATCTGAGGAATCTCTTCACAACATTTTAACAGCAACCATAACAATGAAGAAATGATATCCAGGTGTGGATTTTGCTTCCTTCTCTGCATTGAATTTTAATTTTTACTCTCTTACTGATCATTATCTTGCCTGTAGGATGTAGCTGCAATACATGCTGAACTACTGTCATCAGCCAGGCAAAATGTACCTGCTATTCCCCACCTTGTCTATAGGTCTTGCCAACTACCAATGGTACTTTTGTTGACTAGTGGGTTTTTACTTAATACATCATTTTTCCTACATATTCACTTGCATAAGAGACTGTGACCAAATTTTCACTTTTTATCGAATTATAACATGAATTTCAGTGACACATTCTTAGGTTTATAGTATTTCAAAATTTCATAAATTTTTTTCAGTGCATGAAAGTTTAGATCATCTGTCTCCTATACTGAAAAATGCCCTGCTTTTCTTTTCTATGTTCCTTATATCCACTTCCCTGTATGATTGTTAATATTAAGCAATCAGTGCCATTTTCCCATGTCAGAGCTAGGATTATAGTCTTTGAGGAAAAGAAGGCAAGAATATCCTCTTTGCTTTTACTACAAAGAGGGAAAGAATTTACTTTTCCTCCATAGTCACAGTCTTGAGAGGTTTCTTACACAGGTTTCTTTTTTTTTTTTTTGTAATGTTTTTTATTTATTTCTAGGAGAGAGAGAGAGACAGCGTGAGCAGGGGAGGGTCAGAGAGAGAGGGAGTCACAGACTGAAACAGGCTCCAGGCTCTGAGCTGGCAGTCAGCACAGAGCCCGACGCGGGGTTCGAACCCACGAACCGCGAGATCATGACCCGAGCGAAAGTCGGACGCCTAACCAACTACGCCACCCGGGCGCTCCTCTTACACAGGTTTCTAATCTCAAACCAGAAATGATATAATATGCCCTAATTGGCCCATTTCGAGAATCACTACTGTCACCAAGACATACATCCAATCTGATGTAAGAAAGAAATAACCTGGAATGATGCATTTTTTCCTATGTGAATTGTTTTGATATATTCTATTTTCTTACTAACGCACAATATATTATAGCCAATGCTGAATATAATATATATGTATGCATATATATATATAATGCTTTTACATTAAATGATACATATCTCTAATGATGATCATTAGAGGATTATTCCAGGTCTGACAAATAACTTTTCAAATTCTGTCAGTTCTGATAATATTATAGTGCTGTCTAGCGTACTGCACTGAGAAAGATTCTGAGGCCATGACTAGTCTTAGCAGAAATGAGTATTGTGATCTCTTAATTCTGTCAACAACTAACTCTTGAACTGGTAACAAAGTAATCTATTTGTTATCCGTGATATAAATCTAATGTTCTGTTTGTGTGGAAACCCATTCTTTCATCTTTTCTATGAAAGAATGGGGGTACCTGGGTGGCTCAGTCAGCTGAGCTTCCAACTTCGGTTCAGGTCATGATCTCATGTGTCATGAGTTTAAGCCCCACATCAGGCTCGCTGCTGTCAATGCAGAGCCTGCTTGGGAGTCTCCCACTTTCCCTCTCTCACTGCCCCTCCCCTGCTCTTGTGCACTCTTTCTCTTTCTCTCAAAATAAATAAACATCAAAAGAAAAAGAAAATATGAATGAATAAACATACATTCAATGAGCAGGATGTGATGAAACTTCATAAATTTTAATTATGAGAAAATGTATTATGCTTCAATCACAAGTTCATTACTAAGCACTAGTAAAACTTCCTAATTCAACTTATTTGAAGGTGATCTTAACTGTTAAATACAGTGTCATTATTATAAGGAAATCTGATGACCAGGATTGGAAAAATGGAAGTTGTATTTAAGGATAACAAGGGGTTCTCATTCATAAACTACAATGTAAATGTTGTCTCCTAGCCTTGGGCAAGGCACAACCTGCCCAACCATACATGGTGGTCTTAGTGCCTGAACACAACAGAAAGTATAAAATATAATAATGATAATAAGGACAGCATTTGTTTGCCCCTTTACAGACTATAAGGGAAGAGAAAGACCTGAACATTATTGAAACATATATCAGTTTAGGATTTCATATCTTTTTTGTCACTATCTGTCAAATAATTTAATATGCCTAATCTGTATTTGTAAGAAAAATTAGCAATAAATGAAAACTTCAGTAGACTATCTGCTCAAAGTATCAGAGATTCAAAATTAGGAAAATGCAATTTATTGACGTTTTATTGACCTGCCACCCACTTGTTTTGATAAGACTAGTAACTGGATGTAAAACAACAAGTAAGAAATTTTCTCCCAAGGCAATAATAATTATGTTGCCTTTTAACAATTCATTTGAAGTACTAAAACTCTGTTACTTTACAACATCTTACAGCATTCAGACTTTTCATGAAGAGTATGTTCTAAAATCAGCCGTCTTGGACAATTACAACCTCTGGAAGTAGGGCAAGCTGGGTAAATGCTGGGTGGGAGAACCTGGGTGGCACTGTTGGTTGAGGGTCTGACTCTTGACTTCGGCTCAGCTCATGGATCTCACTACTTGTGAGATGGAGCCCCATGTCAGGCTCTGTCATGAGCATGGAACCTGCTTCAGATTCTCTCTCCTTCTCTCTCTGCTCTTCCTCCACTCATGCTCACCCTGTCTCTCTCTCTCTCAGAATAAAAATAAAAAAGAAAAGAAATGTTAAGGTAGATAAGGAAGATAAGATAAGAACTCTGACAATGAAAAGACAATCCATTTTGTAGAGGAATTAGATGGCAGTAGGAGTCCAGAATCTTAGGCTACATTAGCTTTCTAGGTAGTTCTAGCATGCCTCTTACTGGGTATAATTCTTCACCTACTATATTTGTAAATTTTAATGTCCTGATATGTTAGCATCTCTTTAGACTTTAATATCAAATGTCAAAAGAGGCCTGGATCACCAAATAATTTTTTATAATAACAAGGGAACTTGTTGTACGTGTTTGACTCCTCTGGTTGTGGTGAAAGATGAAGCAGACAATCGCCATCCTTTGCCTGGTGCTAAGGCAAACAAGGCAAATGGGGAAAATTTATCAAGTAGATGGACGTTCAATGATCGTAAAATCTGCTAATGTAACATTGAGAGATATCAGAAGAGTTATTTAGTTTTTTAAAGCTTATTCATTCCATCATGAATTCAGACATGTAAAATATGTATTTATTTATTTATTTTAGAAAACTTTTTAAAAGTTTACTCATTTATTTTTGGTAAGACAGAGACAGCACGAGTGGGGGGGCAGGCAGAGAGAGGGAGAGAGAGAATCCCAAGCAGGCTCCACACTGTCAGCGCAGAGACCAATGTGGGACTCAAACTCAGAATCCGTGAGATCACAACCTGAGTAGAAACCAAGAGTTGGATGCTTAACTGACTGAGCCACCCAGCCACCCCTAAAAAATATTTACTAACTGTTCCCATGTGCCTGGTAGTGTTCAGAATAGGAGAATAAAGCAGTGAATTTAGACAATAATATCTGCTCTAATGACATTTATATTTTAGCAGGAAAACCAACAATAAACAAATGAGTAATATATATATGTGTGTATAAGAGTTTATAAGAGCTATGAGGAAAAGAAGTAGGTGAAGTGGGCTAAAGCATAACAAAGCAGTGAATTGCAGTGTTAAATCAGGTGGCCAGCGACATTGTGAACAAAATATTCACAAGGTTGTACAAATGTAGAGAGGTTACTTTGGACACTGTGGTCAGGAGAGAATTTCATGCATTGCTAACTTGTGAGCTGAGACCTGAATGACAGCCATGTCAGTATTTTGGAAGAATCTTCAAAGGCTTTAGTGAAGAGTGAGCCTGGAGAGCTTGGAGTACAGGATGAACAGAAGCCAGCATATCTGGAGCACAGAAAGTGAGCAGTTGGACAGGCAGAGATAAAATCCCAGAGATAAGCACGAACAGGCCACTCTAGCCAACGTGGGAATTTTGGTCTTCATCTGGATGCATACAGAGAAAGAATCTTAATTGTGGGGTGCTAGTCCCCCAACTTGACCCAAATAGCTATTTATATCTGCATCACTCCTGGTGCCTATCAATCAGGCATTCCATCAGTCAGACTCTCAAATAATTGCTATGCCGTGCACAATGCTAAATGATGGGAGCACAAGAGAGACACCACCAGCCCTGTCCTCGTGGAGTATATACTTCAGTGGAGAAGTTATAAATGAAATGATTACAAGTATCACAAGGTCTAAGGGTAAGTGAGATGTAATACTGGTATTTATAGCAAAATAGGGTTAACCTAGCCTACAACTTAGGACCTATAAATATGTAGCAATGAAATAGTATCATCTTACATGTTTCACTTCAAAAAATCATCCCAAGATTCTATCTACTGTAACAATAAAAGAAATTGAAAACATCCATTTATATAGTGCTTGATAATTTTCTATATTCTTTTGTATACATTACCCTACTTAATAGTCACAAAAACTGTGCTAGAGGTCAGTTGGTTATAATTATCTTCTTTTTAAAGATGAATCAGCTGAAGCTCTGAGAATTTATATTATTTGTCTATAAGCATGAAATAAGTTAGTAATATAGGTAGGTAGTTCTAGCCTTTTTCTACACTACCTATGCCACTGGAGCTCTGATCTCACGAACTACAAGAAAGCTGTGTAGTCAACAGCACTAGGCATTTAGTTTGGAGGTAAATGGAAGAGAGAACATAGCATCGTAATGCTTATGAAATATGGGATCTGTTTAGGAAGGTGTTCTGATAAGCACCAGGTAATAAATTGTGCATAAGGTCTATGTGCATATAAACTTAGGGAACAGTCAGGATGGTATGGGATTACTCTATAACCTTGTCTTAAGAGAAAATTTTAAACTGAGAATAGAAATACATTATGTGGTTAGAGTTTGATGCTTTTACATTCTGAAACTGGTTTTTTCTCTTTTCCCATTCTCAAATCACTGCCAATCAATGGATCTTACCCATCATTTCCTCTGAATTTATTGCTTACCTTAGAAATCTACAGTGTTTCTTCACTGAACAGATTAATCTTAGCTACTGTCTTTCTCCTCTACCAAATACTTCTGCCCAGGCACTCCAGAAAACTTTACTCAGCATTCTATTCCAATTATCCTATTCCCAGCTCTAAGCCCGATGCCAAGATTTCTATTTGAATGACCTCTTCCTAGAATGCTAAATTGTCAACCTTTATAAAAGCTTCATTCATTTAACCTTTATTTCTTAGAAAATCAGTAGAGAATTCTATCCAATATGCAATCCTGAATTTGCTGCCTTACTAAATAACACTCTCTGATGTTCTCATAGAGCAGAGTGAGTTTACTTTTCCAATTTTTGTTTGATGTCAACAAATGTCTGGCTCTATTAATATTGATTATTTGGCATGACTCATTATTTACAATGAGTCAGCACCTGGCATAATGTCAGATAAGAATACATTTGATATTTTCAAATAACACTGTCTTGTTACAAATATTACATATCTAATCATTCCCCTCCCATTATACCTGCTTTATAATTGCCAATAATACGTGTCAACTACCAAGTGATTAAGACACAAGAGAAAAGTATACAACTTCAATTATATATATAATTGTGTTAACTATCTTATTCTTCATAACCATAAACTGGTGCATGGCATGTGATCTACTGAAGACACTGTCAAACCATCATTATTTGACAACATGCCAGGTCCTATGCTAAACGTTTGTTGTATTCTATTTTTTTTTTTACCTTATTACCAACTCAATAAATAATTAGTTTGCAATATGGCTTTCTGCCTAGAAAGTCAGTGAATATCAAAGACACATTTTAAAAAACTTATGAGAAACATCTTTGTGAAAAGGGAAAGACACTTACAGGAACCAGGAATTTTTTAATCTCTTCCAATGCATGACTCATTCGTGAATAAGCTTCCCCAGGTGGAGCAAACACTTCAATTAATACATGAAGTTCATCACTCAAGTGGGCATATTTGGCTTCCCCACTCTTCCTTAATTCTTCTTCCTGTGAAAGAAGGAAGTTATTTTTAGAAATACAAATCCACCCATTTTGCATTGATTTAACATTTACTAAGAATATGACAAAAGAGAATAATCTAAGCAAATTTTCCGTAAGTAGAAACCCTCTGAGAAATAAAAATCTGGTATAAGCCATTTAAAGATTTTAAAATCATTTTTGACTGTTGGAATGATTTTTTTAAAAGCTGGCATAATTATCATCTACAATAGATTTTAATCAGCTAAATGAAAATGCTAAGCCCTTGAAAAGAAGTTACAGAAACACCATTATTTTTTCAGTGTACAACACTCAATTGTGGAAGAAAAAGGTCATTTTTGTGTCTGACAAATCATATTTTGCAGATAATAATCTAAAGATTATCACTGTTCTTTAAGAAAACAAAAACTTTCTAGCCACTTTTTGAGAAGTAGTGAAAAGGTTACTTGTTTGCCATTATAGTATGCAAAACCAAGGTTTATGTCCCAGCCTATGTCTCTACTGGCCCAGATTGTCATCTAGCTTCAGAGTCACAGCTTCTCTATCATTTGCTGCCTCATTTTGGTCAATAAAAGTATACTAAAGGGATAGTGGTTAAGCATTACGTTGGCATTGATTCTGTATGAGCTATATATTTAACCAACAACACATTTCTATCAGATCAGATTTTTTGTAGTACTGACTGTATCCAGGAGATTATTGGATCCTGATTAATACAGCGCAGGTGCAGAGCAAATTGGCACACAATTCCATATACTTTGCTAACGTGTGCGGGGTATTTGACATATATCATCTCTAATCTCACAATAACCTTGTGCATTATTCACAAGTCAGAGTAGGAAGCTGAGTTTAAAAAACTTTAAGCAGCTTCACCAAACTTGGGATTCCAACCCAGCACATTCTGCAACCAGGTTTCCATTTTTCTAGGATTTAAAGGAAGTAGAATTTTCCATAAAATGTGAACATAAATAATACCAAGTGTGTTTTACTTTTATTGACTCCCATCCCCAATAAGCTAGTAGTTGTTTCACTAAATTTCTAATGATAAAAACTAAGGGGAGCCTGGGTGGCTCAGTTGGTTAAGCGTCTGACTTTGGCTCAGGTCATGATCTCACAGTTCATGAATTCAAGCCCCAGTAGAGCTCTGTGCTTGGAGCCTGCATAGAATTCTTTGTCTCCCTCACTCTCTGCCTCTCCCCTGCACACTCTCTCTCTCAAAAATGAAAAAAAAGAGTTTAAAAATAGTTTTAAAAAACTAGAAAGTAATTTTTAGCTTTATTTGGGGGATTAATTAGAAAAGTAACATGGATAGATCTAAACTGGATAAATAAAGGCAAATTTGCTATTGATTTCCAATAAGTTAACTGTATGACCCATGTTCACGTGCTTATCTGATTAGGAACTAACATCATTTCAGGGTTCCTGGGTGGCTCAGTTGGTGAAGTGCCCAACTCTTGATTTTGGTTCAGGTTTGATTTGTGAGATCAAGTCCCAGGTCAGGCTGTGTGCTACCAACATGGAACCTGATTGAGATTCTCTCTCTCTCCCTCCCTCTCTTTGCCCCTACTCCACTCACATCCTCTCTCTTTCAAAATAAATAAAAAACACTGAAAAATCTTAAACAAAAAAAGAAACTTCCATCATTTCAATACATGGAGGATCATGAAAAAGATGGGAAGGTGTGGTGCTTTTCTGTCCACCCCCCATCCACTCAAATCTCTCTAACAATAATACCTTTGGGGCTAATAATCTACTCTCCAAGTAAGTGTTCCTAAGCATACTTTTGGGGTTTTTTTTGTGTTTTTAAAAATTTTTTAAATGTTTTATTTATTTTTGAGACACAGAGAGACAGAGCATGAGCCGGTAAGGGGCAGACAGAGAGGGAGACACAGAATCTGAAGCAGTCTCCAGGCTCGAAGTTGTCAGTACAGAGCCCAATACAGGGCTCAAACCCATGAACTGTGAGATCATGACTTGAGTCGAAGTCAGACACTTTAACCGACAGAGCCACCCAGGTGCCCCACACACTTTTGTTTTATGTTTATTTATTTTTGAGAGAGAGAGCATGAGTGGGGAAGGGACAGAGAGAGAGGGAGACAGAGACTCCAAAGCAGGCTCTAGGCTCCGAGCTGTCAGCACAGATCTTCTAATAGACACTGAGATCATGACCTGAGCAGATATCAAGAGTCTGATGCTTAACCCACTGAGTCACCCAGGCACCCCTCCTAAGCACACGTTCTATCTCTAACTAGGAGTTTTTACTTAAAAGGGTTTTCTTAGTGCCCATTTCTCAGTTTAGGGAGAAGTAGCACTTGTCTGAACAATTACGCACTCATGGGGTATAGTACATATCTCCTTCCTCTTTGGATTCTGCTGGGAGGTAAGCTGTTCATTATCTCTGGGGTCAGCTTCATTTGCACCTAAGTGTTGAGGTGGTTAAGTCAGAGGACTCTTTACACTGCCTCCTTCTCCATACTTCCTAAGCTGATTTCCCACTGGTTATTAAGGACTACTTGCTAGCCAAATTTCATAGTGTCTGTGTACTATGAGGTGTGGCATTCAAATAAGAATTATAATACTTATTTTAAAAATGTTAATGTTTATTTATTTTTGACAGAGAGAGAATCAGAGCAGGATCAGGGGAAGGGCAGGGAGAGAGGGAGACACAGAATCCTAAGCAGACTCCAGGCTCTGAGCTGTCAGCACAGAGCCCAACTCAGGACTCAAACCCGTGAACCATGAGATCATGACCCGTGCCAAAGTAGGACGCTTAACTGACTGAGTCACCCAGGCACCCCAAGAATTATAATACTTATTTTAAAGGTTTTAATGAAACAGCCCTAGCAGTTTAACCATTAGGCTGCTGTTGACGAACAAAATGTAGCTTACTATTAAAAAGCACATTTGCCTCTCCCCTCCTCCATCACCCTTTATACAAGCAGAGGAAGAAACTGAGGTCTTTAGATATTAAACAACTTCCTGGAAGTCAAGCATTAGTCAGGATTCCAACCAAGACCCAGTAAGGTAGGTAGACTAAAGGTAAACTAAAAGTAGACTAAAGGTAGACTAAGGTAGACTAAAGTCATAGCAATGAGAAAGACTTTAAAGGAGAAAAGTTAACACAGCAGAACCTATCATGAGCTACTTACTACTGGTTATTTTCAAAACTAAACTTTATATTTTCAAAGCGTGTTATATTTGAGCTCATGTATCAAGGTAACTTTTTTTAAAAATTTATTTATCTATTCTGAGAGAGAGAGAGAGAGAACAAGAGAAGGAGAGAGAGAATCCCAGGCAGGCCGTACACAGTCTATACAGAGCCCGACACAGGGCTCAATCCCATAAACTGCAAGATCATGAGCTGGACATTCAACTGACTGAGGCAAGGGTAACTTTTACAGAGCAGAGTCTTCCAAGCTTTAGTTTCTTTATCTGTGAAACTTAGATAATAATAGTGAGGTCATGGAATTTTATGAATTTGGAGAAAATTAAAGAACATTTTGTATAATAAAATGCTCCACCAATTTATAATAATAATAAATACTGTTTCTATATTTTAAGTAGCATTTGAAATGATGTCTGGCTGTTTCAACAGATACCAACACAAATGTAACTTGCACACGAACAGTTCTTTCTTTCTCAAATAAGAGTCTAAGCCTTATGTAGCTAGAGGAACAGGTGGTTTGTCTCTTCACTCTTATCCAGGGATCCTGGTTCCTCCTCTCTGAACTCAAGCAGCCCTAGGCTGTTGCTCTCCTGTGTGCTGATGAAGAAGGCTGTCAATAATCACTTCTAAATTCCACTTCAGGGAAAAGAGAAAGAAAATGTAGGCAGCAAAAATCTCATTCTCAAGGACATTTGCCAAAAGTTTCATACATCATTTCTGCTCACATTTCTTTGGGAAAAGTGTACATACACAGTAGCCCTGGATGCCATGGAAGCTATAACAGCGGTTTCAGGCTGAGCAGCCTTGAGACTAAAATGTGAGGATTTCATTTATGATGCAAAGAAGTGAGAATGGATACTGGATGACAACCAGCTGTCTTTGTATTCTGTCCTCATTCAGGGCTAGCTAAAATAATACTTTCTTATTAAATCTAATCTTGGTGAATAGCTAGGCAATGTCTGCCAGAATGCTCAGATCTTATTTTCAGAAACGAACATATACCTCCAGTCGGATTTATAACAAACCTGACTTTCATTTGAATATAAGCAGACATCATAGCCGTCCTAAATAAAACAAGTCTCTAGAGGCCAGTAAGTACATTTACAGTATTTGCCTACCATTTCTTGAGGTATTTCTTAAACAAGAGTTCCAAATATATTTTGGAAAAAAAAGTTTAGCTTTGAAATACATTCATTATCTGATAAGTTGATTGTGAATGGGGCAGTGAGTAGTAGTTTCATGTTTCTGACCAATACCTTTTGCATGTTTTATAACAAAGACATGTTTTATAACAAACCTAGCAGGTTATATTAGATACAACAGGGGACATAAGAACAAGAATCATAAAAAATTATGAGCCTGGGTGGCTCAGTCGGTTAAGCATCCGACTTCAGCTCAGGTCATGATCTCATGGCTCATGGGTTCGAGCCACGCATCAGGTTCTGTGCTGACAGTCAGCTCAGAACTTGGAGCCTGTTTCAGATTCTGTATCTCCCTCTCTCTCTGACCATCCCCTGCTCATGCTCTCTCTCTCTCAGAAATAAATAAAACATTAAAAAATTTTTAAATAAAAATTTAAAAAAGATTAAGAAATTAGAAATGTTAGAAAAATCTTGGGTGTAAATTGACATGAACTGTTCCAAAGCTAACATTACAGAAAATTGAATCTCCATCTAGTAAAAGCACAGAAAAGAACACAGGGAATAAATCAAAAGAATGGAAGATGCACACACTAGAAGATGAATCGGCTTGACATGATTCAGATTTCTGCTTAAAAGACTGCACACTCAGTTGATATTATTTAATCCTCCATGTAAAAGATACATTTATTCCACTGAGGATATTTACTTTAATCACTGACCTTAGGAACATGGTTTGTGGTGTTCAGCTATTACAAAGGTATCATGAGCTAATTATTTCAAGTATATTATTAGTTGCTAAACATAAGAAATTAAAATCAAAGTCATTATGAATATCAAATCTAGTTTTACATATCCCCAAATATTTTATTACCATGTTATATCCTAAGGTAAAATGTAAGTAAAATATATCAGATTTTACCAGTTATTTTATACAGAATAGCATGGCACGAAATACAGCCTAACTTGAATTGCATTCATATATTTAATTATTAAAAGGACTTTTAAGGAAACTTTTTCTTAGTAATTATCATTTGTATTTTATCTTCCACAAGAGAATGCTCTGACTTGGAATAGTTTGACATTAGAAAATTTTCCTCTTAATTCTAACCAGCATGTTCACTGAAGAAAACTTGAAAAAGTCCCCCAAAGTACAAATATTTTAAAAGCTATCAACAACCACACAATTTAAGATACACTATTAGCATTTTCAGTGTATTTTCTTTTTTTTTTTAATTTTTTTTAATGTTTTTTATTTATTTCTAGGAGAGAGAGAGACAGCGTGAGCAGGGGAGGGTCAGAGAGAGAGGGAGTCACAGACTGAAACAGGCTCCAGGCTCCCAGCTGGCAGTCAGCACAGAGCCCGATGCGGGGCTCAAACCCACGAACCGCGAGATCATGACCCGAGCGAAAGTCGGACGCTCAACCGACTAAGCCACCCGGGCGCCCCTCAGTGTATTTTCTTCAAGTATCTCTTCACAATAATAGTAATGCAACTGAAGTCATAATTTTAATATTGCTTCTTAGATCACGGGTAAGCAAAGTACCTTCCATAGATTAATTTCATATGCACAGCTATACTTTATGTTACATAATGTTATTTGCTTCATTTTACTGAGGAGGGGACTGACAGGGAGAAATGTGTCCAGAGTTACATGACTATAAATCATGGGGTTGGATTAGAATCCAGGTAATCTCCTATCAAAAGTTAAGTTCTTTTTTTTTAATTTTTTAACTTTTATTTTAAGGTTTATTTATTTTTAAGAGAGAGACAGAGTGCTAGCAGGGGAGGGGCAGAGAGAGAGGGAGACGCAGAATCTGAAACAGGCTCCAGGCTCTGAGCTACCTGTCAGCACAGAGCCCGACGTGGCGCTCGAACCCACGAACTGTGAGATCACGACCTGAGCCAAAGTTGGGTGCTTAACCCACTGAGCCAACCAGGCACCCCTCAAAAGTCAAGTTGTTAATCACTACGGGTATGTACTGGTATAGGTATGTTCAATGTAAGTAAACATTTATAGATTCAGATAGCTCTA
The DNA here is from genome assembly GCA_017311185.1 of Proteles cristata cristata. NCBI lineage: Eukaryota > Metazoa > Chordata > Mammalia > Carnivora > Hyaenidae > Proteles > Proteles cristata. The sequence goes on along the minus strand of JAESUZ010004271.1, from coordinate 224,486 downwards.
TGGATATGTCTGTCTAATTTTTGGAATATCATGGCCAGTGGTCTTCCAGCAATTTCCTAGTACTCAGTCCCCTGTAGCCCTGTGCTGGCCAGGGTAGCCTACAGCAGATTATAAGTCCTTATACATGAAACACATCTGCCATGAATTTCTTCTTCCGTCTTCCAAAAGGTGCTGATTCCTTAGTAGCTGTATGTATGTAATGGGTGAAACCATTATTTTCAGGTTTCTCACCACAGCCCCTACTTTATAATTGACTTATCTAAAAGTTGCTAGTGATATTGCACTAACCACACTGTTTATTCCTAACCTTGTTTGCAAAAGTCAGTTCCAAAGTTTTTAAGATTGAGTTCATATACATTCATACAACTTGTCATGGATATTCACATTTATTCCTAAAACAAATGTACTTCATGAGGAGTCATTCTCTATTTTCCTGCATAGTTTGTCCGACAGCAGGGGCAGGGTGGTTAGGACCCACTGTACCCTCATTATAGTCTGGAGGAAGGACTTAAGCCAGCTTACAAATGAATATTTCATCTTGGCTAAAGACAAATTCCCCAAAACAGGACACGAGATCAGATGATCAGATGTCCCCTTGTGTTGTGGTCCTGAGTCCAGCCACTTGATCCCTGGTTTTGCCTATTGTCAATTTTTATTTATTTATTGATTTTGAGAGAGCAAGAGCATGAGCAGGGAAGGGGCAGAGAGAGAGAGACAGAGAGAGAGGATTTCAAGCAGGTCCCATGCTGTGAAAGCAGAGCCCAACTGGACTCACATTGCGTGCTCCGCCAATTGTCAATTTTAACATAAAACATAAAATTTCTTAAAATACTCTAAAATATCCACTCTTAGAATTATTTATGGGTGGCATAGACATTATTTGAAAGCAAAGAGGTCACACTGATAATCTCATTATGGACAACTACAAATGTCCTCATTCTCTTTCACAAGTCCTTTCCTGCTTCATTACACAGTTTAATTTTTTTCTTTTCTGTCTCTAATGTTTGTATTACTATTTCTTCCCACATGGAATTTCCTAGGAATTTTCAAATGATTTTTGCCTCTATTAAACAGAGTAATTTAGTCATTGAGTGCTAATTTCCAAGTGTACATGTCCAGCTTACTATGGAGTTCAATGATCCATAAAGGGCATATTAGTTAATTGACCCTACTATCCTTAGAAGTCAGAGTGGTGATCATCATATGCTACTTGGAATGACCCTCCAGAATCTCTGTCTCTGTCTCTGTCTCTGTCTCTGTCTCTCTCTCTCTCTCTCTCTCTCACACACACACACACACACACACACACACACACACACACGTAGTGCTCTTTAAAGTGAGATTCTAGTGAAAGAAAATGTTCTCATTTTCTTAAATTAAGAAGCGTTCACCCAATTTGGGTAATTTTTAAAAAATTATGTCATAAATTGTTCACAACACGATGTACACCATGTAATCCTCCTTTATACTACGCCGGAATTTGGGTTATTTTGTCCCTCTGGCATATCTTGAAAGGCATCCCATTACCAAAAGTACCAGCAGGGAGAACACCTGAGTAACTGAGTTGATGTACTATCCATCATTTTTTTAACTACCTATGTGTTCATCTAGATGTATGTATGTGATATCGCATATAAGTTATATTGTCTCTCTTAAATATTTAATTACATCTGAAGTCGTCTTTACTATCAACCACATAACTGACTCACAAGGTTTTTCAAATATTTAATCCCCCATAAAATAAGAAAGCTAATGTCTATAATAATCTGCCTGTTTCAGCTCCTACTGCCTAATTTTATAAGCCATGAGTCAGTGGTATTTGTTCCCAAACTTGTTTATACCTGTTGTATTTGTAATTGTTACTGTATCTTATATATTTTTTTAAAATTTTATTTCTAGGAGAGAGAGAGAGAGACAGCGTGAGCAGGGGAGGGTCAGAGAGAAAGGGAGATACAGACTCTAAAATAGGCTCTAGGCAAAAAAAAAGAAAAAGAAAAAAGAAAAAAGGGGCGCCTGGGTGGCTTAGTTGGTTAAGCGTCCGACTTTCGCTTAGGTCATGATCTCACGGTTCGTTGGAGCCCTGCGTCGGGCTCTGTGCTGACTGCCAGCTCAGAGCCTGGAGCCTGTTTCAGAGTCTGTGACTCCCTCTCTCTCTCACCCTCCCCTGCTCATGCTGTCTCTCTCCTAGAAATAAATAAAACATTTAAATAAAATAAAATAAAATAAAATAAAATAAAATAAAATAGGCTCTAGCCTCTGAGCTGGCAGTCAGCACAGAGCCCGACGCGGGGCTCGAACCCACGAACCGCGCGATCATGACCTAAGCGAAAGTCGGACGCTTAACCGACTAAGCCACCCAGGCGCCCCTGTATTTTATACTTTTATGATTCGTTTCAACTTTAAAAAAATATCAAGTAATTTTTAAATAAAAAATATGTAGGTTAAGAGATTTTACTGTTTCACAAATGTTTTTGTAATGACCTTAACTTCTTATGATTTTTGCATAATATTTTGCTCCTAGATCAATTACAGCATCTTCATTATGTTTCGTAATTTATCTTTATACATATCAGTTTCATTATTTTCTAACCTCCCAAATTACTCTCCATATACAAATATATCTGATAGAACCTGAGGAAGATATCCAAAAAATTCTTATTGACTGAATTACTTAACGGTGAAAATCATGCTGCATTTTTCTTCTGTCATCAAACTGTATCTTTACGGCCCATGCTAAGGTTTTCTTTAAGTGCTCAACCATTTATTGTCCTGAGATCTTGGAATGGAGTAATCTATATTTACTACTATGATTTTATTTTCAGCTTAGGAAAACTTTCTCCAAATTACTATTACATTCATTATGCCTCCTATTAAATGATAACAATGTATAGACCATCTATGTTTATTCAATGATAATTTATTTTGTAAGCAAATGATTATGCACTTGCAGTTTACACCACAACAAGTATTTGTTCTGTTAGAACAAGCACATCATCTGTGTAAGTAAACAAAATTAGAAGCTTGTAACTCACAAGAGTATTGTGGTGCTACTCACAAACAAGTTAGAATAAGCAAACTTTTTTACAACAGCCCCACCTATCTAGTCTGTCCTTTGGCTTGCTACCTTATTGTATAACGGGATTGGCAATTAGGTTAGTTCTTACTAGCCTACTCCAATTTCAGGAGAATCAATAGCTGTATAGTACAGTGCCTACTTTTTGCCCCCACGAATGAACCTTGTGAGTCCAGCGAGAAGATGGCAATGATAAAAACTTTACAGTAATATTTTATCAAAAATCACTTCCATCTTAGAGACTGAAATAACTTTGTATTGTTTTCTGTGTATAAGAACAAATATTTCAAAAATCCTTGGAACACATACCAACCACTGTTTTTCCGTAGACACTTTTATGTAGCCCTAGGTCCAAGAAAGCACATGGGGCCAAGACTTAGAAGATGTTGAGTATAACATGACTTCTAGCCATGGCTCCTCCACTAACTGCAAATTTTAGCAGGTATTTTGCTCTTGTTGCTTTCTTCATATGCAAAAGAAGATTATGTTACTAGAGAGGTAATTTTCAAATTGTGCATTATGGAGCTCTGAGAGTTGAGCACTTTGGTTCAAAACGAGGCTTCTCCTCTATCCCATTCAACCATACCAACCAATTTAGGCCTGTTTATGTATAAAAATTCTAAGTAAGAGAATATCTCATAAGCTTACTAAACAAAAGACAATAGACAACATTAGATACGAGGATGTCTGTTTCCTTCACAGCTATCCCCATCCTGCTATTAGGACATTAGTAGTAGAAAATGCTACATTCCAAATAGAGTATCTCCTAAGATATATTACTAGGAAAATACAAAATTAAAAGTAGAAACTACTCATGTTACTCTTTGAGTATCTACAATGAGGCTGTTACTGTGTTTTATACACAGAATGTCATTTAATCCTCATAGAACACTTAGGTGGGTAATGGAAGCAGCAGAATGTAATGAAAAGTTAAAAAAAAGATTTTTTGAGTCAAAAGGACATAAATTTGAGCTAACAGCTCTGATATTTATTATCTCTAGTATAATAGAAAAGTGTTAATTTTTTTTTTAGTTTCTTCATCTACAAAATAAAAAATCTCTAGGTCTCTCATGTATAGTGTCTGGCACACTAGAAACACTCAGAAAATGTTAAAAGTTTTTCTCTCAGAGGAGCTAAGAAACTTGGCTGCAATTATTCAGTATGTAAGAGATTGGAATTTAGTCTCCTGACTCAAAAGCGCACTCTTATGTTGATGGATGTTTTTTTATGACCATTAAATTCACTTGAAAGAATATAATTATAAAAGTTTCAAATTAACTGTTGCCTAGAAGTAAGCAAGAGTGCATGGGTTCAATGCTGGTTTACTTATTATTAAGTTAATTTAAATGTATAACTTAAAGAGAATGTATATTTGAAAATTGCTCTAGGCCAAAGAACTCACGTGTTTTAAAAAGATAAGGAAAAATTAACTTCACCACATGTACTTCCTTGAATTTTAACTTTCAAATGAACCGCACATTTATTGTCTACAGTATGTCGCATGGACCATGTAACATTGAAAGGCCACATATCATGATACTTAACAGCCCAGGTTTTGCTCATGATGGCCAGGGTTAAATCCCAACTCTTCCAATTAATGTTGTAAAACTTGGGGAAGTGACCTTACGACTTCACCCTTTGAATTCCTCACCTGTAAAATAATGATAGCAATAACAGTAAGCACGAATTAAATATGACTATTGGTAAATATTATTGGGCTAAATATCCAGGATTCAGAACAATATTCATACATATATAAATTGAAAGAGTTAGCATATCCAAAAATCCCAATTATTCTTCCAGGAGTAGTTCTGTCAGTGACAGGAATTTTTAAAAAGTTGAAAACATATGATATAGAGCGCATGCAAGTTTTACTCTGTGGTTTTTACTTTAGCAATTATTTTTGTCATATTTTATCCTCAGAGTTATAATTTACTAGAGTGCTTTTTGCAGGCTTTTTCTTCTTAATGCCCCAGGGAACTTTCTTTTAACATAAATCTTCTTCAGAAATAAATAAGTCTATTGTCTGCACAGCTTTCTCCATCAAGAAGTTCACATAAATACACATTTATTATTTATACCTTGGTCTGAATGGGATTTGTCTGAATGGTCAATTTAAAAGCATTTTTAAATACACATATGTGGAAATTCTTTTATGCTACTACAAATTAGTTGTCCAAAATTTAAGCACACAAAGAGTTTTGTACAAATAGAGTTACAGAAATACATGACAGAGAAAGGAACGAGTTGATCCTCAAGCATCCCCGTCAGGCTTCTGTTGCCTTCACTTACAAATTCCTGCTCTCTTGAATTGAAAGTGGCAAGAACTATTCCAGATTATAGCTACCCATACTCTAAACGGTCAGCTATGGAAAGGGAATCTGTTCTCTGCCAACACCATCTAGATTCATGAAGAGTGAACCAGAAACATCAATGGAACCAAGGATGGTATTTTTTTCAAGTAGGTCAGGATATTAAAAGCATAGAAGTGGGTAGTTCCAGAATATTCCCTACCCTTGAGTTTGGTAGTTGAGGGTCTATTAGAGGGTATGAACATCAATCAGGACAATCATATCATACATTCTATTTTACCACAAGAATGGTCTCGCTTCTCAAACTATGAAGTGTACTGTTCGAAACAGTGAAAAGAGCATCTAGACACAATAAAAGAGCTATTTCACTATTCAAGGAAAATAAAGCAATCGAGCTTGATCAAATGGAACCTATAAGGTTAACAGGTTGTCCTGAATTAACATATGAAAGGCTTATGTCTCTGCATTTTATTTAAAAGTCATTTGCTTATGGGGCACCTGGATAGCTCCGTTGGTCTAGGGTCCAACTCTTGATTCCTGCTCAGTTCATGATCTCACAGTTCATGGGACTGAGCACCACAGTGGGCTCTGCACTGACAGCATGGAGCCTACCTGGGATTCTCACTCTCTCTTTCTCTGCTTTTCCCCTGTTCTCTCTCTCTCTCTCAAAATAAATAAACATTTAAAAAATTTAAAAAAGTCATTTACTTAGTAATTAAGGCAGTCACAAACTTTTGTTTTGTGGGAATAGAGCAATCTGGGTATACAATTATCTAAATATACTTCTCTAGACTCTTCCAAATCCAACTGGATATACGTGGGCTTCATTCAGGTTCAGTAGAGGGAATTGTTCAGAGGATATGAAAACACTTGTAGAAGAGTGTTGGAGTCCAGTGGTGCGGCACAAAAAAAGGAAATGGATCCTGGAAAGAGTCTGTACTCAGAGATCTGAGCACTTTGAAGACATGGAAGAATAATGTTTCTACTCTTCTCCGAAGCTGAGAAGAAATCAAAAAGTAGGCTGGGCATGCCTTGCCCTTGAGGCCAAGAGAAACCAGGAAAACCAGCGACAAAAGGCCCACTCGGGTGGGAATCCCTCTGTCTTCCACTCTGTATTTAAAGGACTTCATCACTAATTGATTTCAACAACCCTTCTAAACTGACAAATAAAAATAGCATACAATACTAGCAGCCAGTGACAAGAAAATCAAGCAGAACATCTCAACATATGCCATTTGAACATAAGCCAATTGACTTGCAGGAAGAGAAAGATGAACACCTGAATAAACACATTTTAGGAAGCAGTAAAGGAGAAAAAATGAAGACACAAAAATTTTATGGTTTTAAAAAATGTGACTTCCAAGGTAAGAACCAATACAAATTAAAAGTAAGAGGCTTTTAACAGGCTTACTTCTTTCTCGCTGTTGATAATAACTCATTTCCTTTCCTCCTTTTTCTCAAACACTTACTTTACAAGTAGAAACCTTGTAATTGTAAATAAGTCGTCCTCTCTGAAATGTACATAAATCGTTTTGAAGACTAGATAAGCCCATTGTTAACTTTATTATCTAGAAATATATATATATATCTCAAGGACTTGGAAGCCATTTCTTTGAAACGTAAGCATCATGATAGATAACACCCCTATTTTCCAGTTTCTGTGGAGGTAGAAAGCTAACTTTGGTGGGTACCTTGCTCCAAGGTGCAAAACTATCTCTCATCATAAAAATATAGTAAGTTTGTTGTTCCATGGGATGAAGCCAACTGGATACAATAATCACCCCAATAACCATGGATGAACTCTATGACAAATGGCACTGTTAAGACTTCTTACTTGAGGATGGGTTATTGTTTATGTTGAGAACACATATGTAATGGGTTGTTTATGCCTGGATATATACAAAAGAGATATTTCTTTCTATCTTTGCAATCTCTTAGAGAGTTGCATGTGATGCCCATCACATCTGGCTTAATGCTTATTCAATAATAAAAGTGTTTTCTTCACTACTTTTGCAGAAAGGATTTTTGGGCTGGGAAATTTTGTCTTAATTATAATTCCCCAATGAGAAGTGAAGACAGCTAACGAGCTGGGCCAGGGGATCTCAGCAAAGCCATCCTCACGCTGATATATATATTGCCAGAATTGCTTCCAAGCCTCATGATGCTGAAAGGGCAAGACATCACTGCCAACCAATAATGGAAAAGCAAATACTTGTGAGTCCAAGCTGGCAGAAAGCAATAGGCCAAATGCCTGGTTCTGAAAGAAAATAGAGGTGGAATATCAATTTGGGGAAAGGTAAGTTGCACAACTAGACATGTTTGTAGAGGACACAACAAAGAGATACCAAAACAGCCTTGGCCTGGGGTGCTGGAATGACCAGAGCCAGAGAGGAGAAAACAAAAACCACAGCAGAAAGGTCACAAAGGCTGCTGAAGAAGCTCCTGCAGAGTTGTAGGGACGCTGCCCACTTGAAATGCAATGGGAGCAGACAGATCAATTTGGCCCTTGAAGATATGATATGGAAGGCTTTACTTTGAACAAATGCATTATACTGTTCATCAAGCAACCAGACTGAGAAGCAAACACCATTAGGAGCCATAAAGTGGCTAACCACTGACTAGAATATACCTGGTATCAGTGTGAAAGGGCATCCGAATTTACAGCATAGATTCAAGGTCAATAAATGCCATAGTAGAAGAATATTTATTGGTGCCACTTTTAGCTTTCTGAAAAAAGGGTTTCTGGATCATATTAGTTCCTGCTTACAACTCTCTGCTGATACCCTATTTGCCTAAAATGCAACAATTTCAACATGGCATTGCAGACCTTTTTAATCTGGCACTGGCTTAGTTCATGAGTTACAACTTCTGTCATCCCCTTTGCAGCCACTATTCTCCAATCACTAAAAAATCCTCACCTGTCTCCAAAATCATCATCCTCTTTCAAATCCCTGTGGATCTCTGTTTTTCTTGAAAGGTACAGATCAAATAGATTTAGCTAGACTTCACACAGCCAGCAATGCAGAAACGATTGTTCCATAGAATTTTAATAGTAACATCTTCTCAATAATATTATATCATAACTATTTGGTATTATATTATTACTATTGACTGAATCCTCCATCAGAATATTTGGTTCCATGGGTCCATTTAAACATGAAGTATGCTCTTCTATAGGCATTGCGTGTGTGTGTGTGTGAGTGTGTGTGTGTGCACATGCATGTGCATGTGTGTGTGAATGTGGGGGTGATTGGGTGTATGTGAAAAATGGGAGGGGTGCAGGTGGATGAGGGCAGTGTATACGTAGTGATGTTTCTTAGATCCTATCTAAATGTTAATGAGATGTATAATCTCTACATACTTTTGTATTAATTATTTTCATCAAATGAACACTTAAGCTAAATACTTCCAGGGGAAATGGGAGACAGGAATTTGATCTCTTGGATATTGTAATATTTTATTACATGATAATTTTTTTTCTATCCTTCACTCTGTCTTAGCAAAAATATATTTGATAATGTCTCAAATATGTTTGCTCGTCTTGTGGAACACTAACAGAACTAGTCACTCAGAATCCAGGGTTTTACTGCACATTGTTTTCTGAAATGAGGGTATATATTCAACTGTCTTACCCTGGTGCTAACTTTGAAACTTAAGACTGAGCCAAAAACAAAAAAGAACATATATTGACTGTCCACAATGTACTGGAACTATACTAGGGGTTTTCTTACTTATGATCCATTTATATCTCACAATAGGTTAACATTATCTGCATTTCAACTTTTAAGGAAACAAAGAATTCTTTGAATAAGCTGCTGGTAAGTGTCAGAAGAAAAGTCATGCAAGTTTACTCTTGGGCATATGTATTCATTCAGTGATATTTACTGAGCCCCTCTGGTGTGGGAGCACAGTTCCAATGAATATATATACCCACTCACAGCAGCAACTGAGGCCAGTCTGCTTAAATTTTAGTAGGAGAAGTCAAATAGTCAAGAATGTAATAATTATACACACACACACACACACACACGTATATATTATATCATATATTATACACAAACACACACATATATATGTATTACGTTATAAGTGCAATAAAGAAAACAACACACAAGTGTTGGAGAACGAGATGGACAGAGTATTATTTGGATACAGCGGTCAAGGGTCTTCTCTGAGCTTAGTGCTAAGTAATGAGTAGGTGCTTGCCTGCACAAAGCCAAAGAAGAGTGGGTAGGTGGGAGAAGTATTTTGGGAAGAGTAAAGATAAGAGAAAATATGTTCCGGCAGGAAAGTTTCGTCATGTGTGAGGAAGAGAAAAAAAGCCAGTGTGGCTTGCCTACAGAGAATAAAGTGTGGACAAATGAGATGTGAATTGGAAGTTGTAGACAACTAGGATAGGGCTTTGTAAATGGTAAAGACTTTTAAAATGGGAGAGATGTTTTTGAAGTACATATATGTTGTCTCTTTGAGGGAGGGGGGTCTGTCTTTGAATTTCATGAAAGTAGCAATATAATATAATGCAAAAGGTGCAATTAATTGAGACGATTAGGGTGGTAACCGTTGTTCAGTTTTCAAGGGATAAAATTGCTAATATAATATTTCAAAACATTAGAAGAAGAGTACTTCAAACTAAAGTGACGAATTTTCCTTTACTTTTCTAAACATTTAATGTCTTCTTTCACAGTCTACAAAGTATTATAGAAGAGGTCATTGGTTTACCCGGACTTTAAGGATGACTGAGATTTGCAAATGACAAGGGAGTAGGTTAAGAAGAAAGAGCATCATGACTATATTACGTTTGCCTTGGGAGAAACCATGTTTACACCATTGTCTTTGACCAATAATTAACAGTACCTCCTTTCATCTCAAAAGTGTTCCGGTTTGGACAGTAAATTAGATGGTCAGCGTTAGTCACCAGCAAGGGCATGGAGGCAGGAGACCATGCCCTGGTGCCAGGAACAGCAAAAGCTCCTGCCAAGGCTCACTGGGCAGGTATGCATGGATTGCAACATGATCTAACGTGGAAGAGTTAGGCTGAATCTGAACGTAGAGGTTCTGTGATCCTCACTGGGGAAATGGACTTGAATTCTCTGACCTACAGAGGGATTCCTGGGGATATGCAAGAAGGGTAATGTTAATTAGTATCATGATTCAGAAGAAGAAAATCAGCAGGCAATGTATGAAATTCTGTCTCTGTCTCATTTTCGGCTGACTCACCACACTTTTCCTGTCTAAATAAGAGAGATGCCTTAAATCTATGTCTTTTAAATTCTCCTATTATATAGGGCTTTAGCAATTACTTCACTTTATTTTTTATTTTATTTTTATTTTTATTATTTATTTATTTATTTATTTATTTACTTTAAGTAGGCTCAATGCCCAGCATTGAGTCCAACGTGGGGTTTGAACTCATGACACTGAGATCAAAACCTGAGATCATGACCTGAGCTGAAATCAAGAGTCAGACACTTAACCAACTAAGCCACCCAGGACTCCTATTATTTGCTTTATTTTATCTTATCTTACCTTAGCTTATTGTATTGTATTGTATTGTATTGTATTCTTAAGTTTATTTTATTGTATTTTTGGGGGGAGGGAGAGACATAGAACACTAGCAGGGTAGGGGCAGAGAGAGGGGGAGAGAGAGAATTCCAAGTAAGCACTGCATCATCAGCTCAGAGCCTGATGTGGGGTTCAAACTCACCAACCCTGAGATCAGAACCTGAGCCTAGAATGAGCCACCCAGCCACTCCTAATTGCTTCATTTTAAACACAAAGGTACTGTTTCTGGGGCACCCAGGTGTCTCAGTCAGTTAAGCACCCAACTCTTGACTTCCCTTCAGGTCATGATCTCACCCAGCTCAGGAATTCAAGCCCTGAATCAGGCTAACAATGCAAAGCCTGCCTGGGGTTCTCTGTCTCTCCCTCTCTCCTCCTTTCTTTCTCTCTTGCAAAATAAAACAAACTTAAAAAAAAAATACTGTTTGTGAAAGGAGCATTAGTCTATAAAGACTTCCATCAAAGCACACTAGCTTAAGATATTACAGGTAACCTAATGATAGTAGTTAAAAAAGCAAAGGAAACCAAGGAACTGAGCACAAGTATAATTATTTCTGGGGATATGACACTTCAACTGGCTATGTAAACAATTTTTCAAAGACCACTTTTAAAAGCAATACCATCATCATGTTTAATCTGCTTACAGGACAGATGTTAAAAATGTTTTAATGCTTTATTAAATGGTATCTGTGATTTGGGGTGAAATTTTCAATTAGAGATTCAGAAAGTACTGTCTCACAAATAATTTACATGATAATGAAAATGATCTGCTAAGGAAAGCTTTTAGATGACCCCCAAATTGGCTAATGAAGATACTGATGTCAAGACTCTGATAAAGACACTATATATATATATATATATATAAAATGAGTAGGAAAAATCACTGAATATATCTCTGTATCCAATTTAGTTTTATGTTATAAGTGGGTATTTGGCTATTATATCTCTTTTCCTAAATGTTTTTATAATCAAGTTTGCTAAAACTCTCCATCACCTGCCCTTGGCTCCTTATTAGAAAACAATTCTCTTTATATTTTGAATTGTAGAGGCGCCTGGGTGGCTCAGTTGGTTAAGCGACTGACTCTTGATTTTGGCTCAGGTCATGATTTTGCAGTCCATGAGTTCAAGCCCTGTGTTGGGCCCTGCAAAGGCAGTGTGGAACCCGCTTGAGATTTTCTCTTCCCTCTCTCTCTGAATCTCCCCTGCTTGCATTCTCTCTCGCTGCCTCAAAATAAATAAATAAACTTAATAAAAATTTAAAAAAATAAATGTATAAATTGAGTTGAAATCTAGAAATGAAATTTCTAGCTGCTGCTGTTTTTGCTCTCATGAGTCACATTCAACTTTAGTATCTCTTCATTATGATAGTCTTTTTTTTTAATGTTTATTTTTGAAGAAGAGAGACAGAGATAGAGCATGAGTGGGTGAGGGGCAGAGAGAGAGGGAGACACAGAATTCCGAAGCAGGCTCCAGGCTCTGATCTGTCAGCACAGAGCCCCACACAGGGCTCAAACTCCCTGACTGTGAGATCATGACCTGATCCAAAGTCAGTCGCTTAATCAACTGAGCCACCCAGGTGCCCCCGTTATGATAGTCTTTTAATTTTAAAATAAATAAACACATACACAAATATCTTTAAGTTAAAACATTTCTATCATTTGTCATCTAAGTTAGACCATATTTTTGTACCTGTCACAATCCTGGACTCATTCTGATGAGTTCTAGTTTGCTAACAATCCTCTTAAAATGCAGCTTTTAAAACTGTGTACATTTTTTTAAGTATTATTTTATCACAGTAGAGAGAAAGTAAGTATCATCTCATTGATCCTGAGTAAAAAGGTAACTAGATACCAGCTAATATTGGCTGTCCCACTCTTGACTCCTCTTTAACTTCTAGTCAATGGATACCTCTAGAGCTATCACACATGTATGAATGTTCAGAAGTAATATCTTGATATTTTTAAGTTAGCTGTTAAAATTTTTGATAGAAAGAATCAGTCAAGGGGCGCCTGGGTGGCTTAGTCGGTTAAGCGTCCGACTTTCGCTTAGGTCATGATCTCGCGGTTGGTGGGTTCGAGCCCCGCGTCGGGCTCTGTGCTGACTGCCAGCTCGGAGCCTGGAGCCAGCTTCAGTCTGTGACTCCCTCTCTCTCTGGCCCTCTCCTGCTCATGCTGTCTCTCTATCTCCTAGAAATAAATAAAAAATTAAAAAAAAAAAAAAAGAAAGAATCAGTCAAATGCAGTATACTACTCAAGTTTATCTATCCTTATTTGTCCCAAACACTTCTCTCCAAGTTCTCTGTCTTATAAATTTGGTGAATGTGATATTGACTTTCCCATCTAAGTCCACTGTTAAATTGTCTTGCCTCAATTTAGGACCTTCTTCCAACTTAACAGGAATCTGTTAAATTAGTACTTTGAGGGTTCAACTAGCTATGAATCCTCCTCATCCTCAATAAGGCCCTTTAGAGTATAATTAGAGACAACATAAGTCACTAACTGAGGAGGCTGTTCTCTGAAAGCCTTCTGACAACTTACTCCCAACCCAGGTTATATGTTTTTTTCTTAAGCACCAATGACATTCAGTTGCCATGCACCAAAGATGAAGAAAGGTTATCTTCCACAAGATATGCATAGTATCACATGCATGTAATGTACGTAATACAAATGTAAGACAAATGGCTATAGCACATTTAGGAGGAATTAGGTGTTCCAAACAATATCTGTGAAAAATGCTTTGGACACAGAAGTTGGAGCCTAAAATCATATAGAATCAATATGCTTGGTTTACTAATGTTTGACAAAGTAACTCAAGCAGTTTGAAGATATATTAATCATAATTAATTTTAAAACTGAACTACAGGTGTAAATTAACTTCACTTTAATTATTGTACATACAGTGGCACTAGAAATGAAGTATAGTTTCTCTACAGTATATTAAATTCAAAACCTGAATGAAGTAGAATCATTGAATACTTTAAAGCATTCTGAAAGGCCATGATTAGAATAAAAATTCATTAAAGCAGTTTAACTAAGGTAATTTTGAAGAGTAAAAAGCAATTAGATTAATTCAGTGAATGAGTATGTCAAATAACAATTTTGTAATCATACTTCCCAGGCAAAATTTTATTCATAATATACTTGTTGCTGTTTCTTATGCTCCTGAAAGAGTCTAGTGAAAAGTTTCTGGAAGGTACCCAACTCTCTTTAGCAAAAAATATATTTTTGTTTTAAATAATAATTTATTCTCAATTCTATGAACAAAACTAAGTAGGCTAAACATGCCAAATTTGATGAGAGATTTCTTTCTCAAAATGGAAAATAATTTCCTTGGTGATTTTTATTTTTGGAGGTCATGGTATTAAACCAAATTACATTTACAGAAGTTCCAGGAAACATTGTTTTGGTCATCTTTACTGGCATATTGTTAAATAAGGTTGGTTTGTGTGTATTATATTTTGTCTTGTGCTTTCCAAATTCATGCCAAGAATTAAACAGGTCACCTTGGTTTTAAAGAAATAAAAATTTAGGTTCTTTTGAAATTAATCTATATACTACAGGGTAGAATCAACATCCTTTTCCTTCTCTTGAACTCTCCTATGCCAAAACTCACCTCAAAATCATATCAATTGACATTTGTTCATTTAAGTATAATTTTATTCTGTCTTTAGATATAAACATATATGTACATATTTATTTTTAACTATATCTGACCAGCTTTAGACTGTCATATTTCCAAATCCTATGTCTCTTTGACTAATTCTTTTCATTTATTTTGTTTCTAAACTTCTTATATTTACGCATCTGTACTGACTAAAATTCTTTCTCACACTAAGGCAAATTATAGATCAATTTGAAAGTACTCATTAATTCAAGAGAAAAAAAAAGACTAAACTAAACTTATAAAAAGGGCTAGAACATGACTGGACTCATTCACATTAGGGTAAATGGTCACTAATTTCCACAGTTACCTTTTCATTACATCAAGATCAATCACCTCCTAGACAAATAAACACATTCTTTTAAGAGCCTCTACAAATGCAATATTTTCTTTCTGTATTAGCAAACAAGCAATCTCATAAAAATGATTCCAATTAAATTTGTGTAGTTCCTAAAATTGCCATTTGCTATGTTAATAATTATGTGTTAAACTTCTTCTGTAAATTAAAATGTTGTCAAGCATCCTGCCTGCTCAGAGCCTGGAGCCTCTTTCGGTCTGTGACTCCCTCTCTCTCTGACCCTCCCCTGCTCACGCTGTCTCTCTCTCTCTCCTAGAAATAAATAAAACATAAAAAAAAAAATTTTAAATGTTGTCAAGCATCATTATTACGAGCAGCAATGTTGACATAACTTAAAGATGTTTTCTCCATATCTTTCCCATACTCTAGGCACCTGTTGCACTTATGGACTCAATGGAATGGCCTCTCTTAAATTTCACAATTAGTTTCTAAAGTGGTTAATATTACAAATGGATTTGGGGGTGCTTGGGTGGCTTAGTTGGTTAAGCATTCACCTCTTAATTTCAGCTCAGGTTATGATCTCATGTTTTGTGGGATTGAGCCCCATGCTGGGGTTGATGCTGACAGCGTGAAGCTTGCTTGGGATTCTTCTCTCTCTGCCCCACTCCTGCTTACACTTTTTTTTGTCTCTCTTAAATAAATTAACTTTAAAAATTTACAAATTTTTTATTATCTCACATATTGCACTGATTTCAGTCAACCAACTCAAATGGAAAAATAAATCATTAGACCAAGGAGGTTTCAGTAATAGTAAAACAAACTTAATTTTAAAGCCAGTTAAGGACAATATACCTATTAAATCATAGAAAGCTGTATTTTTTTTTTGAAATTTTTTTTTCTGTCCATCAACTTGCTGTGGTGTCTACTTGGCAAAAACTTTATGTTAATAAAGTAGAAAATATTATATGTTCATTATAAAAAACAAAAATAAAATTAAAGATTAAATATTCCTTAAAATATGGTAGAAATCAAAGGATATTATTTCAAATCATTTTCCCATTAATAACAAAGACAAAAATAAGATAAACATCAATAAAACTATAGCTGAGCCCAACTGGACAGCTGATGTATATCTAAGTGGTAATAGGGGTAAAATGCAAACAAAAGCTAGAAAGAATTAAAATATCTGGAAAGAAAGTAGTTTTTAATTCTCACAAAAACATGCAATCCATCATTATAAGGTTTATAGTAATTTTGTTCAACATTGTCTCATCATCATGTAGCATGGCTTCTGTGCCAATTAATACTTTAAACTATTTTTTAATAATTAAATGCATCATTTAGACCTAATGATTTGATCCATTTTATTTGCATTTATAGCAGGTATGCTTGGAAAATGAGATGAACGACTTTGAAAGTCCATTGTTATGGGCAGAAATACTGAATACTAAGATTTAATAATTGAAAGAATGGCGCCATTTTTTAAAAAGCGGTAGACCTTATGAAGTGCCTGGATGGTTCAGTTGGTTAATCACCTGACTCTTGATTTCGGCTCAGGTCATGGTCACACAATTCCTGAGATTGAGCTCTGAGTCAGTCTCTGCCAGTGCAGTCCCTGCTTGGGACTTTCCTCTCCTTTCTCTCTGCCCCTCCCCAGCTCGGGCGCTCTCTCTTTTTCTCTCCCTCTCTCAAAATAAATAAATAAACATTTAAAAATATAATAATTTAAAAAGTGGTGGAACTTTATTGGATATACAATTAAAAATTTATAATAAATCTTAAGATTCATTAGGATTTATACAAAAAATGAAAAGAAGAAAATAAATTTAGACCAATGGTTTTCAGGTACAGGTCTTAGGTCAGTTGGTGAGCACTGGTCTGAGTGCCCCTATTTTACATAAGAAGAGCTTTTTTTCAGTTAAAAAATAGTGTAATAGGATAAATACAATAGAATAATAATATCAAAGAATATGTCATATATTAAGGTTTGATAAGGAAGTACACACATCTAGTAAGTATCATCTGATAAAACTTATTATATATTAACAAATTAGTTTCCTGTTACTGTTCTAACATAGTACTGTAAATTTACTGGCATAAAACAATACAAATTTCTTTTCTTATAGTTCTTAAGGTCACTAGTCTAAATCAATATATCAGCAGGGCTATGTTCCTTCTGGAGACTTTAGGGGAGAAATATTCTTTTGCTTTTCCAGTTTCTACAGGATGCTTCCATTCCTTGGTTTATGGCTCCAACTTCCTTTTTTTTTCTTTTTTAGTGTTTATTCTTATTTTAGTGTTTAGTATTTATTTTTGAGAGTGAGCACGTGTGCCTGCGTACTCACACATGCAAGAGATGGGGAGGGGCAAAGAGAGAGGGTGACACAGGACCTAAGCTGACTTTGTGCTGACAGCCGAGAGCCTGACACAGGGCTTGAACTCACGACCTGACCTGAATCCTCAACAGACTTAGCCACCCAGGTGCCCCTCCTACTTCATCTTTAAGGCTGATCTCCAACTTCTGATTCTATCTTCAGATCTCCTCATTCCATCTTTACATATACTTTTTCTAGCTGATTCTCCTACCTTCCTCTTAGACATTAGTGATTAGATTAGGTCTATATGAATACCCGGCATATTCTCTCCGTTTTAAGATCCTTAACCTAATTACATCTGCAAAGTCTCTTTTACCATGTAATTAAGGTTCCAGGATTAAGATGCTGACATCTTTAGAAGTCAACATTCAGTCTGTCACAATTGTGTATGTGCTTGTGTACCTGTGTGTGTGCTGAGTCATGATGTAAAACATACTTCTTACTGTGAGTTCTGTTTTAAAAGCACAAAACTCACTTAGATCCAGTGACAGTAGACATACAACAAAAGTGTTACCATCTTCCCAGGTACAGAGCATAGTAAACATCACTAAGTGATCTTAATTTTTTTTCTGCTAAGCTCAAATGCAAGGTCAGAATCATTCTCATCATGGATTCCAACAAGGCATCCATTGATTAGATTTGGAGCTGAAATGCAAAACTTTTAACCATCCTTCATAATCACACTATTGTTAAAAGAACAAGCAACCACGGGTTCTAGAATTAAACTGAGATTTACTGAAAACTTGGTATGGAATAACGGTAGGACAGGGAATAGAGATAAAAGTATCAAATCAAGTATCATACAGATTTATAAGACTTAATCAGTATCTTTTTAAATGATCAATTACAGATGTAATAATTTTTAAATAATTCTAAATTGGGAACATATGGTCCTTTAATACCAAAAAATAAAAATGAATTTGGTTACTATAAAAAAAAAACCTGTGGGGTGCCTGAGTGGCTTAGCTGGTTAAGTGTCTGACTTTCGCTTAGGTCATGATCTCGTGGTTCGTGGGTTCGAGCCCCGTGTCGGGCTCTGTGCTGACTGCCAGCTCAGAGCCTGGAGCCCGTTTCAGTCTGTGACTCCCTCTCTCTCTGACCCTCCCCTGCTCACACTGTCTCTCTCTCTCTCCTAGAAATAAAAAAAAAAAAAACCTGTTAACTTCTCTAGTTAGTTCTGTAGAAAGCATGTTTAATTGATATACAAAGAAATAAATTTAAAATAAATAATCAAAAGAAATATTACTTGCAGAAGTAACAACCTTTATGTATGAAGAATGATGTATGGAGTTAAAGAAGTAAGCCTTCTTTTTTGCATCAGTCACAGTATTATTGGCACAGCTTATTGTGTTTTGGTGACCTTACTTGAGAAAGACAATTTAAACGATTAGTGAAATATAAAAGCAGATGAGCAACTCCAGGGCAAAGTCCTTAACGAACATGCAAATTAGGTTTCAGCCTAATTAGTGGAGTTAATGGGTCAGTAATTTCTAGTTTGAACTTTAAAACTGTTCAAATACACCCAGAGTTTCATCGGATAGGTAATATACTATTTTCCATGAATGGAGAGCCACTAAGGAAATCTAGTTTTTAAGCTGATGATATAAAATTGAAAACCTTACAATCAGTTACTTTTTTACATATTGGGACTCTACTTACTAACACTATGGTTAAAAACATTGAATATACTGGAAAAATTAAAATATTTTTTTAAAACGCATTAGTTTTGAGGGAATAGTATGAACATGCAAACTTGAAATTTCTTAGGGTGGAAAAAAATTACAGAAAGCCAAGATTTACAATAGCAACAAAGTATGCTTCAGTGATACTAAAACACAGTCTTAATAAGATTAAATTTAGGGCAGTTGGTAAATAACTGACTTCCGAATGTGAATGTAAGTCATTCATAGATTCTGCACGCATTGCTTTTTAAATTTGTTGAACACCAGGGGAATAATTTGGCCTTTAGACAAGACACGACCAAGAGGATCTGGGCAAACATTAATGACAGATACATAAAATGAGCTAAAATGACACTGGGGTGGACAAATCTCAATGGTGAAAAGTTATTGGCTTTTGTTTCAATTTCCTGTGTGCTTACTACTGACACATCTATTTCATACTGAGCTTGGAGACAGGTGGATTATCTGGCAGGGCTTTTACTGAAAGAAGGTTATTTGAGAAATTATTTGGAAAAAGCAAGAGAATTTGCAGAGTAGATCCAAGACAAAATTAAATTTGAGCACCTTACTGCACTGTACTTACTTCAGTTGAAGCATAGGAGATATAATGTTCCCTGATCTCTGTAAGGCATTTACCAAATAGTTGAGAGTGTTTTCCTTGAGTAACCAGAAAGCAAAGGCTATTGAAACCATTCAAGTTTGCTATTAAGTTTCCTTTATGGGCATTATGAAGCATAGCCACCATTGTACTTTTTTTTTTTAATTCAACAAAAAGTGGTTGATAATTTTCCTCTTGAGTCTCCAAAATTTTCTGTTATTAAAGATGGATCATGTGTGAAAGGCAATGGAGATTACACTGGATGTGATTGCTTTTCTCGGCACATTGCTATTGTTAAAATTATGAATAAAATAAGAGCTAAGATTGTTTTTAATATCTGTTATTCAGCTGGTGTTGGGGGACTTTTCTGATAAAACTGTCTCTTCAATTGACTAATGAAATATAATACCAATCTTTTCTACCATTTATATCTATAAGAAATACTACATTAGAATACTTATAAAATCATTATTGTTTCTCTTATATAAGCATCTCCCTGTGTTAACCAATTACATACATTTGTTATTTTGTTTTAAAATAAATTTATCTGAAAATTTAAATTATGATAAATAATTCACCAATATAAAAATCATTAACATTATTTTAAAATTTCATTGATTTAATAAGAATTACAAAGAATGTAATATAAATGGCTATCATGATAAACATTTAATTTATGCTCTTTTTCTATGATTATACTTTAGTCACAAATGTCATTATACAAAGAAAGTATAGTATAGGTAAAATTTCTTACAATTTAGTTTTCTGTTAGTTTTATATCTTATATATTAAATTGAAATATGAGATTTTATAACATAATTTCAAGATAATAACTCTTACACAAGTTGGAAAACTGAGACAATTAAACTTTATAATTCCTGCACTTTTAACCAAACCATTTTGAGAATTAGTATAATTACTGTTTCCCATCATTTGCTTACATGTAAAATTTTCATAGATTTTCAAACACAGATAACATTATCCTTTCCCTTTTTGGCTAAATTACACATATTTTTCAACTGACTTTCCAATTTGTTTTCCTTTGCATAATTTAAAGTAAGACAAGAGTCCTTGTCTATCTTCATAATACTGTGTCCATGTGGTGGCTTCCTTCAAATATTTGTGAAATAATTTTTTTAATTTATAAAATATATTAAAATGTAAAGGCAATAATAGCAAAACAAAATATATTTAAAAAGAAATTACCCAACAGTTTTACTAGGTGACAAGTCTTATCTATCATATTATCATTTAAATAATATTTGGATACAATCTGCTAACTTTGATGATATGAAGGATAACATACTAATTTAACCTAAAATTCCACCCTGGAGAGAATAATTTTTCCAAATGTTGTCAGAGAATAAAATAATAGGCATTCTGGCAGTTTCACTACCATTTATGTTTATTAGTATTGATTATCTATAATACAATATTCATGGCACTAGCCCTCTTCCCCTCTGACTTAACCTCTTTATAAAAAACTATTTGTAATTTAAAAAGTTTCATGGAACTAAGGCAATAGATGTAATCGAGAACATTGATTGAAAACCCTGTTTTATTACACATCACAGATACTCCATCTTTTACAAATTGAAGGTTGTGGCACCCTTGCATTCAGAAAGTCTCTAGGTACCATTTTTCCAACATCATTAGCCCTGTGTTTCTGTGTTACATTTTGATTAAATTTGTTACAGTGATCTATGATCAGTGATCTTCCGTGTTACTACTGTAATTGTTTTGGGACACCATGAACCATGTCTGTATCAAGATGGCAAACTTGAACAATAAATATTGTATATGTTCTGACTGCTCCACTGGCCAGCCATTCTCCCTGTCGTTGAGCCTCCCTATACTCTGAAACACAGCAGCATTGAAATGAGGTCAGTTAAAATGGCCTCTATGAGTTCAAGAGAAAGGACATAACTGCCATTGTGGTGGAAATAGCAAGAGAATTAGAAATAGAAGTGGAGCCTGATGATGTGCCTGAATTGCCGCAAGCTCATGATAAAACCTGAATGGATGAGGAGTCACTTCTTACAGATGAGCAAAGACAGTAGTTTCTTGAGATGGAATCCACTGTTGGTGAAGTGCTATGAAGACTGTTGACCACAAAAGGTTTAGGATATTACATAAACTTAGCTGGTAAAGCACCAGCAGAATTTGACAGAACTGACTCCAATTTTGAAAGAAGTTCTACGGTGGGCCAAATGCTGTCAAATAGCACTGCATGCTACAGAGAAATTGTTGTTCGTGAAAGGATGAGTTAGTCAATGTGGCAAACTTCACTGTTGTCTTATTTTAGGAAGTTGTCACAGTAACCCCAGCCTTCAGCAAACACCATCCTGATTGGGCAGTAGTTATCAACATTAAAGCAATGAAGATATGCAAATTATTTTTTAGATACAATGCTATTGCACAACCACAGAGTACACTGTAGTGTAAACATAAATTCTATATGCATTGGGAAACTGAAAAATTTGTTTGTCTCCCCACATCACACCATCATGGACTTCAATGGCTGTCTTATGGACAGTTTCTCTGATGCCTCTTCTGCCTTCAAAGCCCCCAGACTCAGGCCAGAGACTCTCCAGTTCACAGTAGAAATGTTCCACTCTGCCAATGACCCCAGAAACATGATTTATATCACCTGCCATCTGAAAGTCAAGTCCCAGACCAGCTAAACAAAGCCTGTTCCTTCATGAAGTCTTCTAACAGTTGGTTCCTAATAGAAGGCCCTGCTGACATCTGTAACTGTTATAACAAAAGTAGTTGTGGCCTCCGGGCTTCTCCCAGAGGATGCCCTACCTAGAGAGACCAAGGGACAAGTTGGCTTCCCAAAATCGAAATCATAGGCATGTGACCAAAGAAGTGGATATCATCATGGGGACTCCATCTTACTGGGAAAAGCTGTCCATCATGGTGTGGAGGGGTTGACTTCTCCTTACACTTCTGTTATGTTGGACATAGACCTGGCCACAGTGCTATCTCTGACTCTAGCTACCATTGTCTTGAGTCTCGCAAGAGGCATCACACTGCTTCTTGCCTTATGATCTGCCCTGTGTCTGCTTCCCAATTAGAAAAAAAAAAAATGAAAGAAAAACAAAACAGCCTATTGCTGTTGTCTGGAACCAAAATGACAATATCTCTGATGTATGTCTATACATGCAATGTGGAAAAAATAGTTTTCAGGAAATGATGTTGGGAAAACTAGACAACCACACAAAAAAGGAAGAAAAGTAGACCACTATCTTACACAATATACAAAAACTAACTCCAAACAGATTAAGGGCTTGCATGTAAGAGCTGAAACATAAAATTCCTAGAAGGAACAGGCAGTAAGCTCCTTAACATCAGGTCTGATGATGATTTTTTGGAAGGTGCCCAAAAGCAAAGGCAACAAGTGCAAAAATAAACAAGTTAGACTACATCAAACTAATAAAGCTTCTGCCCAGCAAGCCATGAACAAAATGATAAGGCAACATACTGAATCTGAGAAGATATTTGCAAAAGATGCATGAAAAGAAGGGTTAATACCCCAAAACAGAAAGTATTTGTACAACTCAGTAATGAAAATCAAATGATCCCACTGAAAATGGGCAGAGGATAGGGCATTTGTAAAAATGAATAGACATTTTTACAAAGACATACAGACAGCCAACGGGCACGTGAAAAGATGCTCAGCATCACTAAGCATTAGAAGCATCACTAAGCATTAGAGAAATGCATATCACTACCAAATGAGATATCACCTCATACTTTTAGAATGGCTATTATCAAAAAGACAAGTAGAAACAAGTGTTGGCGAGGATATAGACAAAAAAAGAACCCTAAGCACTGCTGGTGGGAATGTAATTGGTGCAAACTCTATGGAAGGCAATATAGAGCCTCCTCAAAAAGCTAAAAATAAATCTACCATATGATCCAGCAATTCCACTTCTGGGTTTTATAAGAAGAAAATGAAAACACTAATTTGAAAAGATATATGCACCCCTTGTTCACTGCAGCATTATTTACAACAGCCAAGATATGGAAACAAACTAAATGTCTATCAATGGATGAATGAGTAAAGAAAGTATGGTATATACGTACAGTGGAATATTATTCAAGCATAAAGAAAAGAATGAAATCTTACCATTTGCGACAACATGAATGGACCTTGAGGGTACTATGGTAAATGAAATAAGTCAGACAGAGAAAGACAAATACCATATGATCTCACTTCTATGTGGAATCTAAAACAACAACAATAAGAACAAGAAAAACCAAGTTCACAGATGCAGAGAACAGGTCGGTGGTTGCCAAAGGTGGGGGCAGAGTGTAAGCCAAATGGTGAAAGGAGTCAAAAGCTACAAACTTCCAGTTATAAAATAAGTACATCTTTAGGATGTAATGTACAGCATGGTGACTCTAGTTAATAATAGTGTATTTCCTATTTGAAAGTTGGTAAGAATGTAGATCTTAAGTTTCCATCACCGGAAAAAGCAAGTATGTAACTATATATAGTGACAATGTTAACTAGATTTATTGAGGTGATCATTTTGCAATATATACAAATATTGAATCATGTTGTACCCCTGAAACTAAAAAATATTGTATGTTAATTACATCTCAATTTAAAAAAAAATAGACGAAACACAGCTCAAGAGATAAATGGACTCTGAAGAAATTACACCAAATGCAACACACAGATACAAGGGGATGAGAAATTTAAAAACTAGATTAAAAGAAATATAGAACTAGACAATCTAGCTTATATCCAACCGTAGTATCCAAAGGAGAATACAGAGTGAGGAAGAAGCATTATAAAAGGCTGAGAATATCCAGGAAATGATTCGGATATTAAAATGAATCACGTGTAGGGTAAATAAAAGAAGTTCATCCTAGATATACAGTAGTGAAACTGCAAAAGAAAAAAGAAAAGATGAAAGGATATAAAAATCTGAAAAAGTAGCCAGAGCAAAATGAAAAATTACCATTTGTGTACAAATGATTTAGACTGACACAGACTTCTTTTTTTTTTTTTTTTTTTGACACAGACCTCTTAAAGGCGACAAGAGAAGCCAGAAAGCTGTGCAATGACCACTTTGAGATTCTGAGAGTGAAAAACTGCAGTCTAAAATTATATTTGCAAAAAAAAATCTTGCATGAAGAAATGCAAGATAAACATTTTCAGGTTAATGAAACTAAGTGTTCAATATTTTTCCCAAAGAAATTGCTAAATATAAATATATGTATTTCAAGGAGGAAATGATCTCAACATGAAGGCCAGAGATGCGAAGAGAAATGAGAACTGAAATAAGTAAACATATTGACACATCTAATCAGATAGACTATATAAAGATAACATGGTAATAACAATGCCTAGAAGATGGTTTAGAGTACAGTGCCCTCATATGTTTGTGTGTTCAGGCATGCACGAGCACACACATACACACACACATAGAGAACTAAAATACAAATACAAATTCATAAAATACAAATTCAGGAGGAAATGAAGTTTTCTTAATTCCTTCTATGGATGCAGTTAAAATATTAATTCTATCCTGTAAATGGGCATAGTAAATCCTTCAAAGGTAACAAAATTTGGTGAGTATGTAATTTTCAAACATGTTTGGGAAAAACTTAATAATGGAAAGTTCTAATTGAAATTTGAAAGAAAACAAAAAAAGAAATGTAATAAAGCAAAACAAATCAAGATAGCTAAGAATGATGGTAGAAAAGTTTAAATATATAAGTAAATATAATAATATAAAATCCTATATTACAATTCAGAAGTTGTTGGATTGAGTTAAAAAATTCCAGATTTGTGATAGGTAACAAGAAACCCAACTAAAACATAAAGTATCATTGAAAGAAAAAAAAAAGAGAGAATACTTATGGCAGGCAATATTAACCAAAATAAAACTTATATAGACGTAAGACGAAATAGAGGTTGCTTCTTTGATATGATAGCCTAGTTTTCTGCTGCCATTTCCTTTAGCCATAGAAGCTGGAAGCCTTCTCAATAAGAAAGCTACAAACTTGTGATTCTTTTCCCTTCAAGTTGTAATTTTTGAGAATTCTCTTCAAGTTTCTCCTTATTTTTATAAAGTTTCAGTGCCTTTAATTATTTTTAATTATTTTGCCCAGATTTAAAAACATTTTTAATGTTTATCTATTTTTGAGAGAGAGGGAAACAGAGTGTGAGCAGGGGAGGGGCAGAGGGAGAGGGAGACACAGATTTCAAAGCAGGCTCCAGGCTCTGAGTGGTCAGCAGAGTCCGTTGCGGGGCTTGAACTCACAAACCCTGAGATCCTGACCTGAGCCCAAGTCAGACGCTTAACTGACAGAGCCACCCAGGCGCCCCTATAACACACTTTTCATTATATCTTGTCGAGGCAGGTTATACTCAGTTAAAAATCTTTATTTATTTGCTTTTGGTGACCCTGAATTCAAATGATATTTTGTCCTAAATGAGAATTTTAGATGAATCAGATAGTAAAATTGTGTGATATTTCAATCAGAATGTGTTAGTTTTTTAACTTTTTTATTTGAGGAGTTGCATGTCTATATATGGTCAATGCTTGGCATATTTTAGCATGCAAAATTAGGAATTCATTTCTGCATGATATTTACTTTTGCAGATTTCCTCTACTGGATTTTGTCATTCAAGAGTGGAGTTAGCATAACATGTATTTTCTGATTTTATTGCTTCTCTGGTGTCAAAAATGCCTTTAAAACTATGACAAATATAAGAAGACATAAAATGACAGTTTTGAGGGTTTTTTTTTTTTTGTTTTTTAAATGTATGAGTAAAGGTTTGACTTAAAGAAAAATTTTCCCATGTTTCAGTTATTAAACTTACTTGCAGTGGATTTTAGTTGTATACCTTAAAAAGTGAAAGATGTGGTGTGTTTGTTCCTTGTTAACATAGCTGTATGTTTTAATGATTTTATTCAGAATGTTAATTACACTTTAAGTTTCACTTTCTATTTTTGATAGGTAATAATTAATTCCACAAATTAAAATTGCATGAGAATGTAAGCATAAATAAAATGTGGTCTGTGGCATCAATTATCATACATCAGATGGGTTAAATGGAGAAGTAAATTCATGCATAAATTTTAAAAATCAGGTAAAGCATGCACATAACAAAAAAATAAATAAAAAGCTCTGAAAACCCAATCTTTCTCTGGCATGTTGAATAATGGTGACACAGAGTAAAGTGGTCATGAAGACTGTACCATGCATATAATTATAAAACCTGGACAAAATAGGGACACCTGGGTGGCTCAGTCATTTAAGTGTCTGACTTCATATCAGGTCATGATCTCATGGTTCGTGGGTTCCAGCCCCGTGTCGGGCTCTGTGCTGACAGCTAGCCCAGAGCCTGGAGCCTGCTTCAGATTCTGTCTCCCTCTCTCTAGCCCTCCCCCTCTCACACTCTGTCTCTTTCTTTCTCAAAAATAAATAAAC
Organism: Proteles cristata cristata; assembly: GCA_017311185.1. Taxonomy (NCBI): domain Eukaryota; kingdom Metazoa; phylum Chordata; class Mammalia; order Carnivora; family Hyaenidae; genus Proteles; species Proteles cristata. Next base: position 197,471 of record JAESUZ010004271.1, on the reverse strand, counting down.
ATTAAAAAATAAAAGTATCGTATACTTCAGGTTTTTTCCACGTAAGAGGAATTTCTTTTTAAGCCTAAAGTTACCACACAAAAGACTGTTTCTTTTACAGGCCAGTCATGTGACCTTGAGTAACTTACTTGATGTATATGACACTAATATCCTTGTTGAAAATGAAGATAGTAATAGTAACTTCCTCACTGGAGCTTGTGAGGAATTAAAGAAATATATGTAATAGAACTTACCATAGTGCTCAGTACTTGACTATTATGATTATCATTATTTTTATTACAAGTCTATAAATTTTAACTATAATCAACACTGAGAGGAATTCCATATCCATGTCATGTATGGTATCCAACTTACGGTATGATTAACATTAAGTGTTAACCCTCTAAAACTGAAACTGATAAAAAAACTGGCCTACATTTGATAGAATGTTTTGCTAAAAACTCATTTTCTCTCAAATTCAGTTTCATACTACATGAAATGCAATATTGAAAACCACATTAATGACTATAACATAATAGTGCATCAGAAAAATTTCACTTGAAAATTTAAATTTTCCAGTTGAAAGTTACAAATTGCTATTTTTTTGTACAGACAGCACTCTGATCGCATGATAGTAGATTAAGAACACAAGCACTGCACAGTCAGACACAGCTGATTTTAAGTTCCAGATCTGTCATCCGGTGGTTACAACCTGACATTGGACAAGTAAGTTTAATGCTTCAAAATCTCCAAATTCTTCATGTGTATAATAGGACAGGGATTCCTACCTCAGAGCCTTCTTGTAAGAAGTAAAGGATGTGGCCTACACAATTACTTATGTGCAATCACTGCTGTTGTCATCATAATTATTCTCAACTGGGAAAACAGTTAAAGATGGTAGGCCTCTAAGTAAAACTGCAGTTAACATTTCTAACAGCCACCTGCCCTATGATGTCAAGCCTCTAAAAGGGAATCTCCCTCTCTTCTTACATACATTTAAGCAGCTTCTTGTTTGGGATAAACTGCTATAGATCACACGCATTTAAAGTATAACTTCTGGGGGTGCCTCGGTGGCTCAATCAGTTAAGCCTCTGACTCTTGGTTTTGGAATCTCAGTTTGTGAGGTTGAGCACGGCTTCGGGCTCTGCGCTGACAGTTGCAGAGCCTGCTTGGGATTCTCTGTCTCTCTGTCTCTCTCTCAAAATAAATAAATAAGCATTTAAAAAATCAAATATAACTTCTGTCATCTAGAAGCATATAGCTTTACTTTAAAAAATCGCAAAGAATAATTAAGTGACAAAATTGTAACATGGAAACTATGTGACAGTGTCTATAAGTGAACAAAAAACCTATAGAAGGTAAAAATCAAAATGAATACAATGTTGGGCAAGGAGACATTAGAAATTCCAGGGGTTTGAACGTCTTAACATGTAGAATAGCACAGAGCAGGAAGCCACAAAGACCAAAATATCTCACAAACTATCACCTACAAACCTGTCATCTCTGACACTTCTGACTTTACATGCCTTTTCCTCAAAAGTAGTGTCGATAGGGATACTAGGGTGGCTCAGTCAGTTAACCATCCGACTTCGGCTCAGGTCATGATCTCACGGTCCATGGGTTCGAGCCCCGCGTGGGGCTCTGTGCTGATGGCTCAAAGCCTGGAGCCTGTTTCAGATTCTGTGTCTCCCTCTCTGCCCCTCCGTCACTCACTCTCTGTCTCTGTCTCTCAAAATAAAATAAAAACATAAAAAAAAAAATTAAAAGAAAAATTAAAAACAAAAGTAGCATAGAGAGATTCTATCAATCATTGTGCATTAAAATAAAAAGCATGACATCACATAATAAGAAAGTAGAGGTTTTGAATCTTATGTGTATGAACTCTACAGAAAACTTAGCAACTCCCGGACCTCTTATAAAGTAATTAGAATCTTTCTTTGAAGTTAAAACAACATCTCTTATATAGCTGATTCTTGGGCTTATAGAAGTCAAATGTTTTCTGAAAAGAATTACAACAAAAATGTATACTTAAAATTTGACTGATAAGTGCAGATAAACACAAAGCACAGGAAAATATGACAAAGAACAGACATGACCAGTATTTTTTACTAGTTTTCATTGATGTGTTGGTAAATAAATTTTTGTTAAACTGTTAAGTGCACAGTGCTTGTCCAAAATGTTTGCTTTTTGGAAATTTACCTTTTTAAAAATCATGAAGAGAAATCTATCAGCAAAGATACTTGAGACCTGCATACTTCACTTCCAGTTTTACAAAAACAAACACATCTGTCTCTCTTAGTACAGGTTATCACTTTATTTTTAAATTTTTAAATGTTTATTTATTTTTGAGAGAGAGAGAGAGAGGCGGGGAGAGAGAACGAGTGTGAGCGAGGGGGCGGGGGTTCTGCAGAGAGAGAGGGAGACAAAGAATCTGAGGCAGCCTCTAGGCTCTAAGCTGTCAGGACAGAGCCTGACCAGGGGCTCAAACTCACGAACAGTTGAGATAATGACCTGAGCTGAAGTCAGACGCGTAACTGACTGAGCCACTCAGCTGCCCCTAAAATTTGTTTTAACGTTTGTTTATTTATTTATTTATTTATTTTGACAGAGACAGAGACAGGGTGAATGGGGGCAGGGCAGAGAGGAGGGGAGAGAGGGAATCCCTAGCAAGCTCTGCACTGCCATTGCACAGCCCAACGCCAGACTCAAACCCACCAGCTGTGAGATCACTACCTGAGCCAAAATCAAGAGTCGGACACTTAATCAACTAAGCCACCCTGGTACTCCAACAGCTCATTTTTTAGTAATAAGCAGGTGTATAAGGACAGTAACATTTTGATGACTTATACTTCACCCTAAAAATGTACAACCAAGCTAGTGTGAAGGAAATTATTAAAATTGAATTTAGCAAGATTCTGCCATCTGTTTAGAAATGCAAATGCTGAACTCAAGGAGCACCTAGAATGCAGAATCAATCAGGTAGAAATGGACTCCATAATTCCTCCGGTAATACTGACAAAACTGCCATGAAAAATCAAGTGATACTGTTTACAATCATGAAGACTATATTAAGAATCAACATTACAAAGAAGTAACACAATGTACATGAAAATAAAAACACAAAGTAAACAATTTCACAGCTTAATGACATTCAACCAAAAACAAAAACTTCAGGATAGAGAAAAACATTTTTCACTAATGATTTTTGAGATGCAAAGTAAATCTACTTCTATTCATATTAAAGATGAATATTTAATAAAGATCTTAAAAAATTAAAATAAATTTCTCGTCCAACCTCCAAAAATCTTGCTATCCCTCATACATCCTGTTATATTAAAAGTCAATAAAATAATATTTTTTTTTACCTTAGCACTGAAGTCTATTCAATCATGTGAAAAGAGACAGTGGATAGTGAGGAAAGCATGCAAATCAATTAATAATTAATGATCTTGCTATATAGAAACCAACTGGCAATATTTATTGACTTAATTATGTCATGAAGCTAAGTCTGATTAATCCAATGATATATATGAGATCGTATTTGCTTTTCAATGTAAGACATACACAGGGAAATGATACAGTCATGAACTTAGATGTAATATAAGGGTAGTAATAATTCTAAGACCCACCAATATTTGACAAACCATGGACAAAAGAAAATAAATGCTCAGTTTAACTTTAACATATTGCTTTCTTCCTTATAACTTTTATTTCATGTTATTGACAGAATCTGTTTAGACTTCTAGATTTTTAAAAATCACATATTGTATAAACGCAAAAATGAAAATATTAGCAAACTAAACTGGTTCAGTTATTTCTAAAACGTTTTCACATTCAGAGCATGAATTTTCTGAATGACTTTTCAACTCAAAATCAATGATGTCTGTTTTCTTCTCTAAGGATCAGAAGCTTTTGCCGATAAGCTTCTGATAACTGCCCAAAACTCAATGGAATAAAGTAATAAACACTTACTGCCCACATATCTGAAGTCAGCTGTGTGTTGGTTTGCTAACATTGGTTAAATTTACTTAGATGTCTGAGGGTTAGCTGGCTACTGGCTGAGGAAGGTTGGCTTTAGCAATGTGTCTATTCTTCCACCAGGCTACTCTAAGAAAGTTCTCATGTTGATGGCGTATAAACATGAGCTCCTTTTCAAGCCTCCATTTACATCACATAAACTAATTCTCTGTTGGTCAAAACAAAGGTCCAGTGCCAACATATGTAGCAGGCCAACACACCCCCATCATTGGTGCTGGCACTGCAAAGCTGCATTGTAAAGAAATGAATACACAGAAGGGTGAAATACTAAATCATCAATGCAGTTTATCTCACAACACAGTATGACCTTTGTGCCTTGACGAATATCTGATGAATCAGCATTTCTTAACAGAATGCTTCACCATTGTCCCCAGGGCTTTCTTGCAAGTATAGTCTGCAAGTTTTGAAGCCCAGAAGCAATGACAACTATGTCACAAGTGCTGCTTGTTTCTTTATAATTGTAATATTCATCCCAATTTCAGAGATGTGGAAATGTTAAAAATATGCATGTTAAAATCAATGAAATATGACGGTGCCTGGGTGGTTCAGTCAGTTGAGCGTCTGACTTTGGCTCAGGTCATGATCTTGTGGTTTCTGGGTTTGAGCTCTGCATCAGGCTCTGTGCTGACAGCTCAGAGACTAGAGGTTGCTTTAGATTCTGGAAAATCAAGGAGATATGGCAACACTATGCTCCCTAAGTAATATTCAATGAGGGAAAACTCTTTCATTATATAGTACTAGGAAAATAGTTACCTCCCTTGAAGAAATAGCATGTTTTCTCCTATGCAACCACAAAAATTATGCTAAATATATTACAGGACACTTGGTTTCACTTTGGGTTCAATGACAGTGATAATATTAATACTCTTGGCTTGAACATTCGCTCCTTTCTTATCTTCATGGTCTTGATTGCCTATTTTTATTGGAAATTACTTTTTAGGGCTGTTGTGATTAATATTTTTGATAACAGATTTTTCAAAGCACGTGTAGCAATGCCTGATAAATACTAAGTGCTCAGTAAGTGTGAGCTACACATCATTATTACTATTTGTTTTAGTTTATTATTTGCCTTCCCTTTATTATAAACTTTCTTAAATATGCCATAAAAAATTAGTTCAGCAAATATAAAGTTGTTAAAACTATTTCCAAGAGCAGTACAGAATTTAAATGGCCTAGAAACAGATTTAGGGCAATATTTACATAAACAAAAAGGAAGAAGTGGTAGGAGGTGTTCACATAAAATGAGCAAATAGAAAATAGCATCTAATAAATGTTTCTTGACCTGAACCAAGGAATTGACTTCTCCCAACATGTTTAAGCTCATATAAAAACTCCCTTCTGGACGTGTCCATGTAAATGCCTGCAAGTTGCCTACGACTGAACTTTATGAGTATAGTACTAACAGCACCAACAGACAGCAATTACTTACATTACCCCAAGAGTCCATGAGGTTTTTTTTGTTTTTCCCTCTTCTTCACTATCTACATCATGTGTAAGTAACAATTAGCCGAGTATCTAATTCTAATTTCAGAATATACTCAAAAGTCATGCATTTCCCTCTTTTCTGGTCTCCTGTTCCATCTCACCACCATATATGTTGTTTGACTACTGCAGTAATTTTCTAACTAGTTATCCTTTCTCCACTCTTATTCACCCACAAACATTTTCACTAAACAGAGAGGGTGTTGTTTAGTATAAATCAGATTCTTTTCAAGTTCTTCCCACTTCACTTAGAGTGAAACCCAAGCTACTCTTTGGCTTCAAGTAGGCTTAAACATCCTACTTGATCTCAATCCTTGCTAATGTCCCTGACCCTGGGACACTTCTGTCCGTACCCAGTACATTCAAGGAAAATTTCTTCAAGTGTCTCAAACACACCAAGCAAGTACCTTCCTCTGGTCTTTGCGTTTGCTCTTCCCTTGACCTGTCATCTTCTTCCTCTCACCTTGGCTCACTCCCCTTCTTGATAGTCAGCGTGTTATTTCAACTTCAGTGTCACTCTCCCAGAGTGGTCTTTTTTGACAATTCTAACTAGAGCAGCCAACCAAGCATTCTTATCACTCTATTTCAGTTACCTACACGGCATTTACCACAGTCCCGTACGCTTTCTCGTCTATTTGCCTGCTTGTCTGTTTTCTTTCATTTCTACTATACCCCTAAATAGAATTTAAGTTAAATGATGGTGCGCCTAGGTGACTCAGTTGGTTAAACCCTAAACTCTTGGTTTCAACAGAGGCCATGATATTGGTTTGTGGGCTCGAGTCCTACGTCAGGCTCTGTGCTGACATCATGGAACCTGCGTGGGATTCTCTCTCCGCTCTCACTGCCCCTCCCCTACTCTCTCTCTCTCGAAATAAATAAACTTAAAAATTTAGTAAAGAGATAATTTAGGTTAAATAAAAATAGGGAAAATGTTTACCATGTTTAGGTGATATGTCCAGTGTCTAGCTCCTAGAATATTAGTGGATTATGGTTAGGTCTTCAGTAAATATTGGCTGAATGACTCCTGGGTGACTTACTTGGTTAAGCTTCCAACTCTTGATTTCAGCTCAGGTCATGATCTCACAGTTAGTGACTTAGAGCCCTGCACTGGGCTCCACGCGAACAATGCAGAACTTGCTGGGTTTCTTTCTCTCCTCTCTCTGCCCCTCCCTCTCTTTCTCACTCTCTAAAAATAAATAAATAAAGTTTAAAATTAATAAATACATATTGACAGACTAAATGAATAGACGGTAGTGTGCAAGGAGGACTTGGGAACCCAGAGGACACAGATAGGGAGGATCACATCACAAATGGTGCTCCTAGCAGCTGAATAGCTTCTTCATTCTAGAAAACAGTCTGGTGGCAGAACTGAAATTCTTTGGAATTGAAAAGAGAGCCTATGGAACAAATCTCAACTGATAAAGTCTCTATGGCCCTTTCATTGGGTGGGAGGTTATAAGCACTTCATTCAGAACACCAGACAGCCAATAGAGAGAGCTATGAGATGCAAATAAACTTAGGAAGTATGATTTCTGCCTAATAGTAAGAATGAATAGAAATTACAGAAAGAGTATTTCTAATTTTGAGCGAACTTAAAAAATTCTCATTGATAATCTGGTTAAAGTTTTTCAAATATATTATACCTTACACACATTACTCATAATTTATTGATACAATGTGACCAAACTGCAGTGGAAACAAAATTTTATTTTATTCTTTCCACACTTTAACCTCTATTAAATAACAATTTAAAAATCGGAGAAGAAAAAATTTTATCAAAATTGTAGTCATTATTATATAATATTTCAAAATGATACATGTAGTATAATTTAATTCATATTAAAGTTTATCTGTATTATGTTTTTATAAAAATTAGACAGTATATGATACAAGGTTTTTTTTTCTTTTTTTTTTTTTTATGTAGACTTCACACCTAACAAAGGTCAACACAGGGCTTGAACTCACAACCTTGAGATCAAGATCTGAGCTCTGATCTAGAGTCAGATGCTGAACCGACTGAGCCACCCAGTTGACCCTAGGATGAAAGTTCTAAAGCTTACTGCCCGGGGTGACATACTTGTTCTACCATTTACTTGTTGGTGGCCATGATTAATTTTCTTAAACTTTCTAATGCTGTTTTCACATGTGTACAAAAAGAACTTTTCAAATAAGTTTGTGACGGCTAAACTAGATTATACACACACAAATTTATTAGCATAGTACCTGAGACATAATGGCCATATAATCAATGCAAGTTACTATTATTAGTGCATTACTTAATTGTGGTGAATAAACTTAGGAATTCCCTGATCTTGCACTGATAAGTTCACAAGGCATATAGGAATAGGAAGCCTCAGGATGAAAGCATCCAATATTAGGTAATCAAGATTAGATATTCAGGAGTTCTTGGGTGGCTAAATTGGTTAAGCATCCAACTTCAGCTCAGGTCATGATCTCACAGTTTGTTAGTTCAAGCCCTGCATTGGGCTCTGTACTGACAGCTTAGAGCTTGGACCCTCCTTCAGGTTCTATGTCTCTGTCTCTCTCTGCTCCTCCCCTGCTCATGCTCTCTCTCTCTCTCTCAAAAATAAATAAGCATTAAAAAAATAAAAAAATAAAGAAAAGGGATTAGATATTCAGGGCAAAAGCACCACCTAAATTAGTACAACAGCAGAAAGCTGTTTACACAGGAGGGAAGATCAGAATAGGGAAACAGATAAACAGGGCTATAGACCCAAGCAGGGCAAAGTTGACCAGTGAGGAGATTACTAACAACAGAAAGGTGCCTTGTTGACCCTGAGATAGCATGCTCTATCTGCCTTATTCCCTGGGCAAGCTAAGATAAACAGACATGGTGCCTCAAACCTGCCATAAACAACCACTGGTCAGCTCCTGGATTTTGTTTTGTATTGACTCAAACTCCTAACACTGCATACCTTCAAAACCCCCTTTATCACACACACATGAGTTAATATTCACGGTTCCATTGTCTCTGCATGTCCATCACACTTGTAAGCCTTCAGATCCTAATAAAAACAGAGCAAGGACCCTTCCTTGAGGGTCTTGTCTCCTCCTGGACATTAGCCTCTCTCGCATTTTACTCCTAGTCTGCTTTCTTGCTGGACAAGAGAGAACTCTAGACCAAGAGTCCATGACACTTACTGAATAGTTTTAATGATTATTTTTACAAAGACTAGTTTTTGTAGAATATAACACTTTTCTTGGCTTTTTAAGTTTTCTTGTTTTACAAATTCCAGTTAATTAACATACAGTGTTATATTAGTTTCAGATGTACAGTGATTCAACATTTCCTACCTCACTCAGTACTGAAAAAATATAACATTAATATAATTTTAGAAGGAATTGATTAAAAGGCACCCATGAAACAGTTGATGAATATTAATGGATTAAAACACAAAATAGAGATTTGTATAGATGTGGAGATAAACCAAGCACAGTGTAGTCATGGTGGAACAAGAATGAGGTTTAGGATGGAGAGACAGTTTGGGAACATATTAGGGAAGGAAGAAGAGAAAGCAAAACTGGAGGCCAAAGAAAACTATATCTTAAACATGAATTATTTTTTAATTTGCAGATATATTAGTTAACTCAAAATAATCACTTAAATAATAAGAATAATTCAGGTTAAAAACATTCATTTCAGGGTGTCTGGGTGGCTCAAGTTGGTTAAGCATCCGATTTTGGCTCAGCTCATGATCTCACAGGCTCATGAGTTCAAGCCCTGAGCTGACAGTTCAGAGCCTGGAGCCTACTTCAGATTCTGTGTCTCCCTCTCTCTCTGCTCCTCCCCAACTCACGCTCTATCTCTCTCTATCTCTCAAAACATGAATAAATGTTTTAAAAGTTTAAAGAAGCCAGGGGCGCCTGGGTGGCTTAGTCGGTTAAGCGTCGTACTTCCGCTTAGGTCATGATCTCGCGGTTCGTGGGTTCGAGCCCCGGGTCGGGCTCTGTGCTGACTGCCAGCTCAGAGCCTGGAACCTGTTTCAGTCTGTGACTCCCTCTCTCTCTGACCCTCCCCTGCTCACGCTGTCTCTCTCTCTCTCTCTTTCCTAGAAATAAATAAAACATTAAAAAAAATTTTAAGAAGCCAAAAAACAAAAAAACATTCATTTCATAATATATCTATCGGAAGCAACAACAAAAACATGATCTAAATATTCAGTAATTGAAAATATTTTCCCCAACATATCACATTGCTTGTTCTGGGGCAGGAATTTTAGTTTTAAATTTAATGAAAAACCTATAACCACATATAGCAAATAGGAATAGTAAGTTCAACTAATTGAACCCTTAATAGAATCAGGTGTTAAATTTGGTTTAAAATTACTTTTATCACATAAGTACCTTAATTTTAAATTGTCAACATAGCCATATCTATGTCTATGCAGGAGAGAGGGAGAGAGAGAGAGAGAACAAATTTCACCAGACTTCATTATCAGAGTTCCAGGTCGTATAATGATGAATGGATTCATAAGCAGCTATTAGGTATATCTACTGTTCTCTAAAGGGTCCAGAGAACCAGTGAAGAGCATGCAGACAGGCATACGGCCCACCCTGCAGGGCTATTCTGGTGACTGCCATTGCAGTCCACCATTGAGCCCTGACTACACCCCCAAAGGGCTGCCCAAAGCTCTTGCCCAGCCAATCCCTAAAATCAGGCCTGTCACCACCAACAGTAATGACACACTTTTAATATGAACTTGCCTTCAAGCAAACACTATTTCATATACTTTTGCAAATTTCATCTTGTCAATACCTAAATGCTTCAGGGAAGCTGGTATTACCTGTTGCCTTACACTGGGGCACTGCTCACAAGTGATCACTATGTTATTAATACTTTCATTTGTGCAAGCACACAAATACTAGTCTTTACCAAAGTTCACTGATGCAGCAAATGGCAGAGCAAAATTTCAAACCCAGGACCAGACCAGAGTACAAGTGCTAGCAACCATGAGAAGGGGAGCCATATTTCCCACTCCTGATTCTGTGAGATATTTATCTGCTGGGTCTCAAAGCCATATGTGTGCCTGGAATCTTACTACTAAGTTTTGACTAAAAAATCTGAATGATGTGGTTGACTGTTGCAATGAGATATGAATGACACTAATGATTAATATTTCTAAGAAAATATTATTAAAACATAGTATTAACTATGTGGTATGTGTAGCAATAAATTACAAGTGTATTTTACTAAAATACATATTACTTACTTCCCCATATATTTCTTTGGTTGTATCAATACTCTTCATAAGTTGAGCACTTTTTTCAGTCACCAAAATATTAGTTTCCAATATGTTTAGTAAGAATCAATTGTACCTTCTTTCCTTTCTTACAGTTTCTCATAAATAACGTATAGAGGTACTAGAAGATATTGTTTCCTGTTTTCCTAGGGACAGAAAGGTTTGTGGGTTTTGGGGGTCTTGTTTGTTTTTTTTTTTTTTATTTTTATTTTTTGCTAGCTTGGCCTTCTGTATTGAATCTTTTAATTGAAGTTTTAGTCTTATCAAGGGAGGCCAACAATTTGTCAAAATGCAAGCTCCAAATTGTTCTGTGAATAATTAAATGACAGTTAAGTTACCTGGGAGTCTAGACATAACAAATTATATCTGATTCCTTTTGAACCTTTTTATAATATTATTGGCTAGACAGAGGATGAATGACAGAAAAAAAAGAGAAAAAGGATAATTTAATTCATGTGATAATGCAATACCTGAAACTGTAATTTAAGCACTATGAAATCTATCTACTTTTACTAGCATAACAAAGTTTAACTGAATAATCTCTCATTCTTAACTCATATTCAACACTTAATTTGGATTCTAAAATTACTTCTTTCCTGAACTGAGAAATCTTAGATTTTACTTCTGTCTTGTCATACAACTAGTGAATAACTGCATTTTTTTGAATGCAATTATTTTTGAAAGTTGGTCATAAAACTCTCATATATTTAATGAATTGTATAAATCACATTCTATAAGAAAACAATAAGAATATGGTTTTATTTAGGAAGATTCTTAATTCACAAAGATAAATCTAATTTCCTTTAGTTTCCTAGCCTTGGTTTTCTTACTGTGAGTTTTTTTTCTTGGCAAAACTCATCTAGCATGTATTCAAGGAACACTAGAAACATTTTTTTTAGTTTATTTATTTTGAGAGAGAGAGCACAAGCAGGGGAGGGGCAGACAGGGAGAGAGAGAGGGAATCCCAAGTAGGCTCCACACCACTAGTGCAGAGCCAGATGCAGGGCTCGAACTCATGAACTGTTAGACTGTGACCTGAGAAGAAACCAAGAGTTGGACACTTAACCGACTGAGCCACCCAGGTTCCACTAGACTAGAAGCATTTATGATGACAAATCATAATCATGAAATGTGTTCAGGGTTAGACACGTTTGATACTAACACATCAGGAGCACATTTAAAAGTTATTCTTTACTGTGTTTTTTTAATCTCTCAAACTTACATAATTAAATAATAACTATACTGCTACTTCATTAATATTTAAAGCTGCTAAAATTATAGATTAATACACAAATAGAATGCAAATGATAACATTATAGAGTTAGAATAATTTCCTTTTTATGCAATTTGATTTTTACAAATAAAGACTCTGAGGCTTATTGGTGTAAAAAAACATTGGTGCAAGGTAACATAGTTTGAAATGGCAAGAACGCAGGCTAGATCCCCTAAGTCCTGGCCTACTTAGCTTTGTAAGAGGTACAGAATAGTTGAGGAGACATTGGTCCATGAATTATGTCTGCAGTATTTTCACATTCTGCCACTCTTTACCTTAATCAGTACCACAGTCTACCTTCTTCTAATAGAAACATCTTGTCAAAATCAGTCTAGTTCATGATCAGCCTTTTATCCAAAAGTCCTGTGATCCTCCTTCTACTGCAGTGAGACTTTCCAGAGCTCCAGACAAAACTGTGAAGCACTCTGTGTCCCCACTCACCTACTCTATCTCCAGTTTCAAGGTCAGATCCAAGAAATACACAGAGGAAAGTTCTGTATTTTCTAATCCTACTAATGACAGCCAGAAGTGTTATCCAGAAAATTAGATAAATTCAATGTCATTTTTAATTCTCTCATAAAGATAGGTATAATTAGCATTTCCTCTAGAATTATAAATGCTAAGCTGTTTGAGGATTTTCCTTCTTGCTGTGATGATTTCAGTAATTTCACTCCAGTGTCAGCAAAGATAGATGGAGCCTTTTATACCAAGTCATTAGCCTTCCTTCTGAACTTCCTCAAGCTGGTCTTCCCTCACCCAGGTTTAGACTTTCAAATATGCTTTTATTTTTTAATTTTTTTAAATGTTTTATTTATTTTTGAGCATGAGAGAGAGACAGCATAAGCAGGGGAAGGTCAGAGAGAGAGGGAGACACAGAATGTGAAGCAGGCTTCAGGCTCTGGGCTGTCAGCACAGAGCCCAAAATGAGGCTTGAACCCACAAACTGTGAGATCAGGATCTGAGCTGAAGTCAGCTTAACCGAGGAGTCACCCAGGTGCCCCACAGACTTTCACATATGCTTTTAAATGAACCATTAATCTATAGCCAGACCCAGACAGAAAAAAAAATAATAATGACAACTATGGAGCCCTTATCAAAAAGGATCTTTATCTTTCACTGCCCCTGCTATGGTTCTATTAGCTTGTACTTGGGAATTTCAACTTTCAACCCACTGTTACATTTAATGGTAGAATGAAGCAGGATGATCAAATCTAACCATTCTATAAAGATTTACTGCATCAATAATTTCTGGAAATAACCTGTGAGGATGTTATTTGCATCCATGTATTAGTATAGAACATTTAATTCTGGTCATACTGGAAGAAATAAATAGCATTGAACACATTGCCGACTAAGTGTTCAGAAAATACTTGATAACTAACATATTAAAAACTTATACAACTCAATACCAAACCAAACAAGAACACAAAAATCTGATTAAAAGTGGAAGAAGAGTTGAAGAGATATTATTCCAAAGAAGACATGCAGATGGTTAACAAACACATGAAAAGATGCTCAACATCATTAATCATTAGGGAAATGCACATCAAAACCGTTATGAGAAATCACCTTATACTTGTCCAAATGGTTAATGTAAAAAAGACATGATTAACATGTGTTAGTAAAAATGTGGAGGAAACAGGACACTTGCATTGTTGGTGGAAATGTAAATTTGTGCAGCCAATGTGGAGAATAGTATGAAAATTCTTCAAAAAAAACTAAAAATTAAAAATAATGCCACATAATCTAGTAATCCCATAGTGGGTATTTACCCAAATAAATTCTAAATCAAAAACATATGTGCACCCTTACTTATATTGAACATTACTTACAAGAGTCAATATATGGAAGCAGCCTAAGTGTCCACTGATAGATCAATGGATAAAAAAGATATGGTACATGTGTAACAGAATACTGCTCAGCAATAAAAAAAAAATCTTGTCATTTGTGACATAGATGGGCCTAGAAGGTGTGCTAGGTAAAATAGCAAAAAAAAAAAAAAAAGCAAACAAACAAACAACAACAAAAAAAAAACAGGAAAAGAATTGTAAGTACAATGAATAAAAGTGGCTATCAGAAAGGAAGGCTTGGAGGACTGTGCAAAAGAGGTGAAGGGGATTAAGAGATACAAACTTCCAGTTACAAAATAAAGAAGTCCCAGGATGAAAAACACCATGGGGAACATAGACAATAATATTATAATAATATATGGTAGCAAATTATAATTACACTTATTGTGTTGAACACAATTTAATGTATAGATTTCTCAAATCATTATGTTGTACACCTGAAACTAATGTAACATAGTATGTCAATTACATGTCAATAAAAAAAGGCAATACTTGATAACTGATAGCTTTGGCAAAAGTTGAATAAAGTATTTTGGATAAAAAGGAAACAAAGAGATATAGATAGAGATGATATAGATATAGATATAGATAGATAGATGACATAGATATAGATATAGATAGATATATAGATATTTTAGTTAATATGTTATATTTAACAGGAAATGAGACTGACAGTGACATTTAAAGTACTTTAGAGCCAACACAGTATGGGTAATGATCATTCATGACAGATACTGACCAAACATTATTTAACCCTAAGCAGTCTATAACCCTGAGATTCTAACCATAAACAGTGGCCATAACTGCATTCTCATTAAGTCTTAACCTTGGTGTAATGTTACCCCTTCTTAGGCAGCATCTTCCACTCTAACATTCTATGAAGTCAGAATAGAGTTGTAGTTTCTCATACTCAAATTTCACTTCTTGAAAGAATTAGGTCCCAATAAGAAATACTCAACAAGTCATAACACAGCAATCAAATGAAAACAACAATATGTTGATAGAACCAATTTATCTATTTTTTTCTATCAAATAATTTTCATTTCCTAACCTATAAGAAGTTGAGCCTAAAGTCACATAACGATGATGATTTTCAGTAGCACTCTGGAATCTGTACAGGAAGATAAGAACTGCTTTAGACAGGAATTGATTAAATGACAAAGTAGAATAATCACACTTGCCAGCAAAAGATGATAAAATTCGGTAAAAAGAATAGCAAAAAGGAACATGCGTCATAAAATTTTAACTAAGGAAACAAATTTTGTAATTGAAATGTAAATCTGATTTGAATGAATTTTAATCTTTTTCATCAATCCTCAAAATTCAAGCAAATAAGTCTCTTATGTGTGGGGGGAAAATACTTATTGTGTCTGAATTACCTGTTCAAAACTCTGAAATAGAAACTTATCTTATGAAAGGAAATGTCATACAAAACTCTTATAAAATAATATATAAGCATATAAATATATATATTATGTATTATATATGTTTCATACAAACTGAAATTAGAAGAGTAACTTTGGATAGCAATTTGGATTATATCCTTTTCCTTCCACAAGATATATATTTGTCAAAATAGCAAATCCTTCCCAACATGGTCAGAATATTAATGTGATTTGAGCTATGTAATTAGAGAGGGCAAAGTCATAGCTATTTTTTAATACATCAATTTGTTTCTTATAGATATGATATAAAAACTTCATTTTCCACTGTAAGTTATGAAAAGGTCTGCCTTTATTCCAGTACTTATTAACCCTAAAAAGGAATCTATCTAAAATTCTAGTGCTCATTTCCACTAGGAACATCGTTATTATAAAAATTGAAAGTTAATGCCATTATGGATCAGCATCTTCCAGAACCAGAATGTGATGTACATTAAAGTGAATCATTTGTTACTGACTATATAATATAAATTAGATTATTGTGTATTTAAACTTAAAGTTCAGTACTGTCAGAGGTAAACATTCTTTTCAATTTTAAGAAAAAAAATTTATAGACAATGGACACTAGAAAAATAACATACATGTTGTAAAAAAATCGTAACTCAGTAGTCACACTATATTATTGAAATAATCATTAGGACCCTCCCCTTCTCATGTTCAAACACTCTCTCTCTCTCTCCAAATAAATAAATTAAATAATCATCAGAACATAAAAAAATAACATAAATGTAGTATACATATATAAAAGTATGTAAACATATTAAATAATTTGATAATTTAACAAATAACATATTTATATGAGCATATAAATATAAGTTAATACTGACATATACATTTAAACCTGTATTATTGAATAAGTAAACTATATTTTACATGAAAAAGACTTTATGTAATCTCAAGTTAATAACTGATTTTCTCTTGTCTGCTTAATTGTGCCTATCCTGTGCCTCAGGATATCTCTTGATATCCTGAGAGAATATGGCTTCCTTCTTCTTGAATATAGATTAATAATAATTATAATCGAAACAGTAATAAAACAACAATAGCTAATACTTATATAAAGGTTACCCCATGCCATGTACTTTCCAAATTCCTTACACACATTAACTCATTTTATATGTTTATTATGAAATTTGTTCTATTACTTTTTTAAGTTTTATTTATTTAAGTAATCTCTATACCTAACCTGGGGTTCAAACTCATGACCCTGAGATCAAGAGTTGCATGTTCCTAAACTAAGCCAGTCAGGCACCCTGAGATTAGTTCTATTATTTAAACTGTTTTTAATATTTTTAAATTTTTAAGTGTATTTATTATTGAAAGAGAAAGAAAACACAAACGGGGGAGAGACAGAGACAGGGAGACACAGAATCCAAAGCAGGCTCCAGGCTCTGAGCTGTCAGCACAAACCCCAACATGGGGCTTGAACTCTGGAATGGCAAGATCCTGACCTGAGCTGAAGTCCTACTCTTAACCAATTGAGCCATTCCAGCACCCCAAGGTTAGTTCTATTATGAATCCCACTTTATGGATGAGGAAACTGATGCACTGAAAGCTTTGGTAATTTGCCCTAGCGGACAAAAACAGTCAGTGAGGGATCTGAAATAAGTGGTCAGATAGCTTTGTTTCAGAGTGTGTGGTAAAACAATGCTAAAGTGATCCAGTTTAGCTAATTTTTTGTGTCTTAGAAGTTAAGTCTAAAATTCAGAGTTGGGCTTTCTTGGCATATTATAGTAAATATGATTTTTTTGTCAAACTTTTTTTTTTAAAAATTTTTAACACTTATTTATTATTGAGAAATAGACACAGAGCATGAACATGGGAGGGGCAGAGAGAGGGGGAGACACAGAATCCAAAGTAGGATCCAGGCTCTGAGCTATCAGTGCAGAGCCCGTCGCGGAGCTTGAACCCAAAAGTGGTGAGATCAAGACTTGAGCCGAAGTCGAACGCTCAACTGACTGAGCCACCCAGATGCCCCTTTATTTGTCAAATCCTGACACTGAAACCATGCTATCTTCATTACTATAGTTTATATGTCTTTAAACTAGATAGCAATAGCCCTCCTATTTTATTCTTTTCTAAATGTTTTGCCTGTTTTATGTCCTTTGCATTTCTATATGATATTCAGAATCAGCTTACCATTTTCTTCAAAGAAAGAATTCTAGGACTTTGGGATTGTGTTGAATGTATAGATCAATTTGGGGACACTGATATGTAATCTTCCTACCTGCAAATATGATATAGTTCTTGATATATTTATGGTTTCCTTAATTTCTCTCATCAATGTAATTTTTAATATACAGCTCTTTCAAATTTCTCATTAGATATAGTCCTAAATACTTCTTTTTTGTTATGCTATTGTAAATAGTATGGTTTCCTAATTTAAACATCTGAATTGTTTTTTATGAGAATTTAGAAAATGGTTTTATATGTTGATCATATATCTTACAAGCTTGCAGGGTTTTTTTGTTTTGTTTTTAACATTCCTATAGACTTTCTCAATAGCCAATCATGTTATCTGTATTAAGGACAGTTTTATATCTCCTTTCCAATTTGGAGGCCTTTAATTAAACAGTCCTGCCCTACTGCATTGGCTAGAACTATATGCAAAATATTGAATAGAAATGGCGGGAACAGATATCCTAACTTGTCTCTAAACTTAGGAGAAAGTATTCAGTCTTTCAGAATTAAGTATGTTATCCCCAGGTTTTTCACTGATGCTCCTTATAAGCTTGAAAAAGTCTGTTTCTATTCCAAGTTTACCGTGAGTAATATTATTAGGAATGGTGTCAGCGTATAGGAGGATTAGGAGGAACTTAACTGAGGAACAAGGGGGAGAAGAAGGGGGAAATGGTGGGGGAAAGGGAGAGAGGCAAACCATGAGAGACTCTTGAATGCTGACAAAAACTGAGGACTGATGGATGTGGGGGGAGGGGGGATGGGCATGGAGGAGGGCACTTGTGGGGATGAGCACTGGGTGTTATGTGGAAACTAATTTGACAATAAACTATTTGTAAAATAAAAAAATAAAAAAATAAAAAAATAAAAAAGGAATGGTGTCAGGATTTTGTCAAATGCTTTTAATGCAACTATTGAGATTATGAAATGGTTCTTCTCTCTCTTTCTGTGTCTTAATGTATTTATCCAATTTTGATATGAGGGTAATGGCGGCCCCATAGAATGAATTGGAAAATACTTTCCTCCTTTTCAATATTTGGTAGATTTTATGTAGGACTGGTGTTATATTTTCCTTACTCAATTGACAGAATTCACCCATGGAGCAATTTGAGCGTACGGTTTTTAGGAAGGCTTTTAAGTACAAAGCCAATTCTTAGTTGATAAAAGGCTATCAGGCTACTTATATCTTATTTAATCAACTATGGTAGCTTGTATCTTTTAAAGAACATTTATTTTTTGTTGAAGTTGTAGAATTTATTGACATAAAATTGTTCATAACATTTTATTATTTTCCTTTTAATACCTGTAGATCCATAGTAGTGTCTCATTGTTGATACTAAGAATTTGTTTCTTCTCTCTTTTTTCCTTGGGTAGACTGGCTAGAGGTTTTCAATTATATTGACTTTTCTCAAAGAACACTTCTTTGAAATTCTTTCTTATATTTCTATTTTGTATTCCATCAATATTCTCCCTGATCTTTATTATTTCCTTTCTTTGTTTTAGTTTAATTTGTTATTTTTTTATTTTTATTTTTTTGTTTTTGAGGTGGAAACAAAGGTCATTGATTGGACATTTGTCCTTTATTAATATTATGTTTAATGCTACTGATTTACTGGCATCTCTTGTATTCTGATATATTGTGGGCAACTGAGAGTAGAATACTGTTTGTGTGGGGTAAAATATTTCTATAAATGTTCATTAAGTCACTTAGACTGAAAATGTTGTTTAACTCTTTCATATTTTTACTACATGTCTGCATATTCTAAAAATTAGAAAGAGGGTATTTCCAGCTATAACTGGATTTGCCTATATCTCATTGAAATTGTAACAGTTTTTGCTTTAGGTATTTTGTGGCTGTGTTATTATGTGCATAAACTTTAGAACTGTTATGTTCTCTTGAAGAATTGACCCCTTTCACTATTATATCCATATCACTAAAAACTGGTCATCTTTATCTTTGATAACATTCTTTAATTTGAAATTTAAATTATGTAATACTTATATAGTCCATCCAAATCCTTTGATTAATTTTAGCATTATTTCCTTATTCTTTTAATTTTAACTATTTGTGCCTTATATTTAAAGTGTGCTTCTTGTAAGCATCATAGTTGAGATGTGTTTTCATCCAATTTGACAATCTCCACATTTTTTTTAAATTTTTTTTATTTATTTCTAGGAGAGAGAGAGAGAGACAGCGTGAGCAGGGGAGGGTCAGAGAGAGGAAGTCACAGACTGAAACAGGCTTCAGGCTCTGAGCTGGCAGTCAGCACAGAGCCCGACGCGGGGCTCGAACCCACGAACCGCGAGATCATGACCTAAGCGAAAGTCGGACACTTAACCGACTAAGCCACCCAGGCGTCCCGACAATCTCCATTTTTTAATTGAGGTGTTTCGACCATTTATATTTAGTGTGAATATTCATATGGTTGGGTTTAAATCTTATCATATTAATTGTTTTATTTGTCCCATGTGTCATTTGTTCTCTTTTATCTCATTTTATTCCCTACATTTGAATTAGCTGAATATTGATTTTTCTATCTCATATCCTTGGTTGGTTTATTGGCCCTACTCTATTTTGTTATTTTTGTGATTGCTTACTGGTATATAGTATACTTCTTTAAGTATATTTTTTAACTTAGTAAAGCCTACTTTCAAGGGGCACCTGGGGAGCTCAGTTGGTTAAGCATCTGTCTCTTGGTTTTGCCTCAGGTCATGATCTCGTGGTTCATGAGTTCAAGCACCACACTGGGCTCCACACTGACAATATGGGAATTCTCTCTCTCTCTCTCTGCCCCTCCCTGCTTGTGCTCTCACTCTCTCTCAAAATAAGTAAATAAATTTTAAAAATTTTTAAAAAAATAAAGCTTACTCTCAAGTTATATTATTCTATGACATGTTCAACATGTCACATCAATAGCCTCTACTATCCATAATGCTGTTAAATAATTTCATGTATGATTTCAGTGAAACAATTTGAAAACTCTGCCTAAACTTTTCACTCATGCCTTGGATGTTGTTATATAGACTGAAGTAGATTGAATTTGAGTAAGTGTATTCAATCAGAATGTAAATTCTGAAAAGACAAGATATCAATATAAAACTGATGTAGTAGTATATTTAGGGTCATAAGATTATATTTTGCTTTGGGAAAACTTTTTTCATTACTTCTATCACTAGAGTGAAAAATGTTACTGAAAGATACTCTATCTCCATATATTTATTCTCTTTTTAGTTATGGTCTCACTAGTGTACATAAATATAGCTATATGAGTATACTGTCATTTCAAATATATATAGAGCTGCTCATTTACATAGGAGCTAACTGAAATTCCAGGGCATAATCTAAAGATCTGGATAATTTAAACATGAAGATAGTCATTTTTGCTTAAATCAAATTTGATTACTATACACTGCATAAGCCTATGTGGTCACATATACCTTTGCCCTTTCATAAATCCGCTTTTTACACTTATAAGTTATTTTGGTTAAACTGCTAGAGTCTATGTCCAGGTGACTTAATATAAGAATTTACTTTATCTCTTTGCTGGAAGGCAATGAAGCCCTTGGGCCAAAGCTTATTTAACGTTTAATTTAGAATACTGTTTATAGCCATCAAGATAACCATTTTCTTATGTTGTCTGCTGGCCATGCTTAATCACATTCTTAAGATGAAATGTGTGCTTTCAAATTTGTCCAGAAAATACAAAGGTATTTTGATAGCATGGTCAAATTTAGATTTATGATTAAAGTCATGTGAATATTAGAGGATAATCTCTCATTTTTGCAAACCCCTCTAAATGAAAGAAAAACCTTGCATTATATATTTTCCACTGACTTCTGAGACTAATTAATTTGTAAAGAAATTTAATTTTTTTTTCAAAATTTTAAAATAAAGGTAAACATTAAGGAGAATAAGAATACTAGAAAACTATAACTTCACCCCATTATTACAAAGTACTTTAAAATAACCTAATTTGAAAAATAATAATGCACCTTTCCAACACCTGAACAGGAAGAACTATGAAGTGCACTTTGTATAACTCATAATTTAGCCATGAATAATAACATCCTGAATTTTGTAAGAAAATAAAATGAAGCACTGAAGAATGTATGATTTGCACTGAATACAGAGGAGTGAGGTTTCCAATCTATTGAAATAACATGTCTGTGACAGAATAATGAGTCATGACCAATAGCAGTCATCTACTTGCCAACCAAAGGCACATTTATCCTTCTTAATGTCACCAAAATGATGTCACCCTAGATGTATTAATATACTCCACTTTCATTTTGAAGGTTAAAATGTAGGTGTAAAAAGTGAAATTCTAAAATGGATTAACATAGTACATCATATAATGCCTTCAAGAATCATTTTAGCCCTATTGATAGTACAGAAATAAAATTAGAGTCTGTGGAAAGGAAAGAAACCTTTTCTAATGAATAAAATGGAAATAGCAACAAAATCTTCTGAAGAAGAGTGGGCCCTTAAGGTAAACAGCTAAATGATACGTGGAAAAGTGTTAGCATGCACTCTAGTAAGGAAAGCAAAATTTGTTCATGTTCTAAATCAAATATTAGAAAAACTCTCAATAAGCTGTTAAGATTTCACCTTGGAAATGGATTGCCTATATAGTTGGAAAAGTGATTTCTCTTCATAAAGTGAAAATGTTTAATTAGCCAACTGCAGTGGGAATTTATCATATTTTAAAGCATCCTCAAGTTTGCCGAAGGCTATAGGCCTATTTGAATTAATCAATCCTATATCAAAACAGTAAATCTGAAGATTCTGTATTCCATCCCACATTTCGATATCGATCATCTTACTAGAAAAAGAAATCCTGAACAAATTATTTGTGTGGTATATGAAAAAGAAACCAATTAAGATTACAAAAATAATTATAACTTATATGCTGTTCTTTCTGTTTTCAGTTGTGACTTTT
The DNA here is from genome assembly GCA_017311185.1 of Proteles cristata cristata. Taxonomy (NCBI): domain Eukaryota; kingdom Metazoa; phylum Chordata; class Mammalia; order Carnivora; family Hyaenidae; genus Proteles; species Proteles cristata. Next base: position 175,028 of record JAESUZ010004271.1, on the reverse strand, counting down.
TCCTATTTCCTATTTTATTTTAACTAAACTTATGCTCTTCTTTGGAATATTACCTCAGCTTCTAATTTCTAACGCACCAAAGGCAACAATCAAATTTTAACACAAAGTTCACTTCAAAACATTTCTGGATTCTCATGTCATCAATGTAAACTTTCAACAGTGTGTGCAAGATACACAGATTTTTCTTAAAAGATAATATTGCTTTATTGCAGAATTTAAGTTCTTTGGTTTTTGCTGTTTTTCTGCAGTGATTCGTTATGTCAGATGGTAGCAAAAATATATATATATATATTGGTACTCCTCAGAGAGCTGGCACCAGCTTTTGCCAGCATAAGTAGCAAAATGCTATCATCAAAATTAAGTTTCAAGAGAAACGTTTGAAAGCCTGGATTCAAAAGGGTAGGCTTCTATGGCTTTAGAAATATTGGAGGATGCTCTGCTTAGAATATGTGAAAAAATAGAGGGCTGATGGAGGTGGGCGAGAGGGGGAGGAGAGTGATGAGTATAGGGGAGGGTACTTTTTGGGATGAGCACTGGATATTATATGGAAACCAACTTGACAATAAACTATTTAAGAAAAAAAAAGAATATGCGAAACAATACATATGCAGTATATTTTGCATTTCATCTTAAGCTGGAGTCTAAGATTAGGAGAACTCATTAAAAATTTTTTTAATGTTTATTCACTTCTAAAAAAATACTTTTAATGTTTATTCATTTCTGAGAGACAGAGAGGACACAAGCAGTGGTGAGGCAGAAAGAGAGGAAGACACAGAATCTGAAGCAGGCTCCAGGCTCTGAGTTGTCACCACAGAGCCCAACGCAGGGCTCAAACTCACAGACTATGAGATCACGACCTGAGCTGAAGTCGGACACATAACTAATTGAGCCACCCAGGTGGCCCAAAATATTTATTCCTTTTTGAGAAACAGAGAGACAGAGCACAAGTGGGGGAGGGGCAGGAGCGAGGGCGACACAAATCTGAAGCAGGCTTCAGGCTCTGAGCTGTCAGCACAGAGCCTGACGTCGGCCTTGAACCTATGAACTCTGAGATCATGACCTGAGCTGAAGTAAGACACTTCACCATCTGAGCCATCCAAGAGCCCCTAGAACTTATTTATAAAAATTATTTACCAGTATGTGTGCAAGAAAGATTCATAAAAACTAAGTTTTTTGAAATGTTTGTCAGATTGTCGAAAATATCAATTTATCAAGCAACTTCTGTCTACTTCAAGAAACAACAGGGGCATGTGTTTATATATCTTAGTAGAGTTGGTACAAAACAACAAAGTCTGTAAGAACAACAGCAGGTTCGAGTCAAATGGTCTTCAGTTAATGTTGGTTTTTGGAACAGATGCTCTTTATAAAATCTTAATTGATCATAAAGACAAGTTTACTTCCCAGTGTTCATTTTTCATATTTAATTGACATTATCCACAGTTAAGTTTCTTGTTTAGTTGCAGAAATGTGACTTAAAATAACACCTTATTTTGAAAAAAATATTCTTACTCAAAAATTATAGTTTTGGAACTATTATTTTTAAATAAGTAAAGAGCTGATCATTTTAGAGATTAAGGAAAATATTATTATATTTATCACTAAACTAACAATAAAAACAGTTAAAAAAAAAAACCTTATGGCTTCCACAACATTTTGCACCACTATGTAAACTGAGTTTTCAGTCAGCAATATATTTACAGTGTAAGAATATAAACATAATAATTTGAGATTATTTGATATAATCATATACTTAGGTATGCAAAGAATTTACTATGCAAAATGTAAATATTGCTAAAAAAAGAAACAATATTTTTAACCTTATATTCTATTGTTCTTTAAAACTAAACCATTACTATGTCAGCAATTATATAGTTATTTGCATCTTCAGAGCACCAGAAGTGCTTTTTCTGGAATTTATTGATCATATACCTCTACAAAAATAATTTGTTGAACATGCACTTCTTATATAAAGAACACATAAGTGAGTGTATATATATATGTATACGTACATATGCACGTATATATGTATGTATATATACATACAATTCAATTAGCATATTATGATAGTAAAGATTAATATTCTACAAAATTTAAAAAATTTTTAAATTTGCTTTCAACTCCACCCATTTATCTTCTTGTGTAACTCTTAATCAGACCTTAAGAGTCTAAATATTACAACTACATGTAAGGAAGCTGAAGAACAGACCGCGGAAATTTCTCTAAATATTTTTCCTTGATAGAGAGAGAAAGAGAGTGCATGAGGGGCAAAAGAGAGAGAGATCTTAATCACACTTCACGCCCAGTGAGGAGCCCAATGTGAGGCTTGATCTAAGGTCATGACCTGGGCTGAAATCAGGAGTCAGACACTTAACTCAGACACTGAGCCACACAAGTGCCCTCCTCCAAATAAACATTAAAAAAATGTTTAACGTTTATTTCTGAAAGAGAAAGTCAGAGGATGAGTGGGGGAGGTGTAGAGAGAGGAGACACAGAATCCCAAGCAGGCTTCAGGCTGTGTGCTATCACTACAGAGCTCGACAGGGGTCTTGGACTCACAAGCAGTGAGATCTTGATCTGAGCCCAACCAAGCCTGACTCTTAAACAACTGAGCCACCCAGGCGCCCCTAAATAATTTTCTAAGGAATACCATGAATTACTCAAGTTTTGCCATAACTAAACTTACTTAAAGTCTTAACTTTAAAGTCAAAATGATTTACCATAGATATATCTTGAAGACAAAATACATTACTGTAGAATTTATCAAGATAAATTATAGACATCAATTTTCTAAAAAAGATCATTAAACAAGATCAATAAACCAAATAATTCTTCAGCTATTTAAATTCTGTTTATCATATTTTTGAATTATCAGGGGATCTAATTTCTCTGTGATTAAAATATTGCTGCTTTGAGCTTTTATTTTTTCATCATTCTATTTCATTGTAGCCCTGTAATGTAATTTAATGTAAATGCTCTATTGTGATAATGCAAAATTTTCTGTAACAGTAACCCATTAAAGTAGATTAAAAGTATTTATCATGATCCTCACAAACACCAATAACGCACAAAAAAGAAACCTGGAATATATGATCAGTAGAAACAATTCAGAAAACTCTCCTATTTGTCTACACGTAAAAAAGCCAGAACAGTAACAAACTAAAGAACAAAACCAAAATTTATTTTATAAAATCAATAAAATAAAAATGAAAATTAATCATTTTCATACCTAAAAATCAGAATAAAATTACTTTAATGCTGACCAAACGTCCCTAATTTACCAATATTGTGAGATTCCTATAAAAAATAAAACTGAAATAGACTTTTGATGGATTCTTGTCCCAGTCACACTCTACAGATGGTCTGGCAATGGCATAAAATTTTTCTAAAATACTATACTAATGATGACTTAAATTTTATTATCTCAGACATTATTTTCAATTTAGCATGTTTCCCTCATTTATCTCAACCTTACTACTATCAACTGCTTGTAAGTTTCCTCTCCCTAACATTTAATACTACGTGAAAGTACCTTTAAAGATATTGGTGTCTTTCCATACTTTTTATATTAGAAAATGAATTTTATATTTTTTAGGGGATTGAAAAAACTGTTCTTCCATGTATCTACATTTTGTTTCTCAAAAACGTGTATCTATATCTCAGTATGTATTTCTAAAGGGCAGAGCCTTATTTATTTGTTTATTTTTAAATAAAAAAACTTTTTGTCCAACATTTATTCATTTTTGAGAGGCAGCATGAATAAAGGAGGAGCAGAGAGAAAGAGGGAGTTGCAAAATCTGAAGCAGGCTCCAGGCTCAGAGCTGTCAGCAAAGAGCCTGATGTGGGACTCAAACCCACGAACTGCCAAGATAATGACCTGAACTGTAGTCAGACGCTTAACTGACTGAGCCATCCAAGTTCCCCTATTTTTAAAATATTTTTTAAAGTTAATTTAGTTTGAGAGAGAGAGAGATGCAGGAGGGCCAGAGAGAAGAGAGAGAGAGAGAAACCCCAAGCAGGCTCTGTGCTGTCAGTGCAGAGCCCAACATGGGGCTCAAACTCGAACTGTGAAATTGTGACCTGAGTGAAAACCAGGAGTTGGACGCTTAAACAAGTGGACTACTCAGGCTCCCACGGACAGTAACTTTTTAAAAAACATAACTGCATTACCACAATCACTCACAAAAATCAACAATAAAATGTTAATTTCAACAGTATCAACTTAATGTTCATTTATCCACTTTGATTATTTTACATTTTGTTTCGCATTTTGAGGATTTAAATTAGGTGCATGCATTGTGATCAGATTAGATGTTTTCTAAGTATTTTTTTAATTTCTAGGTTGTTCCTCAAACTGTCTTACTCGTCACATTTTTTTCATTTAGAAGATACCAACATACTTTTTCCCCTTGTAATGTTGTGAGAGAACAGCTTTTGCTTATTATATCATTGTTATGTTGCTTACCATGTTCTTCCCTCTCCTGTACTTTCTATAGATTTTTAATTATATCTAAAAGCTTGTTAAAAATTAGATACAACTTTCTAGCAAGTAGTTTTCCTAGGAAGCATTATATGCTTCTATCATGAAATGAAAAATATTTAATCTATTCAATTCACTGGAATTATTGTCCTTATTGATGCTAAAGTTATCCTGTCTTTGAACTGGGAGAGGCATTTTGAGTTGGCTCCTAAGACCTCTGTACCCAACCCTGAAGTAAACAGATTTCCTAACTTTTATTATGACAAGGTGCTTCAAGCTCACAGTTTAAATTTACCTACTTATATCTATACTTCTCATTTCTTATATAAATGATAGGACGGTATACAGAATTTACTTGGCTATGCTTTGGTCACTTGGCAATATAACGTAAGGATAACTCAGTAAACCCATTATATTTGTTTTCTGTTGTAAATTACTCAGAACAATCTTATGGATATATTATTTCATTAGTTCTTGTGTGTTGCTAACAATGTAAGTTTTTTATGTATTATGGCTGAATAAAAGTTCCTGGTTCACATTATCTTTATTTAAGTATCTTATATAGTTTAGTTGATTATCTCTGGCAAAACCCATTGCTGAGATAGTCTGGTTTTTCCTCCCTCTTGTAAGTGACTCAGCATAAAAATACTTTCAACAAAAGACTTTTTTAAAGTCTAATTACTTTTATTAAGGTATATCTAATATCTTTTAAGGTAAATCTACTACAATTTTTCAGAGTACCTCGTGAACACTTCTATATGTAGTTTCTTTTATTTTTTAAAAAATTTTATTTATCTATTTGAGAGAGACAGAGACAGCAAAGTAGGGAAGGGGCAAAGAGATAGGGAGACAGAATCCCAACCAGGCTCCATGCTGTCAGCCAAGAGCCTGACTCACAAAACCATGAGATTATGACCCGAGCCAAAACCAGGAGTTGGACGCCTAACCAACTGAGCCACCGAAGCACCCCTCTAAAGTTTCAAGAGTGCTTTTAGTTCCAGGAAAATTTTATTCATTATGGCTTTTAATTTTGTTCCTTTGCTTATGTTTTCTTTTTTGAGAACTCTTACTGTACCTATGGTGGATTTCATGCCTGTATTCTATATACATCATCCCCTCAAATTCTAATCAACTCCTTCTCCACTCATATTTGAATTTAAGACATTATTTGCTTTTCGTTGCTCTTTTATTACTCTTTGTAAATTTTTTAAGGTATAGTTGACACTAAATGTATTAATATCAGGTGAACAACATAGTGATTTCACAATTTTATTCTTCTGTTTCTTTTTTAAGTTTATTTATTGAGAGAGAGACAGAGAGAGGGTGTGCGCACAACTGAGGCAGGGGACAGAGAGAAAGAGACAGAATCCTAAGCAGGGTCAACACTCAGTGCTGAACCTGATGAAGGGCTCAATTCTATGACAGTGAGATAATGACCTGAGTTGAAACCTAGAGTCGGATGCTTAACCAAGGCCACCCAGTCAACACTATTCTGTCTCTCTTAACTTACTCTTTATATCCAAAATTTATTTTACTTTCATTAATAATTCATTTTCTTTTACTTATTTTTTATATTCAAGTTAGTTAACATACAGTGTAGTATTGGTTTTAAGAGTAGAACCCAGTGATTCATCACTTACAAGTAACATCCAGTGCTCATCACAAGTGTCCTCCTTAATGCCCATCACGCATTTAGCCCATCCCTTCACCTACTTCCCCTCTACCAACCTTGTTTGTTCTCTGTCTTTGAGAGTCTCTTATGATTCGCCTCCCTCTCTCTGTTTATCTTATTTCTCTTTCCCTTCCCCTATGTTCATCTGTTTTGTTTCTTAAATTCCACATGAGTGAAATCATATGGTATTTGTCTTTCTCTGTCTGACTTATTTTATTTAGCATAATACACTCTAGTCTTAACCACATTGTTGCAAATGGCAAGATTTCATTCTTTCTAATCACCAACTAATATTCAGTTATATAGATCACCTCGGTGGATGGACATTTGGCTCTTTCCGTAATTTAACTATTGTTGATAGTGCTGCTATAAACAATGGGGTGCATGTGTCCCTTCGAATCAGTATTTTTGTATCCTTTAGATAAATACCTAGGACTGCAGTTGCTGGGTCATAGTAATTCTTTCATCAATCGTGTTATGTTTCTTTATGAATCTCTCTTTTCCCAAATTAAATAATCTAAGGTTATTTCAATACTTCCTTTTTTAGTTTGCTATTAAATATGAAACTACATGTTTTACTTGTTTGGTGTACATCTTTCTGTTTTGATTTTCATTCTGAGCCTTTATCATTTCCTAAGATAGCTCCCCATGTAATTTAGCCAAAATCCTTTTCTGTTGCTCATTTTTAAGTGAAGAGAGATTTTCTTTACTGTTCAGTATATGGAGTAAACACTACCACCCCCTCTTTTTAGTTTTCCAAAAGGCTAAAAAATACAGCCTCTTGCTTTCTGAAATCTACCTTCTCTGCTCAATGATCCATTTAATTTAAATATTCCATTTATCATACCATATTTTTACTCCCTTGCTTAATTTGGGCCTGTGCCCAGCAGCTTTTCATTGTGTGGCTCAGTCTTAGGATTTCAAGATTTCATAGAACCTAGATTTTCTTAGTATCTTCAGATCTTGAAGTGGACTCAATGACTTCACCCATAAATTCAGGTACATAAACATCTCTCAAGAGTCAGCTTCTATTCTTAGACTCACCTGACAAATATTGTTACATGGGCATCGGCCTGTTCTTGTGCCATCAGACACCACACTGCTTTTCCCCTCACCAATGCTAATCTTGTAGCTTTCATTGCTTTATCTCTACCCACTTGCATTTTGAGGTTGGTGGAGGATAACTGTCATGTAGTTTTGGTATACACGCTGGTTTGGTTTTTTCTATCTTATTTGTACTGTTTATACTTATTTGTTCTCTACCTATATGACTTACATTGTATTCACCATATATCTTTTGTCAAAGCTCCCGGTCATATATTTTTACTGTACTTTATAAAATATCAGGGTATGTTTGAATGCATGAGGAAATGCGTGTGCAAAATTAAACTGGTAATGCTCACTGGCAACTCATTTTCTTAAAGACATTGGTAAACACCTGTTTAAATAACTTAATGTTGAACTGAGGGTTGCTGGAGGGGATGTGGGCAGGGATGGGCTAGATGGGTGATGGGTATTAAAGAAGGCACTTGTGATGAGCACTGGGTGTTATATGTAAGTGATGAATCACTAAATTCTACTCCTGAAATTAATATTACACTATATATTAACTACATAGAATTTAATTAAACACTTGAAACAATAAAATAAATAAGTAAAAAATAAAAAGAAATATAAATAAATTAATCAATGTTCAACTCTTAACTAATCACTTTGGCAGAATGGGAGAAGTTGCTTGTCAACACATGGGATAATTCACAAGACTCACTGCTTTAGGGTAATAAGATATGTCTTCCAAGGTAATCAAGATTAAGAAGTTATAATTTGTACTCTTCTCTTGTGTCTTGAAGTTACTTGCTCCAAGCTATAATTAGAATTCTGGTTAACATATTTGAACAAATAATAAAAATGGTAATATTATATGCCAGATGGATCTGGCAAATTTTATCCTTAAACTAAGGAGTTAGACAATCCTCAAAAAGTCAAATATGGTCACAAATTACAGTATAATTCCACTAAGTATGACTAACAGTCTCATGCATTTTAGAAATTTTATATAATAGTTATCCAAATCTTATTACTGGTAGCATATACTTTAATAATATTAAAAATATAAAAAATGCATATCCAAATTTTATTTAACAGGCACAATAAAATACTTGGGACAACAATAATACTTTTTATCAATAATGATATGACAAACTGGCATTTATTACTTCACATTAGGGAGAGAAGAGTTTTTGGTTTTTATTTTGTTTGTTTTTTAACATGGATGATGTATGGCACTAGAGAAAACCTTCAAATAATTTATAAAACATGCCTTATTTATCTAACATCCTTCTTATGTAACTGTTTCACAAAATATATCAATATTTTCTAGGTAAACTACATTTATCATCTACTATGATATCTACAAAATTTATGAATCACTAACATCATGAGGAAAGATAACAAGGGTTAGAAATTAATTTGTAACTCCCATGCAATAGGCCATGAAAGACAAATATTCTTCACATTAATGATCTAAGTATGTCTATCCTCTATAACATAAAATAGCTGAGTGGTTCATCTGCATTCAGTACCACTAATACAACATGAAGGAGAAAAAGATCAGAAATCTAAGCAGCAAAGATAAAACAGGAGTATGAGATATTACCAGACTTGTGGATTTTCATAATAAATCAGTCTCTAAGATTTCCCCTAGTAAAGCAGTTGTATGAGATATGATGTGAAACTCACAGATTGCATCATTGATAAAATTCTGTTAATATTATACATAGATTTTGCACGTTTATTTATTTTTAGGTGAAAGTGCATATGCAAGTATAAAATACTTATAGCAAGAAATAAAATTCCTTGAGTAAGAGAAAAACAGACATTATCTTTTAAAATAGGCCCTCCATCTTCCCTTAGAGGGAAAGACTCCTTAGAGTACCAACAAAAAGATAGACATTGAACTTAATGACTAGAGTTTAATTTTACAGTAGAAGAGAAGAGAAAGCAGAAATTTTTTGGAACAGCCACAAGAGATTCACCACAAAACTGTCAGAGCTGAGAAATGGGAAATCTGTTTTAACATCAGATGCGAGGGAGGAGATGAAGACTTTTAATATCACCACTCTGGTGCACCAGCAATAAAACAGGGATCTTGCAGCATCTGTTCAAAGTCTGATGTAATTCTTCGGTGAGTATTCCCTTAGAACAATATAATTTTCTAAACTATCAACCCTGGAGTGTGCAGTTCTTCAGAGAAGGTTAAATTTTCCTCTCAGTTATAGAGATTTGAAAATGCCACTGCTAATTACATGGAAATATTAGACACTTCATGAATCCATTTGGTAGAACTATTTAAATTGATGCAGATGGCTTCATTTATCTAACAAATCTCTCTCAGGCTAGGGAGCAGAATCTTCAGTTTGCATCTGAACTCTGGTATCCTAATTTAGGGCACTGCTGAAAAAAAATTCTCCCAAACCTTAATTTAGAAATGATTATTTGCAGAATGAAAAATGAATAACTAATAAAATAGTCTTTTATGGAACTAATAGATGTCATGAATGTCGAGGACACCATAACAAAAATCAGAAAGTAAATTTACAACCAACACATTAGAAGGACTTCTTTCTAACTTTCTAAAAAATATATAGTCCAGTGGTAAATATATTACTTTAATGAAAAAGATTATATTAATGTCCTTGTGTTTTAATTTTCAGAGAATAATTCCCAAAATCTCTATTGTAAAATCGTATCTCCATATAAAGACATATATGAATCTTCATAGCAGCCTTAATCATAATAGCCTAACCTATAAACAGTGTAAATAACCATCCAAAAAATGGTTGGATGATAAACAAATTTTGGTGCAGTCACACAACGGAAAACTTCTCAGCAATGTAAAAGAACATACTGATACATGCATCAACATGGATAATTCTCAAAACATTATATGTCAAGAGAAACAATGCAGAAGAAAGCCTATATACTATATAAATCAGTTTATGAAATTCTAGGAAAAGTTAAAAGCTGGTTAACGGAGAGCAGATCAGAAGTCTCCTAGAACCAGGGTGAGGCAAGGCCCAAAGGAAATTTTTGGTGTGACAAAAATATTCTTTATCTTCATTGTGATAATACAAGCATGACTATATACATTTGAACACTTAAAAATGGTGGATTTTCGGGGCACTGGGTGGCTTAGTTGGTTAAGCGTGGGACTTTGGCTCTTATCATGATCCTACAGTTCTTGAGTTCAAGCCCCGCATCGGGCTTTCCGCCATGAGCACAGACCTGCTTCAGATCTTCTGTCCCCCTCTCTCACGCTCTGGCCTCTCCCTACTCACAGTCTCTCTGTCTCTCCTTTCTCAAAAATTAATAAACACTAAAAATATTTTTTTAAAGTGGCAGATTTTTGCACATGTGAATTATACCCTAATAAAAACAAGGCAAAAAAATATGATCTAGGTCTGGTGGTTTAAAACAAAACAAAACAAAACAAAACAAAATGAAACAAAACAAAAAAACAGTTAGTACAAAAACATGTGCACTAAAATGACATTTTGGTTTGTAATCTTAAGCATTCATAGCAATGTGGAAGAAACTATTATACTTGCAGCGAAATATATTGTGACCAATTTTCTGACCTATAAACCTACAGAGGGATAAAGAAGTGAGAAAAACTCTTTTCCTCCTAAAGAGGAAACTCTGGGCTCTTAACACAGGAAGACTTCCCAAAAGAGCCCATGTTGCTCTTACTCTTGCCCTGAGGACAAGACTAGGGTTGCAGAGTGGTGACCTCCCTTCCCTGCATGAGTTGCCATCGAATGCAGACAGCTATTATACCCAAACCTATGGGCTGTTAACTCAGGGACCCCCAGCAAGGGTCCCTTTCCTTGTTTTCAGCCATTCAGGGTGCATACTGTCTGTGATAAATAGTACAGAAATGGATGAAAGCATTTTCACAAATAAATAATATCTAAACTACTCAATTTTTTTATTAAAATGTTTATTTGTTTGTTTATTTATTTATTTATTTATTTATTTATTTATTTATTTTGAGAGACAGAGCATGAGAGACAGAGCTGGGAGGGAAAGAGAGAGACACAGAATCTAAAGCAGGTTCCAGTTATTTATTTATTTATTTATTTATTTATTTACTTATTTACTTATTTATTTATTTATTTTGAGAGACAGAGCATGAGAGACAGAGCTGGGAGGGAAAGAGAGAGAGACACAGAATCTAAAGCAGGTTCCAGTGTCTGCGCTGTCAACACAGAGCCCAATGCGGGGCTTGAACCCATGAGCCATGATATCATAACCTGAGCCAAAGTTGGATCCTAAACTGACTGAGCCACCCAGGCACCCCTTTTATTTAAAAATAGTTTTTTTAACAATTATTATTTTTCTTTCTTTTTTGAGAGACAGAGCACAAGCTGGGGAGGGGCAGAGAGAGAGGGAGACACAGAATCTGAATGTCTGTACTACTCAATTTTAAAGAGGCTAGACTATGATGAAAAATCATGGTCAACTCAATCTTTTATATCCTGCAGGTAATTTTATATTATTTAAAGTAATTTGGATCCATTTTCTTCTTACCTTGGGTGTAGCAGTTTAAGAAATAGCAAGAGAAAATTTAGTAATATCTATTTCTTCCAACGTTATGGCTCCTTGAAAGCAATCTTCCAGTTTAAACAAGATTTTTTCATGAAACTGGTCTTCATCTTTATGTTTTTGTTTTTACCTCAACCAATTAAATATTTCCTAGTAATTTCCCAGTAATTTCAAACAAGTTACTGTTCCTTAGGCAACAATACATTTTGGCTATAAAAATTAATGAACTAAATCAGCTAACATCTTTACCTTCTCTGCCAACTCTAAGAGTATATAAGCCAATGTACGTGAGCATGTGTATGTGTATGTGTATAATATGGAAATGCATAGGTTACACCTCTGATCAGTTCAATGAAAATTAATACCACCCCACAGTCACCTTAATAATATTAAGAATTCCTCAAGTTTAATTATTATGATCCAGATTATTATGTTACAGATATAGAGTTGCCCATAAAACATAGTTTTGCTTTATCCATGTTATGAAATCTTCTTCCTTAAGACAAAGTTTAATCAAAATAAAAGTTTCTATATGCTTTGTTTAAGATTGTTATGGTTATAATTATTTTTTAAATGTGGATATCACTTTTAATCTAAAATGTATAGAATTAAGATCCTGAAGATATATTTTTAAATTTTTTTCATTAATTTATTTTTGAGAGAGAGAGACAGAGTGTGGAAAGGGGGGCAGAGAGAGGGAGACACAGACTCTGAAGCAGGCTTCAGGCTCCTAGAAGTCAGTGCAGAGAACGAAGTGGGGCTCAAACTCACAAACTGTGAGACCATGACCTAGCCGAAGTCAGATTCTTAACTGACTGAGCCACCCAGACACAGTGAGATCCTGAAAATATTAACTTAGCCCAAAGCAGACTGTGTCTGTTTAGTTGATGGCCTCTTATTCTTTATTGTTTGCTTCCTGGTTTGGTAGTGGTGACTGTTGACTGAGTTTGATTTAAGAAAATATGATATTGGCGGTGCTGCTGCAGAAATAAATATGTCTCACACATTTTAGTAATATTCAGGGAAGTAGAAATGAGAGCTACTCAGGTATTCAAACCCTGGAACATTTTTACTTATTTTAAATAATTGTAGCTCTAAATTTTTTTTAAGGTAAACAGGTGAAAGGAAAAAAATTAAGAAAAACTGAAAACTATCCCAAAGAAGTGCCAAATAACTGAAAAAAAAATTTTTTTAAACATGCAAAACATACAAAAGGAAGAGAAAACAGTAAGCTTAATTTTGAGAAAGAAGCAGCAGCAAATATAGGGCATAATAAGCTTAGAAATGTGAACATAAAAACTTATAGAGATAGTCCAAATTCCCTAAATCAATGGTTACATGTTGTTTTTGTTTTGTTTTGTTTTTAACCCCATAGTAATGATAGAATTGTAGATGTCAGCAATTAGATACCTATAGGTTAGGTGTGCCTTATGTGGGGTGAACCATATGCAAGAATACTGGCATACATTCACAGTTCATCTCAAAACCGTGATCTCAAAACAAAAAAAATTTAAATGTTAGTATTACCAAAATTAAAATAAGTGCTGTTTGCACAAAATATATACGGCACTATAAATATCTTTGCAAGTAACATTTCAACAATAAATATACTAACAAGAAGTCTTGGGGTGGCTCAGTCAGTTAGGAGTCTGACTCTTGATTTAGACTCAGGTCATGATCTCATTGGTTTGTGGGATTGAGCCTCACGTCAGGCTCTGGCCTGACAGCATGGAGCCTGCTTGAGATTTTGTCTCTCCCTCACTCTGCCCCTCCCCTGCGCTCTCTCTCCCTCTCTTTCTGTCTCTCTCAAAATAAATAAATAAACTTAAAAATAAGTCTAGGTGATTTCTGATATTTAGATATTAAAAAGAAAACATACATGGATGTGTGTCCCGAACTGATTTGTGGTATGCTACTCCTGTAACTGGGTTAAATGCTGGTTACCAGCAGTGTTAGACAGTTAGAAGCACAGTTCACAGAGAATGCTTTGTGAAGGGCATCCCTAAAAGTATACAAAACTTTGTCCCAGCCACAGAAAGCCAAGTGGTGCAACTGATGGTGTTCATAGCAAAATATATAAAGTTTCATTTGTATCCTGGGTTTTTCATTTTCCACGGTCTTTTTGATTTCACTCTTGGTGAACCAAATCAGAAAGCATAAGTAAACTCAGTAATACTATCCATTAGACTAAGGAGTTTGGCTACTTTGCCTTCTCTGGGTTCTCTTTAGCGTCATGAACTATAATCAGAAAACAGAGCTCTCTACTTTTTATCAAGGGTTGTCAAGATCTCAAACAAAATTTGAACATGACAACACTACTCAACTACGAATGATTCATGTATTTATGGCTGATAAAACTAGATTACTATTAAACTTTTGAGTGACTTGTGAAATTAAAGAAAACAATAAAGAAAAAACAGAGTACAAAGTCAAAAACATCACTGCAACTAATGAAATTCAGAATCTGAATTAGTGCTGATAGTGCACTTGAGTTAAGTGCAAGATTTTTCTCTTTAACATTCCCACTCTGGGCCCATTATCCTCTTAACTGTATCTCTAAATTCCCCACGCTGCACTAGAATAAGTAGTCCAAGTTTCTCTTCAAAGAACTTGGCATCTATTGGGGTCAAGTTCTAACAATTGAAAACAAACATGTAACATTATCTTTCTAAAAATGTACAAATAACAATCTTTTCATCAAAAGCTTTTCTTAAAGTTTAAATATCATTATTTTTTTTAAATTTTAGATCACCATTTTTACTTGGTTTGACATTAAAATTACCCATAAAACTAAAAATGTAGTAGTTCTTACAATGAGCAAAGTAAAGGTATTTAGGAAATTTTTCCCTCTCATTTGACCTATTATATAGACCCAGTTTATTCATGTCTATCTGTGTGGATCTATTGCTTTGCTTTGGTGATTCCTATAGGTCTACTGGAATTTGTAATGTGTGGACAAAGCAAAGATTGGGTCCAGTTTAAAAAAGCAAAGCAAATATTAATACTTAAAAAGCATATGTTGAGAGAGATTAGCCAACTAAACATATATGTAGCACTAAATAATATAAAATATATTACTAATATATGAATGTATATCAATAAATTGAATCACCTTAGGATTCTGCTTAGAAATTCTTCCCTAACATAGGAAACTGGTAAAGAAAGAAGTCAATGGGCACATAGATTGCAGGTAATCTTGATGGTACTATACTGTATAACTTGATCCCTTATCTAAATTCCACCATCTATAAGAAATGTAGGAAATGACTGATGAAGCAACAAACTCAGTTAATGTTCTCAGTACAAAAATGCCACATGGTCTTTTTCTTGGCTAAGACAATCAACAAATATGACCCCACTCTTGGACTGGGGCAGTACTTTCAGTATGGTGCAATTCCTTCCCCTTCTGGGACCTATGTAACATCTCTGAAACATGCCATAGCACTTGCTTTCTCAGGTTGTAATAAAATTAAGAAACCTTACAAAGAAATTAGAATTACCTAACCAATTAACCTTGAGTCTCGTGGCATTAAAGTAGACATTCAAAGGTACAAAGGCCATAAACCAGCTTTATGACTAGCTTGATACTTTTTAAGTCAGACATTCTGGAAATCTTTGAGTTGTCTTTCTTGGAAGCTTTTTCCTTTACTGACAACTTTGAGACAGAGTTTTGACATATGCTTCAAAATAAGGTGCAGATAAATAACAAAAAATCAAAACACCAAATACACAAACCCACACAAAACCCAGAAATTTTCAAAGTCTGTAGTAATTGGCATGAGAGGGCAGCAGAAACACGAGAGAACAAATCCAGTATTAGAAAAACTGCTCACAATGTTGAGAATCTTTTAATTTTATAAATAAAATTGTGGGAATGTGCCCAGTCACCTAGTGTTGTATAAGTAACCATGTCAAATTTGGCTGCCTAAAATAGCAAGCATGTTACTATGCGGGTGGATTCTGTGGGTGAGGGATTTGGACAGAGCACAATGGGGATAATGTGTTTTGCTCCCAGAACCTAGGACTCCAGCGATCTGTGATCACTCAAATGGCTAGAGGTCCATATCATCTGGAGAGTTCTTTACTTGCATGTGTAATGCCTGAGCTGGGATGACTCAAAGGCTGGGCTCCACTGGGATTTCCCACTGGTACCTATGCAAGGCCTCTCCATTTAACTGGCTGAAGCCTGCTTTGGATTCTGTGTCTCCCTCTCGCTCTCTGCCCCTCGCCCACTCGCACTCTGTCTCTCTGTCTTTCAAAAAATAAACATTAAATAAAAATTTTTTAAAAATCTGTAATTCTGATTCACAACATATAAAACACTGCCACCTCATGCTCTGTCAATGAAGCTTATGAAGGCCTGAGCTTGGATAGATAGATTTATAGCATTTGTTTCTTTATTCTTAGGTCAAAGCCCACTATAATGAATTACAAACTATTTATACATAAAAGGGTTGAAGATGCAAAAACATAAGAGACTCTTAAATATGGAGAACAAACAGATAGTTACTCAGGGGTTGTGGGGGGGGGGATGGGCTAAATGGGTAAGGGGCATTAAGGAATCTACTCTTGAAATCACTGTTGTACTACATGCTAACTAACTTGGATGTAAATAAAATAAATAAATATTTTTAAAAAGGGTTGAAGATATTAATGTAAAAATTATTTCTCACTAGTATGATGATATATTTCACTCTTCGATTCAAATCTGACTATTTTAATTGTTTGGTCACTTGGAGTCCTAATATATCATACGCTGAAATAACCTTGTGTTGGTTCGCCATTGAAATAGGTTTCCTTGTGTTTTCACAAAATAGATGTTTGCAATCCAGTGTTCCTTATCACATGTGCCACTGCTCAGGTGGAACTGTTTATCTAATTTCTCAAAATCCAGATCCAAGAAACAGACAAATGCAGTGAATAAATAAAAAATAAATTCCCACTTAGCTGTAATTTCTGATATACTCTTTGTCCTTTACAAACTCAAGTGATTCTTTTTAATTTTTAATGTTTTATTTTTGAGAGAGAGAGAGCTCAAGAGAGCTCAAGAGAGAGAGGGACCGAGAGAGAGGAAGACACAGAATTGGAAGCAGATTCCAGGCTCTGAGCTGTTAGCACAGAGTCTAACGCGGGGCTTGAACTCATGAACCGTGAGATCATGACCTGAGCCAAAGTCAGACATTTAACTGACTGAGCCACCCAGGCACCCCAAGTGATGTTTAAACAAAGAATAACGCCTATTCCTCTATCTGTGTTTGGAAGTCATGATGGGGCTAGGCATTCTTTCCTGCAGAGGGGAGCTGAGAAAAAAGTATTGCTGATCTTCGGTGCAGTTTATTAGGGGCACAGCTAAAATTAAAATCAGGGTGTCTGGGCTCTTGATTTTATGGTATCACAAGTTGCTTTGTTGTTGGGGATATTAAAAAGTTGAAACAGAAGTCTACATAACCGATCCCAGTCTGACTGACAGGCAGTGAGCACGGCCTCGCCCCTTCAGGATTTGAGAGACTAACCGTGCTGTTTGATGTGAGGCATAGCCCAGAAGCCAAATGAGAGAAGGATGACTGGTACAGGGTTCACACCCACCAGGCAGGAGCATCACTTTGAAGGTTTTCAGTTGATTTTATTGTTGATGAAAATCAAATTGCCATGAAATCAGAAAGGATTTACTAAAGTAGCCATCACCAAATACAGAAGATATATTATAAAATAGAAACTCCACATGATATTAGCACATCAAAGAGAGACAGGCTTGCCTAGAGAATTATCACAATTTCAAATAAAACTCCACCAAACGGCACTTTGCCTTTAACATATAATCACTAGCATGCTCTAGGACTACATTTCATAATTTCTACCGAGCTTATTAATGGAAATGCCAGAATACCTGTCATTACAACACCATTTATTTGCAACATGTCTATTTATGATTTCCATTTAAGGACAATGGAAGTATGCAAGAAATTTGCTTTGATACTTTCCTGCTGTTTCCTCACTGTTTTCTGGGTGTGTTGAGCTTTTGTCTGATTTTCTCTAACCTCTCACACCTTTTTTTCTTGAAGATAGTATGTTTGCTCCTCACTCTTTTCAAAGATAAGCCTGTAGACCACTGCTTCCTCTGTTCTCCCTCACCAATCTCTGCCATCAGCGTCACTAAAAATAGCAACACTCAATCTGAAGCTACAGTAAGTTACCTCTGAAGACTGCTCAGAAGCAACCGCTAGTGAAGCCAGCAGCTGCATGGTTATTTCGAACTGGCTGGCCATATGGTGGATGAGGGACGTAGACTTAAAAGAAATTTCTGAACTGCCAGTTAGTTTCCTGAGATATTCTGAAATATTGCAAACATGCTGTGTATATTACCTCCTAATTTTCTCTAAGAATACCTTTATCATCACAATTTAGAAGTCAGCTTCTGTTCAAGCATTCCTGGATAGTTTTAGGTAAAATGTGAGTTCATATATTCAGTGATCTGACTACTATGGGAGTAAAATATTGAATATATGGTAAGATTTTGCCACTGGTATTACCTTGGATATTACCACATTTCATTTTGCTTTGGTTTTTGTTTTCTTTCTTTGCTTACAGAATTATTGGCTAGGTATGAAACTAAAAGGAATATTTCCCCCATATCCATCAAAACCAAAACAACACAAATAAAATCATTAAACTTGGTAGAATCTTCTTACTACACTAAACCATGAGAACTGATTTCTGTATTACGCAATTTTATAATGATCTTATAATAAATATTAAACCATCGTGTTTTTCTAAGGATGAAAACGCCTTATTAGAATTACAAAAATAAAATTAAATGAGTATGTCACTCTTTCCACCTACTAATTCAATGATTGATGACTCCTTAACTTTTTTAAAATAAAGTGTTAAAGAGATCAGGATGTTTAACTAAATAAAAGTTTTGTGAGGGCTTGACTCATGTCTAATACTTATTTTCTATAGAGTATGATATTTAATCTACAGATGAGCACATAGCAGATGTGCAAGACTTTTACATAGTTATTTTGTCCTGACTTAGACAACTATCCAAATATCTCCTTTTTGTCATGAAGCAAAGATCAAGTTTAAGACATACATTGTGTAACATCTTGATAGCAGAGCCAACACAGGAAAACATTCTGTCTTATTTTAATCCATAATAATTATTAAACTGTGCTGATTCATTTATGTATTGTCTGTCTCTCCCATTGGAATGTAAACTCTAGGAGAAGTATTTTTGTCATACTCATTACTATGACCTGGAACTATGGATGACGCAGAGTGTGGCACATAGCAACAAATACTTCTGCAATTGATGTATGAATATATCCCTGTGTGGCTGTATAAATACACTGACACAGAGATAATTCCACAGAAGATTCAGATGAGTTTTATTTCTTGTTAAAAGAATAAAATCACATATAAAATCTTCCTTCCTGGTCATGTCATGTTGGGAAGAGGTAAAATAATGGCACAGAAATCAATGTTTTACCAAGGATTTATTTTTTATTTTAATCAAGTGTTTACTAAGGTGAACTTTTACATACCCATGTCTGTGGTTTTATTCCAGTTTTGCGCCCACCACCCTTGGCACTTAAGCTCTTATCTAGATTCTAAAAAATGTAGTTGATAGTGCAATACATTATTGTTGTTGTTCTTTTTTAAATGTTTTTTAAATTTTTTATGTTTTATCATTTTTAAGAGAGACAGACCATGAGCAAGAGAGAGGCAGACATGGGGAGACACAGAATCCAAATCAGGTTCCAGGCTCTGAGCTGTTAGCACAGAGCCCTATGTAGGGCTCGAATCCATGAACAGTGAGATCTTGACCTGAGCTGAGATCGGAGGTTTAACTGACTAAACAACCCAGGTACCCCTATTGTTGTTCTTAAATGTGCTTATTTTCTTTCATTTTGTGAAAAAAAAAAAAAAAACCCAGCAATGAAAATAACTGAAGCACAGACAAACATGATAGATCACCCAAAAGTAATCAATGAGAGCCTGGATTTTAAGCAACAGCTAATATCAGCAAATTAAACCTAATGGAAACTTAATAGAACCAAATTTGTTTCCTCCTAGATTTTCAAATACTTATTCTTGTACCTAACATGCTCACAGGAAAAAGGAATCCAGCGTAAAACTTTGTGAACAGAAAAAAATTTACAAATATATGGGAATAAACAACGAGCACTCATTTACTTTGAAAGCTATGGAGGAAGGGACTACACAGATACTCTGAGTATGCAAAGCTGACAGGGACATTTCTCTGGCTGGTGGGAGTGTACAGTTTAATGAGAGAAACCAAACATTTCAATAAAATATGTTGTGATGAGAGGATTTAGCTGATCACAGGAGTCCAGGAAAGTCATGTTAGGGAGATGATGCCTGATCTAAATCTTAAGAAAGTCTGAAGAGTATAAAAAGCACACAATATGAAGTTTACACTGTAAGATTGTGAGCTATCTGTTCAGTGACATTTCCCACTATAAATTTCTTCAAGATTTCACATTAATAGTTACAAGAGAGAGCTCCTAAACAATTTTCTAAGTAATTCCCACAGTCAGAAAAAAATGTTTGAATATTATATTTTCCATAGTACATACTGAATCAGAAGAGCACGACCTGATCAAATAATGCTACCCTCACACATCATCCCTTTCTAGATGAATCGTTAAAGATCATGTATGTATAAATCTCTATAAATAGTTGTTATTTTTCCAAAACAGTGAATTCTAACACCCTGAAAATTGCTTTCACTTTATAAAATGGGACAATGATGTAGTTCAGATGTGAAATAAATCATTTCAAATATCAAAGTTCATATATTTCTTAGCTTATTTGTTCTTTTGATGTCAGGTGAATTGAAATATTTAAGAAAGTAAATGGAATTCTCTTAGATTTGAAGATGAGTATTTGAAATTGCTTTAGGTAAGAAGGCCAAAGTGAAATGGAGCAGAGAGATAAAAAGAGAGAATGATACAATGGATGCGATCAGATGACATAGTTGAAGACAGAAAGGGGATCCAGACAGGGAATTAAAGAAAATGAGCATGGGCATATAGAACTTTCTACAGAGGACACAGAAAAAGTGAAAAGATTTGACAACATCTTACACAAAGGACTAAAGAGAATAAAGACACAGAATTAGATGTTCGGGGGGGGGGCGGGCGGGAATAAGGTGGGTAATTGATTTTTATGAAAATAGAAGAATCGACAGAGAGTGCAATAGGGTAGTCCCAGAAGGTGAAAATCACAGGAAATGATGGGAGAAGAGTACAGATGTGCTTGTGAGTTTGGCCATCAGTGTTACAGGGAGCCTTCTGCATGTTCTAAGTATCAAATTCCAAGTTCAGTACCTTTGCTTTATCTCTCATTGATCCTTTGCCCAGGATAGACATTTTAGCACCTGTTTCTTCTTGTAGTCTCTTCAAGGAGTTTCCTCTTGGTCCAAGCAATTTCCCCACAAAATTGAACTAGGAAACAAAATCAATAGAATTCTGTTTTAAAGTAGAAAAAAGTAATAATTTGCACCAAAAATAAATAATGTGTTATGAGTTTTTCAGGCCTTACCATGCAGAAGAGAGTTATGCCATTCACACACAGAATACACACACATGAAACTACTTCAGATCTTCTAATCTAGGATGATTTTTAAAAAGGATGCCTCTTTCTAAAGGATTGCTAAAATCAATAATATATTGACCATGTCATATACTTACAAAAAAGAAATTAGGGAGAAGCACTATGGATACAAAATTTTTAAAAGCTTTTTCTCTCCAAGCAGATTATTGAAACAAAAACAAACAATTATGCTAGATTATGCACCTTCAAAACTGCAAAGATTAGTATTTTAAATAGATTTTTATTTTTTAATGTTTATTTATTTATTTTGAGAAGTTGAGATCGCAAGAACAGGGTAGGGACAAAGAGAAAAGGCAAGAGGGAATCCCAAGGAGGCTCCATACTCACTTGCTAGTGTGGAGCCCGACACGGAGCTCGATCTCACAAGTGTGATTGTGAGATCAGGACCTGATCCCAAATCAAGAGTCAGTTGCTTAACTGACTGAGCCACCCAGGCACCCCATTTTAAATAGATTTTTAAAATAAAATTTAATATTCATTTTTGTTAAGCATTGTCTGTGCCCATAACATTCTATTCCAAAAGTCATGATTATGAATGAAGTGATTCAACTATTCTTCAATCTTACATTCTGTATGTTAAATAAAGACTTCTTCTTAGGATCAGCAAATGAAAGATGTGATCACGTTTACAGAAAAGTTTAAAACACTACTGGTCGTGCGTATATACAAAATAGTTTCTCTAAACGAAATTCTAGGGGATCTACTGAGTTTGTTATTCTTCCTGAATATAGTTAAAAACAGGTGAAATAAAAGCAGTTATTGGAATATTTTGTCAGTTACTAACATACACCATATGACTTGGATAATCATTCACTGATTGATTTGAAAAATAGAAAGGGCACCTGGGTGGCTCAATCGGTTAAGTGTCTGACTTCATTCAGCTCAGGTCATGATCCCGAAGTCAGGTCCATGGATTCAAGCCCTGTATCTGGCTCTATGCTGACATCTCAGAGCCTGGAGCCTGTTTCAGATGATATGTTTCCCTCTCTCTCTCTGTCCCTCCCCGTTCTCTCTCTCTCGCTCTCTCTCAAAAATAAATAAGCAATAAAATAAATTTAAAAATATAATAAAAAATAGAAAGGGCTTAGAATGCACCAAAAACTGGAGAATACACCAAAAATTGTGTTGGGTAAATGAAAAGCAAAGACAAATAAAATTAAGTAACTGCTACCTAAATGAGAGTTTTTCTCCATTTATTTTAAAATCTATAATCCTGTCATAAGCCACACCATACTGAATGGTGAAAGACTAAATGCTTTTCTCCTAAGTCCAGGATAAATTCAAGGATGTCTGCTTTCACCACATTTATTTACTATTGTACTAAAATGTACATTGTTGTACTCATAGGGAAGTAGGTAAATGGAACAGTATGAAGTTCAGAAAGACTACACTTAGAAGTAAATTGATTTCCAACAAAAGTGCCCAAGCAATAATATTTGAAAAGCAAATCCTTTTAGCAAATGGAGCTAGAATAATTGGATATTCATATGCAAAGAAAACAAAAGAAACACCAAAACAAACCAAACACAAAGAAACCTTTTCTGTCCTACTTCACTCTAAGGCAAATTTTATTTTGAGATATATCATAGATCTCAACATAAAATCTAAAACTATAAAAATTCTAGTTAGAAAGCATTCAAGAATGCCATTGCTAAACTGGAAAGAGTTACTTAATAAGAAGCAAACAGCACTCACGAAAGCTTTTGCTGATCCAAAAACCACTAAGAAACTGAACAGACAAGCCACAGACTGGGAGATGATACTCTCTGTACATCTGAAAAATGATTAGTTTCTAAATATAACACTGTATGTTAACTAACTGGAATTAAAATACAAACTTTATTTATTTTTTTAACGTTTATTTACTTTTGAGACATAGAGAGACAGAGCTTGAGCAGGGGAGAGGCAGAGAGAGAGGGAGACACAGAATCTCAAGCAGGCTCCAGGCTCTGAGCTGTCAGCACAGAGCCTGATGCGGGGCTCAAACTCACAGACCTCGAGATCATGACCTGAGCCAAAGTTGGCCACTTAACTGACTGAGCCACCCAGCTGCCCCTAAAATACAAACTTTAATAAAGTTAGTATAAGTGGGTTGCCTACATGGTTCAATCAATTAGCATCAGACTCTTGATTTTGGCTCAGGTCAAGATCTCATGGTTCATGAGATTGAGATCTGCATCAGGCTCCTTGTGATTCTCTCTCTCTCTCTTTCTCTGTCTCTGCCCCAACTCTGCTCTCTCTCTCTCTCTCTCTCTCTCTAAAATAAATAAACTTTAAAAATGATTAGTATCTAAAATTTATAAAAAGCTCCATCAAGTCAATTATTAAACACATATATCAGAATTACTAAAACAAAAACAAAAACAAAAAAGACCAAATATTGATGAGGATGAGGATGAGGATGTAGAACTACTGGACAATTACTGTTGGCAGTTTAAAATGATACAGCTACCTTTAGAAAGAGTGACAATTATTTATAAAGTTATACATAGAGTTCTGCTACGACCCAGAAATTCTACTTAGGTATTTAACCAAGGGAAATAGAAGCATATGTTAACAAAACAACTTGTGCAAGAGTGTTCATGACATTTTACTCACAGTCACCATTAAACTATAAATAATCCAATGCCTATCCAAGGATAAAAGATCAACAAGCTTATACATAAAAAGAAAGACATAATTCACTGATTAACACAATGATATGGATATATCTCACAATTATGTTGACTGAAAGAGGCCAGATACAAAAAAAGTATATCATGTTATGTTCCAATAATACAAAATTCTAGAAACCAAAATAATATATGGTATTAGAATTCTTAAGATTGGTTGCCTGTGGAAGACAGAAGGCCAAGATTGGACTGGCGGGAAGTGGCATGAAGGAAACATCTGGGGTGATGGAATTGTTCCACATTTTGTTGAAAGTACAGATACATTTTTGTCAAAACTTACCTAGTTGTACACTGAAATCTGTGCATTTCACAGTATATAAACAGTACTTCAATTAAAAATGGAGGCAAAATTAGAAGGTTGAAAAGAGAAATATTTTAAGAATCGTATCATAACTAAATGTCTTACAAAGAAATACTAATTGCAGGCACTTGTACATAGTATATCACTAGGCTTTTAGGAAATACATCATTCTAATCTATGTAGATGTTGGAGGAGTTGTTGAGAAGATATGACAGTTGACCCCCGACCTGGACTTTGGCAGCCGGAGGCTCTTTACCCCCTCCCTTATCCTTGAAATTTATGTTCCACCCACTGTTCTCACAATAGGAGCCACTTTAAGGACACAGCCTTTAGACCATCTGGACTGTAAACATGACTGAACCATATTAAGGCCTCTGCATAAACTCTTAAGACTGTGGTGGGCAGGTGCTAAGTGCTACTCATTTTGCAGCCTCCCAAGATAAGCCTCATATAGAGGTGCCCTTGCTTATTAAACCTTCCACCTGCCAATCTGGAGTGGCCTGCCTCTTTCTTCTGTCTGTTCCTTGCCCTCCCGTGTATGGGAGTCAGTTTTGAAAATTACCCAGGAAATTCCTCTGGTTGTGAGCTAATAGGAGACTATCCAGAGAAGGAAATGGAGAAATATTCCTCAACTCAGGCTAATATTACCTTGATATAAAACCAAATCATAAAGAGAATTTATAGAGCAAATCCACTCATGAAATAAACCCACTTAACAAAATAGCAGCCTGCTGTATATATAAAAAATACACGATGATTGAGTTGTGTTTGCCACAGATAACACAGGTAGTTTAAGATTTATAACCCTTAAGTTATAACCCTTAATTTATAACAATGGAGAAAAAAAATGGTTAACATTTTATATGGACAGGTAAAAAAAGGCTAACATTTTATTTAAACAGAAAAGTAATTTTATGAAATTCAATCTTTGTAAAGCTCATATCATCTGAAAAATGAAGGAAACTTCCTTCATTTTAGTCGCTTTCTAAAAAAAACCTGTAAGAATAATATATTTGATAGTAAAATAATAAAAAAAAGATAAAGATGCATATTATTGTTCTCTTCAACAATGAAGATTCAAGCCACTGAATGGATGTCATTAACTGTCACAAAGTAAGAAACAAAATGTCACTCAAGTTTTATAAAATTTATATATATATATATATATAAAGCTTAAAGTAATTTCAGAAAAATCATCAGAATCAGTAAAAAAGCTTAGCAAGGTGTTTTATACAAAATCAATATAAAAAATCAATTGTATTTTTGTACACCAGCAACATATAATTAGTAATTTTTTTAAAAAAGACAGATACCATTTATGGCATCAGTAAAAAATAAGTAAGATTTCCTAAGAATAAATTGAATTATGCACAATCAAAACCTTTACAGAAAAAATATAAAACACATTAATGAAGCTGTCAAATGGATACACATAGATTGAGAGACAGATCATGTTCATGGACAGGAAGTCTCAATTTCTAGTATTTTCAATTACGTCTATAGGCTCAACACAGTTCTAATTACAATCACAATATGATTTGGATCAACTTATCAATTGGTTGTAAAATTTTATGAAAACATCAAAGTCCAAGAATAGTCAAATCATTCAAAAGGAGAAGTAGAGGACTATTCCTATCACCTACAAAGATTCATTATAAAGCTGTATTAATTATGATAATGTGGTATGTATAATCCTGGAACACAGACAGAAAATGGAGCAGTGGAATCCAGAACCCAGAAGGACTCTGCCTTATGTTAAAATGATGTATGATACCAGGGTCAGTACAGATCACTAAGGCAGAATAATGGCCCCTAAAGATGTCCATGACCTAATACACTGGTTCGGTAAATGTGTTAGCCTGCAAAAGAGACTTTGCAACTCTGACTCAATTAGGAATTTTGAGATGAAGAGATTATCCTGATTACCCAGTCTGCTCAATGCCCTTATAAATTAAAGAAAAAGGTAACAGAATGAGGTTGGAGTGATGCAATTGCTGGCTTTGAAGATGGGAGAAAGCTATGAGCCAAAGAATAAGGATATCTTCTAGAAGGTGGAGGAATCAAGGAACAGATTTTCCCTTAAAACCCCCAGAAGGAAAGCAGCCTTACTGACACTTTAATTTTACTGCATGAGAATCATTTCAGACTTCTGATCTTTATAACTGTAAAATAAGAAATCTGTTGTGTTTTAAGCCACTTAAGTTTGTGTTAGCTGTTACAGAAACAACAGAAAGCTATTAAGTTAAGGAAAGAAAGAAGTATCTAATACAGAGTATAATTGGCTATCCATAGTAAGAATAACAAAATTGCTTCCTACACCATAACGGAAAAGATAAATAGAGATGAATTATAGATTTAGCAGTGAAAGACAAAACTTTAGAATTTCTAACAGAAAAATATTGGGAAATAATCCCTACCACTTCTAAAACAAAAACTAAAAATACGCTAACTGTAAGAGTCTGATTAAAATTAAGAATATCTATTAAACTACAAAGAAGATAAAAATATGTCACAAATTTGAAAACTATTTACATTATGTGTTACCAACAAAACAGTCGTTTACAAAAACAAGTACAAAACTGTAAGGAAAAGACAAACAGCTTAATAAATAAAAGATAAAATCATGAATATGTCATTGAAGAAAGAACACCAAAACAAAAATGCATGGAAATTTCAACCTCATTAGAATGTAAACAAAAGTCAAAGATGATAATAAGATCTCATTTTATACACACAATGATGGTAGTAGATGAAGTCAGAAGCCAAACACAGAATGTGGAGACACAAAGATTCATAAACTCTGCTTATAGGGATGTAAATAGATTCAACATTTTGCCATTGTCTTATAAATCTGCAAATGTATATAACCTATGTCTCAGCAATTTCATTCTTAGGTATATTCTGCAGGTAAGTCGTGGCACATGTACAAGAATATTAAAAGTCTCAAGCTTGTAAGAGCAAAAATAATTAGGAAAAGCCATCAATTCAAGAATGTTCAACTTGAGGGGCGCCTGGGTGGCTTAGTCGGTTGAGCGTCCAACTTTCGCTTGGGTCATGATCTCGCAGTTCGTGGGTTCGAGCCCCGCGTCGGGCTCTGTGCTGACTGCCAGCTCAGAGCCTGGAGCCTGTTTCAGTCTGTGTCTCCCTCTCTCTCTGACCCTCCCCTGCTCAATCTGTCTCTCTCTCTCTCCTGGAAATAAATAAAACATTAAAAAAAAAAAAAAGAAAAGAAAAAGAATGTTCAACTTGAAGGGCACCTGGGGAGCTCATACGGTTAAGCGGCCAACTTCAAGCTCAGGTCATGATCTTGCGGTTCGTGAGTTTGAGCCCCAGGTGGGGATCTGTGCTGACAGCTCAGAGCCTGGAACCTGCTTTGCTTTCTGTGTCTCCCTCTCTCTTGTTCCCCCAGCCCCCACTCATGCTCTGTCTCTCAAAAATAAACAAACATTAGAAATGTTTTTTAAAAAGAATGGTCAATTTGACCCCATATCATCACTTGTTTATGTCTTAGATGTGCTTCCTAGATATCATTTCACATATGCTTCCTTTTGTGTTGCGATTTTGTCAAAAACAAAATGTTGCATGAGATGAGGAAGATGATCATGAATTGGAGTCCTTTATTCTTGGCAAATCATGGTGCTCAGACATGACTGCTTTACTGATGTCTACATGAGCCCCCACTCCGTGGATGTAAGAACCCCACAGACTCTTCACAAACTTTAAATTCTAGGTTGTGTCAGGCTTCAGACTCGGATCTTCACAGCCCATGGGTGACAATTCTAAGGTCTTGTCCCTCATCTCTTCCAACATCATGCTAGTCCTAAATTATACACTGTAACTATTACATAGAGTGTAGATCTTATTTATCTTCCAGAATAATGATGGTACAAATGATTAAATAAACTGTAACATATCCATAGTGGGATATTTATAACAGTGAACATAAATTACCCACAACTATATGAAATCTCATTATTAAATCCTAGAAATAAAATTATGAGTAAAAAATGCAAGGGCTAGACATATGACATTGTTTTTATAAAGCCCAAAAAGCAAAATCAATGTTTGATTTATAAATAAATGCTCAAGTAGTTAATCCAGCCTTCAAATAACAGGCATAATAATAAACATAAAATTCAAAGTCTTGGTAACCTCTGGGAATGGACAGTGGAGAGTATGATCAGAGGGAAACACATAGGGGTGTCAAAATGATAGAATATTTAAAATATTATTTTAGACTTTAGTTTAACTTAGGGGTTCATGATATCCATTTTATTTTATGTCCTACAAGAAAAGCACACATATTCTTGAATGAATTAAATATTACATAACTTAAAAAAATGGAATAGATCAATTCCCATTGAGTAAATTTTGACTGAACTTCTCTTTAATACTCTGTTATAGAACGTACTTGTCCCTTCACAGGTAGTAGTAAAGCATCAGATAGTAAAATACCAAAATGGGGCAGGTGGGTAGCTCAGTTGATTATCTGACTTTGGCTCAGGTCATGATCTGTTTGTGAGTTCTAGGCCTGCTTCGGGCTCACTGTTGTCAGCACAGAGCCCACTTGGGATCCTTTGTTTCCTTCCATCTCCACCCCTCCCACACTCATACTCTGTCTCTCAAAAATATATAAATACATTAAAAACAAAAACAAAAAAAACCCAAAGCACTCAAAGTGGTATCTCCACTGGGAACGCTTATGACTGAAAGGAAGAGATACCATTTCATGCATTCCTGGTTGAGGACAGGTTATTAACAAAATGTATATATGAGCTGTACTCTTGAGAAATATCTGTGGTCTTTGCCTTGATTATTGTGACACATTTCCCAATATTTCTTTTTCAATACAGTATTTTCATTTCTAACCAATGACCAGTTTGAAACCAAATTGTCTGAAGCTATAAGGGAGACATCTCTTTCAATATTTTCACAAAATCTACATTTTGAAATAGAACACACAGATTCAATGGAATGAAGATGTTGTATAATCAGAGATTTAAACTGATGGAAAGTATCTTTTATCAGTAACATTAATTATATAACATTATTTTAAACATGCAGTACTTTTAAAGTGTTTTTAAAATTTATAAATATACAGGCTACCATTTGCTTTTGCAAACAAGTATTTATTTATAATACTTTAAGTTTGCTTATAGGATTTTATCTCTTCCCTAATATCTGCAGTTTTTGGAGCCAACAATGAAGAATGGCACAAAAACTTTTTTTCCCAGTTATTATTTGGATAAGTAAAATGTGCCAACATAAGCAAACAAGTAGAGCATAATAATTAAGAGCATGGTTCTGAAGCCTGATTACATGGATTTGTAAATGTACTAGCTATATAGAATTCCGGCTACATTACTTAACCTCTCCTTAACTTCATTTTTCTTATCTGTAAATAGGAAGAATAAAGATAATAATACATACACAATAAGTACCCAGTAAATGCAGGTTGTTCAAAGAAAAAAAAACACTAATTTGAAAAGATACAAGCACTTATTGCTATACAACGTATTATAACAACCATGATATTAAGTAATCCAAGTGTCCCACTAATAGATGACTGGATGAAGAAAATGGTATATGTGTGTGTATGTGAGTGTACGTATAATGGAATATTACTCAGCCAAACAAAATGAGGTCTTGGCATTTGCAACAATATGGATGGACCTAGAGGGTATTATGCTAAGTGAAATAAGTCAGACAAAGACAAATACTGCATGATTTCACTTATATACTTAATCTAAAGAGCAAGCAAAGAAACAAACAAACAGACACTTACTTTTTTTTTTTAAGTAGGCTCCACACCTAGTGTGGAGAGTGATGCAGCAGGGCTTAAGCTCACCCCTGAGATCAAGACCTGAACTGAGATCAAGAGTCGGACACTTAACTAACTGAGCCACCCTGTCACCCCAAAATAACAGACACTTAAATACAGAGAACACACTGGGGGTTGCCACAGGGAAAAGGGGGAAGGATAGTTGAAATAAGGGGATTAAGAGGTACAAACTGTCAGTTACAAAATAAGATTAGAAACAGAGATGAAGAGTACGGCTCAGGGAATATATTCAATAACATCATAATAACCTTCTCTAGTGACAGATGCTGACTACCTTTATCATGATGAACACTGAATAATGTACAGAATTGTTGAATCAATATATTGTAAAACTGAAACTAATATAGCATTGTATGTTAATTACAATTCAGTTTTATGAAGTGGGTTGTTATTATTACACAATTATTATTTTTTCAGTAGAATGTAATAGTATGAAACCCATAGCGAAATTTGACTTCAGTAACCCTTATTCTTTTATTTTTACATTAATATTTTTATGTTTTTTATATATAATGAATTTTATAATTATTGGCTACTTATTACTTGCTATGATTAACATATTTGGAAGGCTCATTCTGTGTTGGGCACTAAGTCCTCTACATGGATGATCTCATAGTAAGTGTGGTGATGAGAAAAATGTTTACAAACCCCTCCTCACATAGCCACCTCTACTGTAAAGCCAGGCACTTCCATCCAAAGAATGGATACCATTTCTGTTTCAGATTTTAAAGCAAGATGTAATTATGAAGCTGGTACATATCTTTTATATGGTGCTTAGATTTGGGAAATTTATTTTAAGATAAATTTGGAAAACACCCAATACAAATAAGTCATTCTAATTAATACCTTTTTTTTTCTCTCCTTTCATGCTATATTCAGTCTCCTTCAAACAAAGTCAAATGACATAATCATGACAGGTGAATTATCAGTTCACTGAAAACAGTTGGTTCTAACCTTTCCTTTAAAGCAAATTTCTTTCAACATGGAAAATAACTCAAACACTACACCACGGTGTCTTCAATATTTAGCTATAATTTAGTAACTTGGGAACCTCTAAGATTCTTTAGGCTTAATAGAGTGAACACAGCTGTGTTTTCAGTATGTTAAATATCTTCAAATAATTTTAAAGTATTTTATCCACATGTGCTTTAAGGAATTAAATTTGTGGATGTCAAATTCATTTATGCTTAAGTCACTGAATAGTTGTTTTGTAATAACTTTTATATTCAAAAGGCCTTTTGAGCAACTTTAATCAGATTTTTAATGTTTTTCTAAAAGAAAATATTTAAATCACGTCAAGTAAAACTAACCAAAAGAACACATTTCAATCGATTTGTAAAGCTACAATATATAACTTGTGGCAAAGCAATAGCTTTTATTAAAAATGGAAACATCTTCAGCAAAATGTTTCAGGAAAGGACTTTTTTTTAACATAGTAAACCGAGGAACAGTTTAAAATTAGGTGAAACTATGGGTGGGTGGCTGGCTCAAACAGGAGAGCGTATGACTCTCAATCTCAGGGTCATGAGCTGGAGTCCCATATTGGCTGTGGAACCTACTTAAAATTAAAAAATAGTAACAATAATATATAAAAATAAAATAAAATAAGGTGAAAATAAACTTCAATAATATTGGGTATATGTATTTCAAAGTTTACCCCAGAATCTAATATCTCTATTTTCTAATAATCTAGTTATTTTCTAAATAATCTAATTTTCTAGTGCCCCAGAATCTAAATTCGCTCATTTTACCCTTTTTCTTGATTAATTCATTCCTACCTGATTAAATTTTTCATCAATACTTGTATAAAATAAGCCTTTTTCTTTCTTTACCATATGGCATTTTTCATTTTTTTTAATGTTTATTTATTTTTGAGAGAGACAGAATAGGAGCAGGGGAGGGGCAGATAAAGAGGGAGACACAGAATCTGAAGCAGGTTCCAGGCTCTGAGCTGTCAGCACAAAGCCTGATGCAGGGCTTGAACCACAGACTGTGGGATCATGACCTGAGCTGAAGTCAGACACTCAACAGACTGAGCCACCCAGGGGCTCCACCATGTGGCATTTTTCTAATGAAATGTTTGCAAACTAATTCCAGAAATTTGTTTCTTCTCAAATAGAAGAGGCAGTACCTTAGCCTTAGTTCTCATTTTGTGGGCACTAAAATTACAACTGTTTTGTGATGAAAGGGCAGGGTTGATCACTAGGGCCACTTGTGAAGAATCTCTAAATTACTAGTCTCTGCTGCTGGCCGCAATATTCTGATCCTCAAATTCTTCTTGTCCTCATATCTCTTTATATTTGAACACCATCTTCATCTCCATCCTACTCCTGACTTGAATATGCATCCCCTTTTTAATGAGTAGGAATTCATAGAGCTTCTTGGATTCTATATTCGGGAATTCAATGTTAAGTCACCCTTTAGTATTCTACTCTTGTGTTTGTCTCCATTAACACAAAGGTAAGCAAATTTGGGCAGACTCCACATAGAGAGACCACAGTTGCAGATCAAAAAATATTCTTTCAGTATATATAGACAGGAAAAGACAACACTTCAGGTACTCATCTCAGCAATCATCAAAGGACACTGGTGAGCAAAGGAACAGAGCTTTATTCAACTGCAAAAATATCAAGCTATGTCTGTAGAATTAAATAATACCATTTAGAATTTACAGAGAACTCTATCAAAGAAAACAACTTTCAATTTAACAAAATAGACAATGATGAATATTCAAGAAAATGGCGGGAGTGCGGACTAACCATTAACCATTAAAGACAGTACCCATTAAAACTAACCATTAAAGGGGCGCCTGGGTGGCTTAGTCGGTTAAGCGTCGGACTTTCACTTAGGTCATGATCTCGCGGTTCGTGGGTTCGAGCCCCGCGTCGGGCCCTGTGCTGACTTCCAGCTCAGAGCCTGGAGCCTGTTTCAGTCTGTGACTCCCTCTCTCTCTGACCCTCCCCTGCTCACGCTGTCTCTCTCTCTCTCTCCTAGAAATAAATAAAACATTAAAAAAAATAAAAAAATAAAACTAACCATTAAAGATAGTATCAACATATCATCACAAATTAAATGTTATTCAAAAAAACCTATTTATAAAAAATCAAAGATGAAATCAATTTAGTTACACACTAAACATGTTGGTTTAGCACTCAGAACTTGTGAAATGTATGGAGGATACAAAGTGAAGCAGATAGATATAAATACTTCTTTCAGGAAACTTCTATTCCTGTGGGGGGAAAGGGAATAGATGAGCTGTTAAACATTTTAAAACAAACTGGTAAATGCCATAACAGAAGCACATTAAGTGCTACAAAATTTCAAAGGAAGAAGAAACTATTTCCCTATGGAAAGCTTAGGTAGTTGGATGATTTTGTTGAACCTTGAACAAGGAGGCAGAAGCAGGGCATGGAAAAAAAGGCAGGGACATAGCAAAGTTCTAAAAGGGGAGGTTGCAGAAGATGTAGTGGAGTGGAGGTGGGAAATTAAAGATGGAGGAGTCTATCAGAAGTTGTTTGGTGTAACGTTGATAGATGAAAATGGAGCAGAAAGTAGAACGGCAGTCATAGAGAATAGAAGAGGACAGGAAATGAAACACAGGCCAGGTGGTAGCTGCAACAAGACCCGGCAGTTTATTAAATTGGAGGAATATGAAGAAAAGAGACTGATTAACCAAAACATTCTACATCTGGAGCACTGAAAATATAGTGTATCGTTAACAAAACTGTGGAAGACAGGAGCAAAAGTTTTAGAGGGAAACCTGGGTTGTAATCCACTTGAAATGCCCTCCAATTGGAGAAATCTAGTAGCTATATATGGATAGACTTAGAGAGAGAAATTTAAGATAAAAATATAGGTCTAGGAATTTTCTACATAGAAATGCTACTTTAAAGTCAAGAGATTGCTATGGGAAAGGGGTAAGGAAAAAACAAAAGCCCTGGAGAGAAATCTGAGGACACCTACATTTAGAAGAGAAAATAAGGAAGAGGAGGAAAGGACTAGTGTCTGGAGGAATACAAGAGAAAAGGGAAAACAAAAGAATGCTAGATTTGTTTAATAAATCACTCAATCCCCATATATGAACCAAGTGACGATTATGTGTCGAGTATCGTGCTAAAGGAAGTTGAGGACTCCATGAGAATGTACAACTGGAGTCCTTAGAAAACTTTTCCTGTGACAGCATTTAAGCAGAGAGGAGATGTATAAGAAGCTGGAGCAGGGGTAAAAGATGAGAGTTCTGATCGACTTTCCATGCAGAAGCAATAACGTGAAAAAACCCAAGAGTATGATGTTTGATAAACTGAAAGAAATTCACTTTGGAGGTGTAAGAAATGTGGCTGGAAGGGAGACAGACATAGAGAAAATATTCAGGTACTTATGAACCTGTTGAGAATTTTGTCTTAGGTCAAAGCAGTGTAAAGTCTTTGAAGCTCTGAACTGGTGATGGGCGGGGACTAGGGGTGGAGAAGAGAACTGAGGCATGATTGACTTGCTTTATTATTTAAAAAAAAAAATTAATCTTTATTTTTGAGAGAGAAAGAGACAGAGCACTAGTGGGAGAGGGACAGAGAGAGAGAGGGAGAAAGAGAATCAGAAGCAGGCCCCAGGCTCTGACCTGTCAGCACAGAGCCCAATGTTGGGCTTGAACTAACAAAGCCATGAGATTATGAGCCATGAGATCATGACCTGAGCTAAAGTGGGACACTTAACTGACTGAGCCACCCAGGTATCCCAACTGATTAATTTTCTTTAAAGCCATCTTGCTGCCTAAGGTGTCAAGAATAGAAGGAGTAAGCAAAGAGGTGGAGAAATCAGAGGCAATCATTTTGGCAGAGGCTACAGATGGAGGTAGCCTAGGTTTTGAGAAAAAACAAACTGATCATTGGATTCAGCTATTAGGAAGAATTTTTATTCTGCGCTAAAATACCAATCATTACATCATATTTAATCTTAGAATTTACATATTTTAAAATATAACAGTACATGTCAACGCATATATGTACTAAAAGAGTTTAAATAAAAAGATCTATCAAAAACATAAGCAGCAATTATTTTTGCTTGCCATGAGATCCTAAAATCCCACTTGGGATTGCTCACTTCAGAGGGAAATATCTGAATTTGAGGAAAGCATAGAGAATTGGAGAAAAAGAATCCATTTATATCAAGTATAAAAATGCAGATACTTTAAAATGTGGTGATTCAGTATATCTTAGGCTTAACCAATATTTGTCTCTGAAGTTTCTAAAAAGCATGGTCAAGGTTAAAAATAACCCCATTTTTTACCACTTTACAGAATAGTCCATGTTTTACAGAAACAGCAAAGAAACTTGGGAAGATGCTGATAAAAAGGACTGGACATGAATTTTAGTAATGTAAATGATTTACTAGTTTTAAATTTTAATAATTTTAATAATGTAGATAATTTAATAATTTTAAACACATGTACAATTCATGTCCCATTTGTTCTGCTATAAATAATTCTTTCCTATATTTTGGCACTATGTGTGTAAATCATATTCTCCTTTCGTAGACAACTAAAGAGCCTTTGGTGAGGTTTTAAATGTTTTTCATTCTGTGTGGAACATCCTTAAGTGTCTTCTGAGCCCATCTATGCCATATTTATACAACTCTAGGGGAACCTTCTCCAAGCTCAGGTTATTTTTATTTGGAAAGATTCATTTGAATCACTACATTAAGTGAAAAGTGTCATTAAAAAAGCTGTAATCTTAATTATAACCAAAACTTAAACCCAAACACTAATTTGTTCAGCATATACAATTGTCTGAATAAAAATGTTTCTAGAATACTGTATGATGAGATTACCATAGTTATTTGTAGAGGTAAATGACTGTTTACTCAGTACAGTGACAGGTAGATACATATTTTTTTTATCTGCATGTTTGCACTTTTAATACTTAGCAGATATTTCTTTGGCTTTTCAAAAGTCACTATAATAACATTTTAAGTCGGCTGTATTCTTATACTTTAGAATTTTAAAAATCTTTAAATAAAGCGCAATGGTGAAAGCATACAGAATCCTGAATTTCTAAGGTAATTCTTTTGGGGAGCCTGGATGGCTCAACTTGTTAAGTGTTTGACTCTTGATTTTGGCTTAGGTCATGATCTCACCATCTGTAAGATCAAGACCTACATTGCTTGGGATTTCGTCTCTCTCTCTCTCTCTCTCTCGGGATTTCGTCTCTCTCTCTCTCTCTCTGTGTGTGTTTCTCCCCTCCTTGCACTCCCATGCTCTCTCTCTTTCAAAAAAATAAGTAAATAAACTTAAAAAAAAACTAAAGTAAACCTTTTAAGTGTCACATATGTCCCTTGTAAATTGTGTTTATATGTCCAAATTAAAGATGCTTGTTCCTTATAGAACTTTTTTTCCTGTACACAATGTCATGAAATCAATATATGACCTTATGCTTGATAACAGCATAATCATTCAAGCAGTGTTTATTGAGTATTTACTATGTATCAGGCACTGTTCTAGACACTAGGAATATAAACACACATGGACAAAGTTTTTTGACACTAGTGAGCTTCATTTTGAGTATAGATTTAGGGGCTCCTGGTGGGCTCAGTTCATAGAGTGCATAACTCTTGACCTCAGGTTTGTAAGTTCAAGTTGGATGTAGAGATTACTTACCAATAAACTCTTTAAAACAAACAAACAAACCATTATTTACAACCTAAAATAACTAATTGCTTTTCTGTTTCCTAGATGCTACCTAGTTTTTTCAAGGTTCAGGTTGCTTAAAAATCAACTATTGTATTGTTTAGGACTTTACTGTATACAATATGGACAATTCCAACCATGTAAAAGGATGTCTTAATTCCCTAAGATTAAATATTAATCCATTAGTAGTGGAAAGAAAGCTGATTTGATTAGCTCATTTAAACACCATCAATTTGATCTACATTGGTTAAAAGATTGGGTATTATGAGCAGCCTATTCAGGATGCTTTTCACCTGACTACAGGTAGTATTCCTACCTGCTCTTCTGAAATCCTCAACAGAAACTGATATGGACTGTTAGACAAGAAAACAGGAAGTCTAGATTAGAAGTCCTTCTTTATGACCGCTCAGTGACACTAGAAAATATAAAAGTTACTATATATTTAAAGGAAACTTCTTATACCAGAAACAGAAAA
The DNA here is from genome assembly GCA_017311185.1 of Proteles cristata cristata. Lineage (NCBI taxonomy): Eukaryota > Metazoa > Chordata > Mammalia > Carnivora > Hyaenidae > Proteles > Proteles cristata. The sequence goes on along the minus strand of JAESUZ010004271.1, from coordinate 137,667 downwards.
ACAATATATTAAATTGGATGATTCTTCTGCCATGACTTGATTCTTTTAAGACAATGGACTCTGTCAAAACTAAAAATTATCTTTTTTTTAAAATGTTTATTTATTTTTAAGAGACAGAGCAGGAGTGGGGCAGGGTCAGAAAGAGAAGGAGACACAGAATCTGAAGCAGACTCCAGGCTCTGAGCTTTCAGCACAGAGCTCGATGTGGAGCTCGAACTCACAAGCTGTGGGATCATAACCCGAACCAAAGTCAGATGCTCAACCGGCTGAGCCACCCAGGCACCCCACAATTAAAGATTATCTTAAGAGTTCTGCTAATAAGTTCAAAATTGCAATAGCTGTCCAGTCCTCATTATATGACATGACTCCTTCAGAAAGTGTCAGCTATTGATTTGAATATTTTCAACATATTTAGTAAGGTATAATTCACATACTATAAAATTCATCCATTAAACGTGTACAATTCATTTTTTAGTATATTCACAGAATATTTTTGGTATATTCATATTTAATATGTTCATACTATAACTGGGCTGTGCAAGCACCGTCAATACCAAATCTTAGAATGTTGGTGTCCTCTGTAAAAGAAACCCATATTCATTAGACTTACTTCCCATCACATCCCTAAACCTAGGCAACCACAAATCTACCTTCTGTCACTACAGATTTGCCTGGTCTGTACATCTCATATAAATGTGAAATCTAAGTTTCATGTAATATATGGTATTTAGTGACTGACTTTTTTCACTTAGCAGAATGTCTTCGAGATTCATACATGTTTATGGTTCTTTCTTTGTATTGTTGAAATATCCCATTGTATTATGTTAACTGTGCATTTTCCATACTGACACTCTTTCATGTTGAGGACATTCATTTATAATACTAGTTTGGTGGGTGGTGAGAGAGAGCTGGATTCTGTTAAATGCTTTTTCTGCATCTGTTGAGATGATTGTATGGTTTTATACTTTATTAATCACAATAATGTATTATATTAATTGATCTATAGATGTTAAACCAACCTGCATTCTTGGGATAAGTCCTGCTTTTTCAGAGCATACAATCCTTTCCATATATTGCTGGATTTGGTCTGCAGCATTTTTCTAAAGATTTTCTGCATCTATATTCATACTAAATATTGACCTGTAGTTTCCTTTGTCTTTTGCTAACTTTGTCTAGAATAGACAGAATAATGGCTTTATAAAATGGTTGGAAATATTCTCTCCTTTTCTAATCTTTAGAAGAGTTTATGAAAATTGAAATTATTTTCTTTGAACATTTAGTAGAATTTATCAGTGAAGAATCTGAACTTAGGATACTCTCTGGAGTAGAGAAGTTTTTTGTTTTTTTTTTTAAGAAGAGAAGTTTTTAATTGCTATTTTAAATCTGTATTTGTCAAAATTTTATTCATATTTTCCATTTGTCCTTGCATCCTTGATAATTTGCATCCATCAAACTGTCCATTTCATCTAAGCTATTTGCCTTGTTAGCACACAGTTGTTTATAATATTCCCTCATGATCATTTTTGCTGTTCTAAAATTGGTAGTGACGTCCTCACTGTCTTTATTAATTTTAATGGTTTTGACTGGTTCTCTTTTTTTTCTTGGTCAACTTTGCTAATGTCAACTTTGCCAATCTTTACAAAGAAATAATTTTTGATTTGGGTGATTTTCTCTATTGTTTTTTCTTTTATTCTCCATTTCCTTTATTCTGCTCTAATCTTTATAATTTCCTGACTTTTTTTTCCTAGTTTAAGGTGGAAGGTTATTTTATTGATTTTGATCATTCTTTAAAAAAATTTTTTTTTACATTTAATTATTTTTGAAAGAGACAGATGGAGCCCAAGTGGGGGAGGGGCAGAGAGAGAGAGAGAGAGAGACAGAATCTGAAGCAGCCTCCAGGCTTGAGCTGTCAGCACAGGGCCAGACGCAGGGCTGGAACTCAAACCGTGAGATCATGACCTGAGCCAAAGTCGAATGCCTAACCAACTGAGTCACCCAGCTGCCCTGATCTTTCTTTGTTTTTAATATAGGCATTTATTGTGGTAGCAGAAGGGGACTTCTTGTCTATGTCTTTCCCTGTTTTTCTCAAACTTCTGGTTGCTGTGCTTTTTTGTTATTATCATGCAATTCTAAGCTTCCTCTTAATTGCTCACCACCACAGTTTCCACTATTCATCAACGCTCTTAGTCATGTACTTCTCCCCACTGTCCCAAATAATACCTGTCCTCACAGGAGAGGGGCCGATCACTTTGTACTTAATGCCTGCTTCCCTCTGTAGAACTTCAGCACTACTATCCCAAATCAGGTAGAGGACCTGGTAACCACTACTCTATGATTGTGGATTAGAATCAACTTCAAGGGTAGAAAAGGCTATGGACATGGGCTAGGCTGCACTCAGTTAGGAAAAATCAGAGCAGACACGGAGCAGACTTGAAAGCATTACCCAAACCACACAGAGACCCACCAGCACAAGGGTGAATTTTCACTGACACCAAGAGTTTAAACACAAACTGTGACCAAATGCTAATTCAATAAAAAGCTAGTTTTCACTTAAGCAACGCTTGGATTTTTGATTCATAGAAACTGTGAGATAATAAATTTATGCTACTATGTTTGTGGCAATTTGTAACACAGCAATAGAAAACTAATCCATCCCATGTATATTCACTTGCTTTATCCCAAATTACACATTCAATAATCTTAGAATAACAATTTTAACAGTATCCCAAACATATGATTATTGCAAACACTGTTAAAATATCATACCCTCTCCCCTTTATCTTCACATTTTGGGATGCTTCAGTTCAGTTCCCGTCTTGTAATGCAACCCATTGCAACGCAGGCATTCAGTAAGGTCTCATTTGGGTCACCTCTGAAGACTTGGCGACAGGAGAACTGATAAAAATGGGCCAACATGTATGCTGCTTACATGTGTCTCTGACTCTAGTTATATTTTCTGCCAGCCTCGATGAAACTGTGGCAAGCTAACATGTTATCTTGGAACAATGGCAAACCCCAGACCCTCACTGTTCTTGACACTATTCTATGTAAACTTATGTATCATTTTTGTTCCTAGTATCAATTATTGGTGCCTAATATTTATTGATCTTTATCACCAGAGTCTTTCTTTCTTTTTTTTTTTTTTTTTTTTTGAAGAGTGAGCGAGCATGTTGGGAGGGGTACAGGGAGAGGGAGAGAGAATCCCAAGCAGGCTCCACTCACAGCGTGGAGCCCTATGTGGGGCTCCATCCCACAACTGAGATCATAACCTAAGATGAAATAAAGAGCCCAGCCCTTAACCGACTGGGGCACCCAGGCACCCCCACCAGAGGTGGGGGGTTTTTTTGACAATTTTTCTCAAGAAATTTTCCTTTAAGTATTATTGATTCTCTCTATGTTTCTTTCTTTTTATTATGTTTCTTTCTGGTCCTAAATTTATTTCTTTTATCTCCTACTTTATTTATATTAACTTTATTTTTCCATCTTCTTAAGATGAATATAAAGGTAAATAATTTTCAGTTGTTTTGTTTTTCAATATATGTATTCATAGCTAAGTATGTCTTGCTGTATCACATGTTTTTAGTCATTATGTGGTCAAATATGCTATTTTGAGGTTTGTAAACACATACAAACTTTTCCAGCTATAAGATGGCAAACTCTGATGATCCAATGTAAAATATAGTGACTGTAGATGGTAACAACGAATTGTACAATTGAAATCTGCTAAGAAAGTAGAACTTAAATGTTCTCACACATAGAAAGATAAGTATGTGAGGTGATGGATGTGTTTATTACCTAGATGGGGGGGGACGCTCTGACAATCTTTTGTCATAGTTTCAACATTCCTAGCTACACCTTAGGAAATTTTCTCAGATAACCTAGGTAATTGTTTATGTTCAGCTGTGTCAATTTTGCTGCTTAATATTCCCCATTTGGTTTTTAGAATCACTCTTCCAAAATTATTTTAAATTGTTATTTTGATTACATATTTTCTCTAATTATTTAAAATGAGCTTGTGTGCGTGTGTCTGTGTGGGTGTAAAAGAGAAAAAATGGCAAGGAGAAAGATTGAGAGAAAGTGAGACTCAGACTTGGATTTTATAAATATGAACATTTTTACACTGTAATATACAAACATTTATAAATATTTACATTTTATGCTGATTTTAATGGTTTAAGGTTCATATACCAGATGGGAATATATATCTAGATCCCAACTTTTTTGGCACAGAATTGGGGTTTCAATTTCATATAGGTGATTTTTCCTCTACCATAATTTCTATGGATTAAAACTTTCCCTGCTTGATTGGTATAATTTTTCTGATCCCATTTTCCTAGTAGGTAACTCTTCATGGTCCCAGGCATTCTGCAGTGAGCACAATTCAAATTGGTACTACAGGCATTTTAAAATAGGTTTGACTAAGGTAATCTGTAACCCTTTTGTAGGCAATAGAGGCCTTGCTTTCAGTTTCCAGACCCAAAAAACTATATACGTGGTCCAGTATCTGTGCAACACCATGTCAGTAGGCTGGCGGTAATTTGTCAAATCTCTCAGTTTCTCTCTTTTCAGAGCAACAAGGGATTTTTTTCTTCATTTTTGGTCAATTTTGTATATAGGTTTATTGTTCTTCTTGTTATACTTTAAATCTCATTTCCATCTGGATGTAGGTGATGTGTGCATGGGTCTTGTTCACACAACTCAATATGTCTAATTAATGAAATTACTCTAGAATACCTACGTTTACTACCACCCCCGTATTTTTGTTATCCCTCATGTAGTGCTAACTAAATTTTTGGTTAAATGAGTTATCCTTATCTGCTTAAGTACTACCCTGAATTAAATTACACAGATGTATATTGTGTTCTTACTGTACACACGGCACTGACACACAAGCTATTCAAGATTCCAAAAGGCAGAACCAGTCTCATCCAAGACATCTCTGATTATAAACAATACTAAGACTAAAATATAATTAATACACCACACATTATGATAAGTAATAATAAGGGTTGTGTGAAATGAAGAGATGCTACCAGATGGTGAGGTTGGGAGTTAAGGAGATGTTCATGAAAGGTCCTAGAGAGTCAAGGTACATGAAATGAATCACTAATTTGTGTTAAAAGATCAGTAAGTTGTGTTGGTTGTGGTGAAGTGTAAGGAAAGTCCTTTTGGGAGAGAATTAGTGTGGAATCATGCAATTAAGAGATTTAAGTGCTTCAGGTTAAAGGATCTTGATGACATTCCATAAGTCATAGGAGCTTTAAAGGTGTACGCTTAGGTAGCAAGTCTGTTATGTTCAGCATTGCCTCTAGGGCGTGACAAGGTGACTAAAATAGAGCAGGTGTTCAACAGTACTTGTTGAGTGAACACATAAATAAGCAAATGAAGATCCATGTTAAGGTTTTGCAGAACATCTAGTATCAGTTACAGAATTTGTCTACTAAAGAATGTGTTTTTGGTTTTGAAAAAAAAGTGTTTTATTGAATAAAATTTAATTTTTGGAAGGGCAAATATGTCCTTTTATTCTGTTTTTAAGTTCTCTTTTTTCTTAATTTTAGAGTTGGGAAGGGAAGAGGGGCAGGAAGAAAGAGAGAGAATCTCAGGCTGGCTCAACACTCAGTGTGGAGACCAATGTGAAGCTCTACCCCACGACCTTGGAATGACCTGAGCTGAAATCAAGGGTCAGATGTTGAACCAACTGAACCATCCAGAGGCCACTTAAGTTTTACTTTTAATTCCTATTAGTTAACATACAGTGTTATATTAGTTTCAGGTGTACAATATAGTGATTCAACACTTCCATACATTACCCAGTGCTCATCGGGAGAAGTGTACTCCTTAATCCCCATTGCCTATTTCACCTAACCCTCACCCCCATGGCCCATCTCCCCTCTGGTAATCATCAGTTTGTTCACTACAGTTAAGAGTCTGTTTCTTAGTTTGCTCCCTCTTTCTCTCTCTTTTTCTCCCCATGTACTGTTTTTTTTGTTAGTTTGTTTTTTAAATTCCATATGTGAGTGAATCATATGGTATTTGTCTTTTTTTTTAATTCTTTTAATGTTTATTTACTTATTTTGAGAGAGAGGGAGAGAAAGAGTACACCAGCGTGGGAGAACCAGAGAGGGAGAGAGAGAGGGAGAAAGAAAATCCCAAGCAAGTTCCACGCTGCCAGAGCAGAGTCCAACACAGGGCTTGAACTCAAGAACCATGAGATCATGACCTGAGCTGAAATCAAGAGTGGGGCACTTAACCAACTGAGCCACTCAGATGACCCTGGTTTTTATTTCTTTGTTTTGTTGTTGTTTTTTTTTTAAGTAGGCTCCCTGCCCAGGGTAGAGCACAAGGCCGGGTTCAGACTCATAACACTGAGAACAAGACCTGAGCTGAGCTGAGATGGAGTCCCACACTTAACTAACTGAACCACCCAGGCACCTCTGGTATTTGTCTTAATCTAACTTATATTACTTAACATTATACTCTCTATCTCCAACCTTATTGCCGGAAATGGCAATATTTCATTCCTTTTTATGGCTGAATAATATTCCACTGTGTGTATATATGTGTGTGTGTGTGTGTGTATATGTGTATATACATAAGTATATATATGTGTATATACATATGTGTATATATATATATGTGTGTATATATATGTGTGTGTGTATATGTATATACACATATATATATATACATACACCACATCTTCTTTATCCACTGCTCTATTGATGGACATGACTGCTTCCATATGCTGACTGTTGTAAATAATGCTGCTGTAAACATAGGGGTGCATGTATCCCTTTGAATTAGTGTTCTTTATACATTGAGTAAATACCCAGTAGTGCAATTGGTGGATCATAGGGTAGTTCTATTTTTAACTTTCTGAGGAACTTCCATTCTGTTTTCCAGAGTGGCTGTACCAGTTGGCACTCCCACTATCAATGTAAGAAAGTCCCCCTTTCTCCACTTCTTCAACTACACCTGTTTGCTGTGTTGTTGATTTTAGCCATTGTGACAGGTATGAAAGGACATCTCATTGTAGTTTTGATTTGGATTTCCCTGATGATCACAGATCATGAGCATCTCTTCTTATGTCTGCTCGCCATCTGGATGTCTTCTTTGGAAAAATATTTGGTGAAATCCTCTGCGCATTTTCAACTGGCTTATTCATTTTTGGGGTGTTGAGTTTTAGAAGTTATTTTTTATTGCAAGTTTTTATTTAAATTCTAGTTAGTTAACATATATGGATGGGGCTGAAGTGATTATGCTGAGTGAAATGAGTCAGTCAGGGAAAGACAAATACCATATGATTTCATTCATATGTGGAATTAAAGAAAAAGATGAACGTAGGGAAGAGGGTAAAAGGAGAGAGGGAAGCAAACCATGAAAGACTCTTAACTATAAGAGAACAAACTGAGGGTTTACAGAGAGAGGTAGGTGAGGATGGGCTAAATGGGTGATGGACATTATGAAGGGCCTGTTGGGATGAGCATTGGGTGTTCTACATAAGTGATGAATCACTAAACTCTACTCCTCAAGCTTATTTTACTGTATATGTTCTTTCAATTTTTTCAATGTTTATTTATTTTTTAGAGACAGAGACAGAGCATGAGCAGGGGTTGGGGCAGAGAGAGACAGAGACACAGAATCCAAAGCAGGCTCCAGGCTCTGAGCTGTAAGCCCAGGTCCTGACGCAGGGTTCAAATTCACTGCCCATGAGATCATGACCTGAACCAAAGCCAGACACTTAACCAACTAAGGCAGCCAGGTGCCCTGCCATACATATTCTTTTATCCTTATTAGTGCACATCACATAGCGAGAAGTCCAGCTCCAGGTCAAAATCTTATGTATGTCTTTGAGTCCTGACCATGACAAACTTGGCAAGGCAGGCTTCCTTAGAAGCAGCTGCTATTTCCACACCAGAATTGGGACACAGCTACTGAATTGCAATTTACTGGAAAGAGCTGAAGTCCAGGACTCAGGTCCACCAGGCTACCCATGCTTCTACACACACTTGCATTCCTACTCCTAGGTACCTCTATAAAGAACTCCTGATCTGGGGTCTTGAATGAGGCATTTTCCCTGTTCTGATTTAGTAATTTCCACTCTTAGCCTTTTTTTGCCTTCTTCTTCTGGGGCCTCCATGTCTACAAAATGTCAGGAGTCCTTTGTTGGGGCTCCTTCATAAGGAGACAACTCCCCCCATCTGTGCCGCATCCACTTAACCTTCACCCAGGGTCATTTTGTGGAGAAAAATGGCTGGAACCATTTTGAGCCCCTTGATTGCATTGTCACAGTAAGTGAACAAAAACATAAAATGTTACCTTCAGTTTGACTCATTGTCCTAACTGACCACATTGACACATGGCAGCTCAACACAAAGTAGGTGCTTTATTAAGTAACTGATGGAAAGAATACACTGATGAATTAATAAGTGATAATCTAATAAGAGAAATGTTATAGGGAAATATGAGATTGGTGCACAAATGGAATACATTAAAATGCACAACATCAATAGGCATAGTGTCTCCTCAATTAAATAAAAAATAGGAAATATAATATTTATCTTTCTAAGTGTCTGCAACATAAGAAAAAATCTAACTTACTACACATTCGAAAATGCCTGTGTAATGTAACTGCAATACTGTTTATGGCTTTCTTCAGCAAAGTATCAATAAATACTGCTAAGAATTTATTAAGGTGTTGCATGACACTTTTTTTTTTTTTTTGCAAAATCACCTAAAGTAGCCTTTAGCAGCTTTGTAATTCACTATGAACACATAACACCTTGACATATTTTATGAACATAATACAGCCTAAATGTGGATTCCAAATGATAGAGAAATTTAGAAATTTCTAACTGAGCTTTAGAAGTCTATGACCAATATCATAAAATAATATACAAGTAATGAACAATACCATAAAATAGTCTTATTTGGAGTGTGTGTGTGGTTTCTTTTATCGAGGTTCTTAACATTTATCAGATTTGCACAGATTTTTCAGAGATTTAAAACATATTTATTCAAAATACATTTAAAAATCTTCAAATATGACTTTACGTACCTGCAGAATTTTTAACAATATTTCCCAAAATAAAGATGAAATTTATGATTATCTGATCTTTAAAGGCAAAGTATCTTAATTTATAATTTACTCTTTATCAGAGAAAGTGAAAAAAAGACACCTTCTTTGTGGTTATTTATACCATAGAATCATGACAGGAATTGAAGGAAAAATTTACTAAATTCATGAAAGTGTGTATGAAATGTGTAATTATTCTATGCCTAAGATCTAATATTCTGAAGAAAATTACACCACAGAAAGTACACTTAATGTACTTTAGTTTCTACTTCCGTGGTGTTAAAAGGTTTTAAAGTGCTTTAATGCAAAATGGCAAATGACATGCTTCAGAGAAAATCAATATTTTTTGCATTTGCTACTAAAAGGGAACATTTTTTTGTATGTCATTGTTGGGAGACTTGCTCATAGAGAAGAAGTCAGCTATATTTTTAACAGATTTCTTCTCAAAATCTTTACCATTAATATCTTACTTCTCCATAGGCAAACTTCATTCCCAACTGACTTGGAAAAGGGTGATAATCAATGTGGCTAAATCTATCATTAAATTCTGTGATACAGATCTCAAAACAATTGCTTTAAATCATGAACTAAGCACATACAATAATTCATCATGATCCATAACTGTCTGTCCTCTATAAATAAAGTAGTTCTTGAATTTCTCAGTAAAATGACATATATTTCACTATCTCTTTACTTAGGATGCTATGTTTCTTAATCTCCTATTTCAAATAAAAAGTGATTTCTCTAAGAACTTGATATACTATAAGATTAACATATTAACCATACTAGTAAAATATGGCTATTAAAATAGAATGGCATTATTCAAGTTAGTAATCACCAGAATGCAAGTTAGAAATCCTGTAAGCATCTACTACATATCTAACCTTATTGTTCTCATACAGCAGCACATAACAAAGATTTAAAGTTTTTAATTGTCTTTTATATTTGTCATTGCAGAGATTTCTAAGAAAAACCAAACGCCTCATGCATATATTCAGAAAAATAGCTACATTATTTGAGGATCTTTTCAATTTGACAAATATTAATTATGATCTAACATTTACCCTAAGATGAATGGGGATAAGACAGACATCTTTCCAAGTTTCACATAACTAAAACCTTAGACTCAGAAGATGTATTCACTTACAGGTTTATAACTCCTTTAATGTTTTTTTTGTTTTTGTTTTTGTTTTTTTTATTATTATTTCTAGGACAGAGAGAGACAGCATGAACAGGGGAGGGTCAGAGAGAGAGGGAGAGACAGACTCTGAAAAAGGCTCCAGGCTCTGAGCTGGCAGTCAGCACAGAGACCGACGTGGGGCTCGAACCCACGAACCGCGAGATCATGACCTGAGCAAAAGTCGGACGCTTAACCGACTAAGCCACCCGGGCGCCCCTATAACTCCTTTAATTTTATAAAAAGAACTTTTACAAATAAAATCATACAATAAGATGCTATATCAAAGACTACAAAATAGTTTTAAAATTAGTGACTACAGATGTGCAAGCATGGAGATACTATAAGGCTTCTAAGATAGCACTTTTGACTATGAACTTTCGTGCGGCCAAAGGCTTATTAAAAAGATGAGTTATGGAGTGGCTCAGTCAGTTAAACGTCCAACTTCAGCTCAGGTCATGATCTCACGGTTCGTGGGTTCGAGCCCCGTGTCGGGCTCTGTGCTGACAGCTAATTCAGAGCCTGGAGCCTGTTTCAGATTCTGTGTCTCCCTCTCTCTCTGACCCTCCCCTGCTCATGTTCTCTCTCTCTCTCTCTTTCAGAAATTAAAAAAAAAAAATTAAAAAAATAAAAAGATGAGTTATAAAATTTATAACATTCCTAATGTGAAAAAGGTATATATTTATAGACAAATACAGATGTACATATACCTATAAAATATATTAAAACATGAAATTAATTTTTATGGCACTACACATAGAGAGATTCTCAACTACATGCAGAAATACATTCAGAGTCAAGTTTTATAATGTAGTTTATTGTACCATTCCTCAAGGTAAGCCAAAAACATGTTGATCAATACTTACTGAATGTTTGTGATGTGCTGATAACCATGTTATATGTTTTATATTCTGTATCTTATTTAATTCTTTTTTTTTTCAATTTTTTAATGCTTATTTATTTTTGAAAGAGAGAGACGGAATGCAAGTGGAGGAGAGGCAGAAAGAGAAAGAGACACAGAATCTGGAGCAGGCTCCAGGCTCTGAGCTGTCAGCACAGAATCCAATGCAAGGCTCGAACCCATGAACCGGTGAGATCATGACCTGAGCCAAAGTCTGATGCTTAACAGACTGAGTCACCCAGGAACCCCTTGCTCTTATTTAATTCTTAAGCCAAACCTAGGAGGGGTACTATCATACAGACAGAATGCTGCCATGGAGTTCCTAAGTAGCATACCCAAGCTTTCGTGGAATAACATCAGAGAATATTTCAAGGACTGTTATTATATTAGGCACAATATTAGACACATATTAGTCTAACTACATGGAATAATTTAGAGATAACCTATAGGTTTTCCAGATGTATAAGTGTGCCAAAATGTAGCATCCTAGATACTGTTTCCCTCAACCAAGTACGTGATAATACTTGAGCAGTGCCTTCATGTTTGTGGTTCTATTTTATGACAACAAACTGGACCAACTTGTTGTATATTAACTATTGTTCTGGATAGTCTCCATTTGTCTGTTCAGATCTCTTATTTTTCTCTATCCTAGTCTGTGCCCCTGATCTTCTCTGTGTAAGTCTATGGAAGCTGATGTCCCCATGTTCTCTCCCTTTGGCTTCTGGTTGGATTTGGCCAATGAAGACAATTCAAATAACTGGAGAATAAGACAGAGGGATGAGAGCGCTATTTTCCTGTCTCCTTCCTTGCTGCACATTAGCTTGGCACTGACTATGTTCCTCTATTATGGGACAGAGCTCTTGTCTGTTAGTCATCTTTTACAGTTTAAAGTCTCTTTCTCTTCCCTCGGCTTTTTAGGCTTAATAGTAAGGCTCTTCACTGTTACTATCCCTGGACATCTCATCATTCCCTGATAGCTTGTCTTAACACTGACCATATTCTGCAGATATCCTCTTCAATAAAAGCCCGTCAGTCATTACCTTTGAATGTGCTCTGTTTCCTTGAATAATCTGACCAAGACATGAAAAACAAATGTAAAGTTGATGTTTTTTTTTTAAACTTATGCCTAAACAAAACTTTTACCTAATAGGTAGCAATGTCACATTTACCCACAGGTATATTGAGGAATACAGTCCAATTATTTAAAGAAAGTAGTTCCCTGGTCCTAAGATGAACTTAAATAAGATGATATCTAGTTGGGGAGGTTTGGAAAAACTTTGAGAGAAAATTAAGTCATCATCTTTGTAGAACAAAGGAGATTAAAATGTTTTCTTAATATAAAATGAGCAAAAAGATTTTTCTTGTGTATTGAAGTTGTGTCTAAGCAGCAAATTTGAAAATGCTGAAAAATATGCTGTCAAAGAGAGAAATTTGGGGGAACAACCATTTACTGATGTTTCTTAAATGGAACTGTGTAAAACTAGAACTGAGTAACACAGAAGGATGAAATAAAGTATTCTGTTAAAGCAGATCAAGGAAAGGAGGGACCTTCTAAAATCAAGGAAATGTACCGAGTGGTAAAGCTTTTCAACAAGTTATTCAAGCAAACACATATATTTACATAAATATCTTTGTTACTAATAGTGTAAAGCTATACAATTAAATTGTTCCCTTGTTTCTTCACTTATTTTTTACTTGTAGCTACTATCAGGTTTTTTATTGCTAAGATTTAGATGCTTATAAATTTTCACACACTATTTTGGAGAAAATTTTTAAAATTCATATACACTTAGAGACACTTGTTTACCCCTTTCTCTAGGTAGAATCAGATTTAAGTAGCTTATATAAGCAAAATATCAAGGATAAATAGAAATGCTATTGCTATTGTTGGCAATAATAATTCAAGAAATTAAGTTTCAAAATGAAAAGAAATCACAAAACACCAGAGGGTATTCACATGATAATTTATAAGGAAAAAATAATTTTACAGCCAATGGGAATTGAGAATTTACCATTCAAACAGCTACTTAAAGGAGGCGACTGGGTCAAAGTTGGACTCATCTCTTAAGAGGGAGCTAATGGAACTGGAGCTGGATTATGGCTCAATCTCACTTCCTCTCAGAAAAATTAGTAAACAAATCAGTAAAGATCATTAAAAAGCAGTCTTCAGATGAGGAAAAGGGCCAAAAACAATCTGCAGTTTGTTGAAGAAGTGAAGAAATAATACTGGATATTACAGGAATATTGCTAGGGAGATTTTGCACATTTATTAATAAAAGGTGTGTTTTGTCTTGGTTTGAGTTGAGAAAAAGGGAATTTAAAGGATAAAAATAAAGAATAGCTAGTGAATTTATTCTGTGTTGGACTTTTCCTTTTGGGGGGAACTATTTCATATTCTTTCGTTACCACATCTACTTTCACACATTTAACTAGCACAGAGGTAGACACATGACCTAATCCATTCAAGTCATTGCTTTTTCTTGGCATTAAAAACAAACAAGCAAACAAACAAACAAAAACCGGACAAGAGAGTACATACTCTGAAATGAACTCTAAATTTGGAACTCAGAACTAACAGTAGCCATTTCTCTAGCCACGTGCAAGAAGTAGATGTAGATGGGAGAGAAAGAAGTTAAAACTTAGAGAAACCAGAGAGGAGATCAATAGTGAGCTCTCATCTGAGTCTTGCCTACTAGTTGTTCCTGAGGCCCAGCTTGATCCCTTCATGTCCCTAAACGTGAATGCTCAATCCTTTCCTAGGGAATCCTCCCTCTAAATCCTCCTCTTAAATCTCCCTAGGATTAAGCTAGCACAAATTGAATTTCTATCACTTATAATCAAAAGAATCCTGGAAAATGTAGATTCAGTGGTAAATTATTATATAGCTGTTTGTATTTTATAGGCTTACAATAGGCTACACCAAAGTACCTAATCACATCTGTTGTTTGCTAAATTTAATATTATCTTTTTGGAAATAATTAAGAAGGTAAAAATGGATATCACTATGAAAGATGTAAAAATACTAAATGTAGCCATGGACCAATTCCATGGTGAATAGAATACATTCTTAATTTTCATATGTTAGAGAAGGTTATAAACCAAATTATTTTGTTATTCCTTCCTTGTACTCTTTCAAAAAGTACAGGTTTCTGTGTGGTCATGTAGTCCTATAAGATGCAAATCTAAAGAGATATAAGAAATGGGGACTGCAAGGCTTCTTATTTACCCTTGGTACCTATTTCCATAATGCCTGGCTAAAGGAGGAGGGGTATGATTTGTGAAAAAAAGGAGGAAAATAAAGGAGGTGATTTAATGTCTGGCCCTGCTCACCTTCATAGACTGGCCACTACAAAAGTCAAAGACATATTTGGAGAGTCAACATTGTCCAATGATGCTTGAGAGCTCTGGTGATAAAGCTCCAGCTGATGCAGACATTTTCCCCATTTCTGGGTGGAATAAGGTAGAGTTCCCAGGAGGGAGTCAGTAAAGAGAAAAAGGTACACTTTGCTATGTGTACCCATGAGTGGGAGCATTGGGGAGATCAGCATTTTCCCAGAGGAACATAGATAGCCCAGGAGCACATACAGGTAATCCATTTCTGAAAATATGAAAGATGTTTATGTAGATATCTCCTAGGCATGATTAAAATGACAAGAAGTAGAAGTAATATTCAGTTAAAGGTTTCTCTGGAAACAACACAATTATTCTGAACTAATAACAAAGATTAAAGAAAAAATACATGAAATTATTCATGTTGCATCATTTAAGATGAAAAATGTGCTTTCTGTAAATAGTCTTAATGAAGTATTGTGTGGATTTATAATCATGGTTTCTCACATTCTCCTAAATATGCTTCAGCTGAGAAAAGCTCTCCCATTAAATAGTTCATTAAACTTATTTCACCCATTACAGAAACATGATTTTCATAACAAATTAAATTACAACTATTTTCCTTTTCCTTCAAGGAGGATACATGATTCAGTGAATTCCGAATTCTTATACCACATGTAAATTAACACTAGTGCCTATAAAAATCATTACAACACAACATTCTGAAGTACATACAAGTGAAGCCCAAACATCTAACAACAAAATGGCATCATTAAATGATCTGTGTACCATTCATTAAATTTCTAGAAATTAAAATTTAGACATTATTCCATACTTTAGAAGTCTGAAGAAGTATTCTTCAGTACCTACTTATTCTGATATTAAGGACCTAATATGTTTGCTAAATTACAAATCTTAAGGTGCTAAAGAAATAATCATATTATTTATTGGAGATGAGTTCATGAGGCTTGCCACGTAAACTGTGTTAGCCAGATAAGATGTTCTGAAAGAAGACAATGAAGAAAGTAGGTGGAAAAAGAAAAACAAAATAAGATGGCTGATGATCAGCAAAGTAGAGGAATGGGGGATAAAAGTGGAAGAGAGATAGCATGAAAGAGAATTTTAAAAGAATGGGGAAGATTACTGCTAAGGAAGCAAAGAAAGTTTCCAAAAAGCAAGGAAGAATTAATGGAAAAACATGCCACAGAAAATCCTGGTTTCTTTTTATTTAATACACAAAAGTAATGAATCTAGCATAGTAAAACACTTAATGTGGTAAGTGAATAAAACTTTGTGAAAACTACAATCTGCTAATAGTTGAGAGGAGTGGTTAGAGGGTTTCTGAAGACTTAGTGGGGACTTAGAATTTGCTGTGAAAAATCTGAATAACTGGTAAGTAAAGATAAGGAAAAGAACTGCCAATGCACATTAAAAACTAAATCTTTAATGTTTCAGATTTTGGAAATTGTGTCTAATTGTGTCCATTAACTCCAATGTCAGTTTTCAGTGATGCTTGATACACATGAATAAGTGTATATTATAAAAATAAACAGCATGAAAGTTAGCTCAAGATACAAAGGGGACATTGACAAGAAGTGTTCATAACAAAGACAAGGGACTAGGGAAATTCCAGCACTATTGATTATTTCAAAGTCAGGGTTCTGGCTACATAGGAAAGATTTGGAAACACGAACAATACAAAGTAGAGAGACTTGAAGATTTGGTGGAGCTGAAAAGAAATGTTTAATAATGTCAAACAACAGGATATCTAAAGTTACAGAGAATATGTAGGACAAAATTGAGAAATGTGGGGTTTTGATGTAAGACATAGAACAAAGAATTTTGGGGAGGTGGAGGCAGTGAGATGGCAATAAATCTTGAATATTCTAATAAATACAGACTGGGCTACTACACAGCAAGTCCAAAACCACTAGGAAACATTTATAACACAACTAGGTGAAAAGGACTCCCCAAGAACCACAAAACATAAACGTTGGCAACATGCAACTGTGGCAGCACACTGTTCAGGATGAAGAGGAGGGAATCAATAGACTATGTGACAAATCTGAAGACAGGACAACCCCCAAACTGTCAAACAGTTGGAAAGCAGGGCATGCCAATTTGAGATCAACAGTTGAAACCGAGAGTTTTTTGTTTGGGTTTTTTTTCCCCCCAATCCAGTAGCAGGTGGGTCCAGAGCATTCACTGTAAGTTCTGAAGAGCAGTATAGCACCGATACCCTCTCAAAATTGGCGAAAGATTCCTTTCAGGGCAGACCATCCCACCAAAGAAAAATTATCAACAGCGGTATCAAACAATTCCAATTTTGACAATACAAACAAAGAAAGAAAAGTAAAAATAAGAGTGGGAGAAAGTTTGAAAGCCAGGAAATCACAAAAGCAATATACAAAATTGTTTTACTTGATAAAGAAAAAAAAAATAGAGGGGCACCTGGGTGTTTCAGGCAGTTGAGCATCTGATTCTTGATCTTGGCTCAGGTCGTGATCCCAGGGTCTTGGGATCAAGCTCCCTGTTGGGCTCTGCACTGAGTGTGGAGTTTGCTTAAAATTCTCTCTGTCCCTCCCCTATTCATACTCTCTCTCCCCTCCCCGTAAGAAATAATAAATATAATGGGCACCTAGGTGGCTCAGGTTGGTTAAGCATCTGACTTCAGCTTAGGTCAAGATCTTACAGCTTATGAGTTCGAGTCTCACATTGGTCTCTGTGCTGACAGCTCAGAGCCTGGAGCCTATTTCAATTCTCAATCTCCTTCTCTCTCTGCTCCTCCCCCACTTACATTCTGTCTCTTATCTCTCTCTCTCTCTCAAAAATGAACATTAAAAAATAATAATTAATAAAAATAATGAACTATGTAAATTTAGAAGCCCCACATGAAGCACACCTCTTTCTAAACATTCAGAAAAACATGAATTCACATATAAATGAGCAACAGAAAAGGATCAAGGTCAAATATTATGCAATTCTTATAACTCAAAAAGAGAATACAGACCATATGAGATTCCTACAAAGAATAAAAGCATGCCAGAAATCTATGGCCACAAAACATGTCAAAATTGTACTTTACTATAAAATTATAATAGGGATAGAGATAAAATGCAAAAATTAAAAAAATTTAACTAAAGAAAAAATTAGAATTAAAAGAAAAATCATTGCATACATTTAGGCTAATGTGGAAAGAAAAGAAGGCAAATTAGTACAAAAGATAACACCTTAAGAAAAATATAAGGTAAAAATAAAATGTTTGAAGTAGTCAGACAATTGAAAAATTAGATGAAATAAAATTTGATAAAAAGTGAGAAGTACTTAAGATATGTAAAGAAGATCCAAATGGAATAATACAGTTCCCTGAAGAAGAAAACCTAAGCAATATAACAGAATCAATATTCGAAATTATAAATCTAGAAATTTTTTCAGAAATTAAAAAGAAAACTGAAGGTAATACATATTAAAAGTACATACCATGTACATGAAAATATTGATACCAAACAACATTAAATAAATCAATTAGTTAAACAGAATTACAGGACTTAGCTTTATTAAAAGAAGAAAGGCCCTTGGACATCTACACAAGAGTGAGTTTTAAGGGGAAAAAATGAGATTTTCACCAGGCTTTTCAACAGCAACATTTTATACCAGAAAAAAAAATGTAGTAACATGCTCAAGATACTTAAGAAAAGAAGATATGAGCCAAGGATTTCATATCCATCAGATTTTAAAGCATAAAAAGGCCATAAGGAAACTCTTACCAAATGTAAGAACTCCACATACAACTACACTTCTTGAAGAATCTCATAGAGAAGTAGTTTACCAAGATAAATAATGAGACCTTGAAACAAGAAATGGTAGTGAATATTAAAAAAATACTCACATGCAGGGGTCTCTGGGTGGCTCAGTCGGTTAATTGTCTGACTTTGGCTCAGGTCATGATCTCACGGTTCGTGGGTTCGAGCCCCACGCCAGGCTCTGTGCTGACAGCCAGCTCAGAGCCTGGAGCCTGTTTCAGATTCTGTATCTCCCTCTCTCTCTGACCCTCCCCTGCTCACGCTGTCTCTCTCTCTCTGTCTCTCACAAATAAATAAAAACATTTAAAAAATTTTTAAGAAAAATACATGCGGAACTTGGGTACGTAAGAGTTAAAGGTAAAAAGTGTACTGTAGAATGGCTGTCTGTTCTGACAATGTAGGTACAGCACAACTATTAAAGATGATGTAGGGATAAGGGAAGAGCAAATTATTTTATTTTATTTTGCTTTATTTTTTTTTAAATTGATTTATCGTTTGCAATAATCATGTTGGTGGGTAGCACTAGAATTGATAGTCTAAGACTATTGCTATATAAATGGGGATAAAGCAAGTAAGTATGGGGATGTATTTATTTTCTACAACTACATAACAAATTACTGCAAAAGTACAGTGGCCTAAAACTATGCACATTATTTCACTTTCTATGGATCACAAGTCCAGGCATGAGTCTAGGATTTCATTTCATGAGTCAAGAGTTTGTAATGAAGAGGCTGGCCGTAGCTGGGTTCTGATTCTGGAGGCCTGACTAGGGAAGGACCCTCCTACACAGTCACATTGTTGTCAGCAGCATTCAGTTCTTGTAGCTGTAAAACTGGTAGCTTCAAGTTTTTCTGCCAAGAGGCAACCCTCAGCACTTCGAGACCACGTGCATATCGCAGAAGGCATCAGAAGCTCTTTGCCATGTGGCTTCGTCAACACAGTCATGTAATCAAACATGGTCACTTTAATCAAACAGTAAGAGTCTCTATATAGTAAGTCTTCTGACAAGATGGCATTTTATGTCACATAATTTAATCACATTTTACGGCATGTAATTTAATTATGTTATATTTAATTGTTGCACAATTTAATCACCGAAGTGATATATCATCACCTTTGGCATATTCTGTTGATTAGAAACAAGTCTTGGGATGCCTGGGTGGCTTAACTGGTTAAGCGTCTGACTTAGGCTCGGGTCATGATCCTGGGGTCCATGTGTTCAAGTCCTGCCTCAGGTCTGTGCTGACAGCTCAGAGATTAGAGCCTGCTTTAGATTCTGGGTCTCCCTCTTTCTCTATTCTTTCCCCACTCACACTCTGGGTCTCAAAAATAAATAAACATTAAAAATTAAAAAAAATACAAGTTTTGTGGTCAAGAAACAGGGATTATAAGAGGATGAATAATAGAAGGCAGCATCATTGGCATCATGTTAAATAGTCTTCCTCCCACAAGGGAAACTTCTGGAAAACCAGCACTTGTGGTATGGGTATTATATAAATGTGATATAGACAAAGATAAGTAAAAACCTGAAAGTCCTTAATTAAGGGTATAAGTGAGAACTCAATGCTTATACCTCAGTATTCTGTGCCCTGTCTGTGTTTAGTGCTTGGTTAGTGAAAAGTCCCAGAAATTCTGACCAACATATGGGTATCCCTAGAAGAAAGACTATGGTCTTGTAGACCATTTTCTTTTTTTTTTAAATTTGTTTATAGTTTATTTATTTTTGAGACAGAGAGAGACGAAGCATGAGTGGGGGAGGGGCAGAGAGAGAGGAAGACACAGAATCTGAAACAGGCTCGAGGCTCTGACCTGTCAGCACTGAGCCTGATGCAGGGCTCGAACCCATGAACCATGAGATCTGACCTGAGCCGAAGTCGGACGCTTAACCAACTGAGCCACCCGGGCGTCCCTTGTATAACATTTTCTAAAATAAATCAGAGCTTATGAGACAAAACGTACAAGGAGGGGAGGTGGAAACACCAACAAGATGAGCATGAACATTAGAATTATTGCCATAGCAGAGAATGAAGCAATTATCAAAGACTACCATAGTAAAATACACTAAAGTGATGTCAAAAGAACTCAGAAATCAACTTAAAACTGAACAAAATTCCACTGGCCTAAGATGGAATAATTTGAACTTCAGAAAGGGTGAAAACTATAATGTACTGAAACCCCTCAAATGCATTTCAACCTGAGTTCATAAAGGTACTCTGAAGTAAATGGATTTTCCAACATTGGCAACAATAGTCAATTCATTATCTTGAAAGCCGTTATATAAGTGAAAGAATCAAACACTTATTCTCCCAAATCACAGATAAGTACAAGCTTTTATTTATAATGTTATTCTAGCTAATAAATAAAAAGCAATGAAAGATTTCACAAATTATCAATTTGTATCTCCCAATGTATTACCAGATTCAGGAACTGGGTATCAACAACTGCTGACATCATCAAAACAGAAGCCACAGTACTATACAGTAGGTGTGGTCCTGTGAAAAGGATTAAACCTATGTCTGATAAAGTTTCTGGTTCTAGTTTCCAGTGTGTAAAAATAAAGGAGTCAGGGGAACATGTTAGATTATACCAGAAGCATTCAAGGAACAAAATTAAGCTGTGAGAAATTCGATAAATCTAATAGTCCTTCTAAACAATTAAATATTAAGAAAAAGTCAGGGATAGAAAAAAAAACACAAAAGAGTCAAAGTTTTATGGTTAAAAAATTAACATTTGCATGTTGAAACTAAAAAGAATTGCAGGAAACTGTTAATTGTAAAACAAATAAAAATTACTATAAAAATCTGAAAACTGGTTAATTTGGGTAAGAGGCAGGTGGTTAGGATTGGAATGGAGTATATGGAAACAGTCCAGCAAAATTCTATTCTTTAAGCTAAGTGGTAAGTATAAGGTTTCAGTTTTATAATAATTATTTAAGCTACATATTTGTTTTGTATACTTTTTTGAATCTATGTTTTATCTCACTCTTCGTGGTAGTTATGTTTGTGTGTAACGGGTATGTAAGAGCTTAAAAAGGGGGGTGAAGCAGTTCTAGGTTGAGGCAAAACTTATAAGGAAGCTACAGACAGGAGTTCTGAGAAAAAGTACTCAACGGTGACAGTCAAGGAACTGAGAAGCCCTCATCTAACTGGCGTATCTACATAGATGAAAATTTCTCCTAGAAAGATTGTGGGCTTTGGAGCACAAATGAAACTTCTCTGGGTAGAAAAAGCCTCAGTAAATGTACGGCAGATTCTTAGGGTTATAGATGATGGTGTAAGACATGAAGAAATGACAGCAGATCAAGACGATGACAAAATCAAGAATAAAACAAGTGCAATAAAGTTTCTTTTAAAATAATTTGGGACTTGAGGGGGTGTCAACAAGAACCATTTAAAGAAACAGCTCCTTGGGGCGCCTGGGTAGCTTAGTCGGTTAAGGGTCCGACTTTCGCTTAGGTCATGATCTCGCAGTTGGTGGGTTCGAGCCCCGCATCGGGCTCTGTGCTGACTGCCAGCTCAGAGCCTAAAGCCTGTTTCAGAGACTGTGTTTCCCTCTCTCTCTGACCCTCCCCTGCTCATGCTGTCTCTCTCTCTCTCTCCTAGAAATAAATAAAAAACATTAAAAAAAAAGAAAGAAAGAAACAGCTCCTTAACTGTACTCAAGAAATTAATCCTTGAGAGAATTTGGAAGTTTTAACAGGATCTTCTCACTGGTTTAAATTCCCAAGAGTGGTTGGCTCCAAAGTAGAGATATTGTTAATTTATCTCAACAAAGCAAAAGAAATTAATAATCATTATCAATAATATGTATTAATCAACAATTCGGTGCTTGGCACTGTTAAGTGCAGTATATTGATGGATAATATAGTAGCAAAGTAAATCCCTTTACGGTGCATAAATTGTATAAATGAGCAGTGCTCTCTCTGCCAGTAACCATGCAAAGCTGTATCTGCCAGTAACCCCCAGGGGCTATAGAAAAGCTTCTGTTTAATGTTTACTAAGCAACAGTCATGCATGATAATCCAAAGAGACCTGAATCTGTTTATGCGCCAGAATAGAGGTACCATGTATATTACCCAACAGTCTGATTTTAAAAGAAATGGAAGTTACTGAAATGAAATGCACACTACAGATGCTAGCCTGTATTTAAATGGAAAATTTCTCCAAGGAACTCAAAGTTCCACATTCTTGACGTCATTTTTATTCGAAACTCCTATAAATGAAGGTGGAAACATCGCTGATTGCAGTATATTTAGGTAAATGATTTTAGCAAGTGTCAACAAAGATACTGACCAACAAGCATTTTAAATACCACTCTGTAGAGCTGGAGTGGCAGGTTCTCCTATGAGAAATAAGGTTACCACGGGCATAACATTATCCCCATAACCTGTGGGTGACACGGTAATTGAGAATGGCAGACCGTGTCACATCCATCCTTCATTGCAACCCAGATGCTGCTCAGCCTTGGGGAAGATAGCTGCAGTACCATCCGGGTGCCTGTTTGGATGACTAGAAGTACAGCACCCTCCTAAAAAGATAGCACTGCCATATTGTCTCACTGAACAGTACATTTAACTCTGTGTTACACTCCCAGTTACATTCGCAGGGCAGGGGCCTGATGAGAATATTCATAAAACCTTAGAGCTAAGATTGGCCTTAAGGTCACTGAGTTCATACACATGGCTGCTAATGATGTAATTGTATCATAGTACTCTACGTGTTTTTTTCAGTTAGGTTGTACAACATACATAAAAAAACGATAAATTTCTAATAATTTTAGCATGAAATGTCAATATTTACTTAATTACCTTGGGGCCACTCATGAGGAAAACTAAAGTAATAGTAATTTAAACAAAAACTCCATTGGTATTTATAGAAAGTTATGAAATTAATCTACTTAGGTTGCTCATTCCATAGAAATGAGGTTGTTGACATTTTTCATTTTCTTTCTGGCAAACTGTTTCTCTATAATTACTTGATAACCCATATGCTTACAATTCATAGTTGAAAGTGAATTGCCAGAATTCCCACTTAATAATAAAAATAGATACAAATTTTTCACCACAAAAAGTACCAAAGTTTCCATATTATCTCATGATTATCAGAAGGTAGAGTACAGAGTTAAAAATTACATTTGCTAAAACCAGATGACCTAGGCCCCATCCTTGCTCTGCTTCTTGAATCCTTGGAAATAGGCTTTAGTCTCCCATACTGCCATTTATCTACTGATGAGTCAAGGTTGGTAATAATACTGTGGTTTGTTATAAAGATTGCACAGAAAATATCAAGAACAGTGCTTATCAACTACTAAGTATTTATCCAAAGAATGCATGTGTGCTGTTTCGAAGGGGCACATGCACCCCAAAGTTCATTGTACCACTACCGATAATAGTCAAAGTATGGAAAGAGCCCAAATGTCCATCGACTGATGAATGGATACAGAAGATGTATTATATATAATGGAATATTACCTGATGATCAAAAAGAATGAAATCTTGCCATTTGCAACTACATGGATGGAACTAGAGGGTATTATGTAAGCAAAATTAGTCAGTCAGAGAAAGACAAATATCACATGACTTCATTCATATGTGGAAGTTAAGATACAAAATAGATGAACATAAGGGAAGAGAAGCAAAAATAATATAAAAATAGGGTGGGAGAAAAAACATAAGAGACTCTTAAATACAGAGAACAAACAGGGTTCCTGGAGGGATTGTGGGAGAGGGGATGGGCTAAACGGGCAAGGGGCATTAAGAAGGACACTTGTTGAGAGGAGCACTGGGTGTTATATGTGGGGGATGAATCACTTAAATGCTGTTCCTGAAATAATTATTGCACTATATGCTAAGTAACTTGGATATATAAAAAAAGAAGAGTGCTTTTGAAAGCCCCTACCATATTAATCATTAATTATAATTATTATCCAGGTTCTGGGTTAGTGAAACCTCAGTAAACCAAGAAGCCTCTAGGTGGATGCACAGAATTGGGCTTTTGTAGGGAGCAAACTGCAAAGTAGTCTAAAATTACCCTACTTGACAGATAGGCCTATTATTGCTGATCTCTAGTCACATCCAATTACACATCTCCTAAAATACTGCTTCCTATATGCTCTATGGTTGTTGTTGTTTTGTTCTGTTTTCTTTTTTCCTTCCACCATTCTGTTTCCAATAGTCCTTTACAGTCCCCAGCAACCTGAGAATCCTTTCCTCATCCCCCACAGTCAGAGTGGATTTGGAGTTTGGCCCTGGACACCTCGCTGCATAACTCATCCAAATGGCATTTACTGTGCTATGATAATCACAAAGAGGCCAATAAAATCATATTCTTGAGAATGATTTGATGAACACAACCTGGAAATAGATAATAACTTTAAGGAAATAAACATCTCCAAATAGGTGATCAGCTTCAAATGTTTTCTCTCAGCACCCATTGACATCAGAAAGTGTTGTCACCACTGAGTCAAACATTACACAAAGCAACATTACTAGATTCTAAAAAAGTTTCCTATAAAGCTACAATGGTAAGAACTACTATATGTTATTTTATTTCCCCTCTGGCCTCTGCTCATGGGAAAAACAGATACTTTATGCTAATCAAAACTGCTTTCCTAATGGCAGTGTACAGGAACTCTCTGTTACCTTCTGCTCAGTTTTGCTGTGAACCTCAAACAGGTCTAAAAAAAAATAAAGTTTATTAATTAAAATAATTACCTACCTGATTCAAAGGAACATAATATTTCATTGCATTTCTGCGTCTCCTATTACAGGCTTTCCTAAAACCTTTCTCTCAAATAGATATGAATTTATAAATGACCTTTGTCTTAATCATTCTTTTCTGAGTCTACCTTACAGGTAAAAGTGAAAAATGCATTGAACAATGAAAGGGCAAAGTGATCAGTTAATTTCCATTGCTGAAAAAGGAATTATAGTTTTAGGATCAATTAGCAGTTCATTTGTAAGGCATATGAATGTTAGATAAGGATAATATAAAGAATATCCACCGTCTCGCCTCTAGCTTTCATTCAGGCGTTAATTTAGATAAAACCACTATGGACTACTAGACAGGTTAATTTTGAAAGGGCTGATGGCAAGATATGGAGAGTTTTATACCACTGGTTTATTTAATATTGAGAAATAAAAGGAAGGCTAAGCCATTTTACAGCATCTATTTTTGTGTAAGTAGATATTTAAATATTTGTACTTCATATTTAGTTCTGAACAACTGACAAATTAAGGTACTTTACCTTTTATTCAGCTAATTAGGCATAAATTATTCAAAAAACCATAAAGCAACTTTCAACAATATATATTGTAGAACACAATAAAAATAAGTGGAGAGACTGCTCTGACCTTAAGTAAAGTAAGATAAAGTCAAGGAAGAAAATAATACACAAAACACAAGTCTCAGATGGCTTCCCCAAATCCAAGGGTAAAATTCAGTGTTTCTACATGAATGGATAAGCCTTAGGAAATTCTCTGTCCATGCCACTTCCCCCTGCCAAGCTTTTGAGAGGTATTAGATATCAGTAAGTCTGAGGTTATATCATCTGATGAATACCTAGAATTCAGATAGTCTAGACTGCAGATTGAGGTAAGATCCACATTATTTTTAAAAGGGGTTAATGGCTGACAATAAGATTGACATTCTTTTACTAAAGAAAGAAAAACAAATACCCTAATAAGAACCCAAGTCTGAAGAGATGACCAGTATTTCTGTATAGAAATAGATGGAAAAGGGATTATTCAAGCATATTGCAAAGATTCTAAATCATTTCAACACAGTGACTGATAGTCCTAAATTCTCGGTCATAGAGTTCTCTGGTTTTCCTCAAGGTACCACAGCTATGACTATGGATGAAAAGGAGACATAAAAGGAACATTTGTGTTTACACAACTCTTTCTGCTAGAAGAGAAATGGACCAATTATACAGTTGTCTACTAATGCACCTATTAAATTTCTATCCACTCAATAACAAAGATGTAATATGAATACAAGAAAACACATACGTATCTGCTATCTATAGTGAATCTGGGTAAGGGGAAAAGATACAGGGTACTTGTTCAGATCACAAACTGGAGTCAAGTCATTCAAGTTCAAATTCAAAAGATAAGCTAAAATGCACTTCTGTTTTGCTCCCTGAAAATTATTAATTTTATGTGTACCACTCTCACTCCTTCCTCACACCAAAACAAAACCAAACCAATTGTTCGACAGACCATGACACTGAAGAGAATTACTTAAGATTCTAGAAAAGCATGTGTTGATATTAAATTGACATATCTTAGTCCAATTTTAATCCCTGCTTGTATCTTAAAAGCTGAAGAAAAGCCAGTGAATATCACAAACAAGTTTATGTTTTTCTTAAAAGATTTTCTCCTTAGGGTCATTGTTAGTATGACACTGATCAGTAACAGAACAGATGTACCCAGTGCCTGCCTTTTCCTCACATAGGATATTATCTTGAAAGGCCAGATTTATAAATAACTGAGAGAAAAAGTTCACACTCTTAAAATGGAATATAAATTACTACAATGAGTCCTAAATTGAAAGAAGGGTAGTTTAGAGAGTTTTTATATTTAAAATAGAATAAACTACAGTGTAGAGGCAGGCATATGGGTGGCTCAGTCAGTTAAGTGTCTGACTCCTGATCTCAGCTCAGGTCATGATCTCATGGTTTGCAAGCTCAAGTCTCAAGTCAGGCTCTGTGCTGACAGCATGGAGCCTGCTTGGGATTCTGTCTTTCCTCTCTTTGTGCCCCTCTGCTCCCCACTCACTCGCTCTCGCTCTGTCTCTGGAAAAAATAAATAAACTTTAAAAAAAAAAGAATACACTACAGTGTGGACACTCTTTTTTCACTCAAGAGTAGGTTACTTCGTCTATGCCTGTGACTTTAATAACTGTCGATGTGCTGATGATTCCGTATTCATACTTTTAGGACACGCATCTACTCAGAACTCCAGATATGAATTTCCATTTGCCAATAGCCATGTCCAAGTTCCATCTTCAAGTATCTAAAATCAGCATACTGAGGTCAGAATTGACAATCAGGAGAACATGATTCTTTCCCAACATTCCCTAATTGTACTCAAAGGCCTTACACTCCACACTCCATGCAGTTGTGAAAGTCCAAACATAACAGTCTTCATTAAAACAGCTCTCTATTTTGCAGCAATATTCAATCCTGTTGCTTTTACACCTTAAAGATCCGCCTTTCACTTTATCCATTTCCACTGTCACCACCCCAACCCAACAACTTCCATCTCTTGCCTGGCACACTGGATTGGCCTCCTAACCAGTTTTATAACGTTCATTCTCTTCATTTTTAAATATATAATACACATGACTTTCAGTAAGATGACTTTTTAAATAATAAACATTATTCTGATACTAAAAAATTTCAAAAGCATGATTAGAATGAAGACATTAATCCTTGGTTCAATTTATAAGGTCCACAATCTTTGTCTTCTATTCCTAACCTCTTCTGGCACCACACCCTTCATTGCTCTTTGCTCTCTAGACACACCAGCCTTTACGCAGCTCCTATCCATCTTCCTGCTTCAGGACCTCCCCTATTGAATCTATCAGTCTGTCAGTCTACTTCAACCTTCCTAGGCTTTGCAAACATATCCTTTGCATATTTCAGATCTCAGATCAAATCTTGCTTCTTCAGGGAAGTCATATCTGACTTTATAGATGAGACCGGAAATGATGAGACAAAGTCTCTAGATGACACTCTGTAATAAAATCTATCAAAACTACTATAATTAGGGGCGCCTGGGTGGCTTAGTCGGTTAAGCGTCTGACTTTCGCTTAGGTCATGATCTCGCGTTAAGCGTCTGACTTTCGCTTAGGTCATGATCTCGCGGTTCGTGGGTTCGAGCCCCGCGTCGGGCTCTGTGCTGACTGCCAGCTCAGAGCCTGGAGACTGTTTCAAATTCTGTGACTCCCTCTCTCTGACCCTCCCCTGTTCACGCTGTCTCTCTATCCTAGAAATAAATAAAACATTAAAAAAAAAACTACTATAATTAAATTTCTCTATAATTATTTAACTACTGTCATTATCAACCACAGGAATGTAAAATATCTTCAGGCAGGACTTTTGTTCATATTTCCCACCCAGCCTCTAGTTCAGTGCCATTGTATAATAGGCACAAAATAAACATCTTTAGACTAAAGAAACAGATGAGGCTATTGTGTCACAGCTGTAGATTTTACAAAGTTTAACAAATTGATGAGAATAGAAATTTACCAATCAGAGCAGTCCTCTAAGAGGTTCATAGGTAGGAAAATCTATTGCTAGTGCATGAAAGAGCATGAATTTTAAAAACATTTTTACAGGAAGAAGGGAAGTAAAGCTTATTTGTAATGTGGCCATGACCTTAAAAGCTTCAGGTGGGAGATCAGATTATTCATTTTTTTAAAATTTATAATGTAGGGAAAATAAAATATGCAAGGTATAAAAACCTAAGCTTCAATAATCAAAAAATTTATATTTTACCTAAGATAGTCCTGTTCTAAAAGGTATCATTGTGCCTATATGGAATAATCCATCTCAGGTTATACTAAAAAATGTTAAAAAGCACATAATTGAGGCAATGGACTCAAAGGAGGGAATGAGGTTGAAACACAATATAGTACTTTCTAGGCAACTGCAAGGTTTTCATGGAGTGAAACAGGGACTTACACAGGCTTTGAGCAGATGAAAGTCACAGTCCACTTTAAAAGATCACGTTTAGTGCTTTGTTATGAATAGATGTAGGCATACAAAGCAAGAAGCAAGGAGATGAGTTAGAAGGCCATTGCAATGATTCTGGGAAGAGATGACAGAGGCTCAATCAAAGGAAAAGCCATGGTGGAATGGTGAGATTCTTGATATATACTAAGGTGGCTTCAGAGACTTCTTGACTGATAAATATGGAGGCTAAGAGAAAGAATATGGAGTCTGAGAGAAAAAATAATCAAATAGTTATTTTGGTCTGAGCAAATGGAAGAATTAAAAGTACCGGGAATTTGTGGGGTATGTAGAAGATCAGGAACTCAGTTTTGGACATAATGATTTTTATATATAAAAGTTCACCAGTAAGGGCCCAAAATTCAATGGCAAGGACCACATGACTTTTCCTTTTTTTTCTTTCTGCATTACCCTATTTTCACACATATTCAGAAACTCAAAGAAACAATCATATTAGCATAACATGATCTTACAGTCTCTGAGCATTGTAACTCTGCCATGAAGTTACTCACATTAATAGAACTTTTCCCCTGAGTCTGCAAGACTTGAAATGTAAGCAATGCACTAGTTATGTCATTGTTTCAGGTACTCAGCAACATTCTTTAATTAGAATAACTAAATCAAAATTTTTGCCTATGTTTATTTTTACAGTTCTGTTGATAATAGTAAAGCACTATATTCTACAATAATTATTTAATCAGTCATAAAAATATATGATCCTTTAACCTTATCAATTAAGAAACCCACAAACTTTGAACATAATTAAAGGGAGTCTCAAAAACCCATTGCAATATTTAAATATTTATAATAGAATGACTAATATATATTCCTATTTAATATTTATTTTTAGAAATTATATTGCTAAAAGTAGATAATTTAAAATGTAAATTGTTTTGATTCAATTTTTTCTAAAATAATCAGTAACCACTAGAATAATAATTGAAACAAATAATAACCTAAGGATATTAACAGAATAATAACCAAACACAAAAGAAGAGATAACACAAGTGCAAAATAATGCTTGCCCATTTGCACTAGTTAATTTTTTTAACCTTTTCCAGTTTAATTTAATGAGATTGTGTACAGAGATACATTAGCAATAATATTTTCTAATTTTCTACATGTAAAAATGAAACTCCTCACTGCCTACAGTTGAAAGAAATGTAATTTTAATATATGCCATTGAGCATACATTAAGATATGCCATTGGGCAAATATTTAGCCACTGTATATGGCATACCAAAAATAGTTATGCAAATAAAACACGAATACATTTTTTCTGGTGCTTCAAATACAGGTTTTCTTACCTACTGAAGAAAATTATATGGGAAAGACCAAAGTGAAAAAATCAGAGTAAATGACAGTTGGCTTTTCAAGTTCCAGACCAGATAGAGAAACTAGGATTGGATTTACCCTCCTAACTGAAACAACCAAAAATAAATTGGAAAAAAATATATGAATGGGGCAAGGGGAACACATTTCAAGATAGTGCTTATCAGATAGATAGTGCTTATCAGGTAATGAGGAAAGCTCCCTAGAAATAGAAAACAGCTGAGGTGAAGCAAAAGTCTACCCCAGGTTACTGCTTGACAAGTGTTTCTAAGCAGTGAGATAGGGAGGGAAATCACAGGCAGATGCATTGCACTCTCTGAATTTTAGAGGCAAGCCTTGAGAGTCCAGAGAGACCAAGGCATCTGGAGACCACCTAAGAGTACCTGTGACCGCAAGGGCGTTCCCTCAAGTATTCAGCATAATACTGATCAGCAGATGAATGTGAAGAAATTATCTGAAGCCAAGAAAACAGTCACCTGAAAGGATTCAAGGGAAGAGTGCCCAGCACCTACACAGGGCTAGGAACAGTGCTGTTTCCCCTGAGTCAGCTTGGAAAAACTAAAAATTCACATCTACTGGATACAGTGCCCATACTTTATGGAAAGCTGTGCCTTAGTAGTGGAGAATAATTAGCTCCAGCTTGAAGATTGCTCTAAGATTGCCTAGCATTCCATTAAGGCATGACCTGAAAGAATCAAACTGTCTCCAAGTAGCTTAATTGCAATTCAGAAAAAAACTCATAGTGTTATTTATAACCATGCAAAAGTATCCAACACTCAACACATTAAATTTATAATTTGGCATCCAGTCAAAAATTGCAAAATATGCAAAGAAACAATTAAGCAGGATCCACTATTTGGAGAAGTATCAATCAAATTTGATTGATCCTCAAACTAATACATAAGACAGAGTCAATAGACAAGGAGTTATCATACTGTATTCCATACACTTAAAAAGTTAGAGACATAGATTTTAGAGGACCCAGATAACTTCAAGACATGAAAGCTAGAATATCTAGAATAAAAAATAGACTGGATAATATAAATGGCAGATTAAACTGTGGAGCAAGAAATTAGAGAACTTGAAGAAATAGCTAGAATATATATAGAAATAAAGATAAAAGCTATCTAAAATGAAACACAAGAAATAATTTCAAAATAAATAAAGAGTATTAGTGAACTATGGGGCAACTTCATGTAATTTAAGTACCCAAAGTGAACAAAAAAAATTTTTGAAGATATTTTTCCCAAATCTGTTAAAACTATGAACCCTAAATGCAAGAAGTTCATTACTCACCAAACAACAGAAACATGAACAAAACTACACCAAGGCACAACATAACTGAATTGCTCAAACCAGTGATGAAGAGAAAATCTGAAAAGGAGCCAAAGAATAAAAATTGGAATGAACAACAGGGATACAGCACATTTTTCATCAGAGATTATTCAAGTGAGAAAAGAGTGAAGAAAGACTTTCAAAGGGTTGAAAGAAACAAAACTGTCAATCTAACAAGGTAAAATATCTCTCAAAAATATAGGTCAGATAAAAGAATTTCAGACACACTGAAAGTATTCATCAGTAGTAGATCTTTATTATCATAAATGTAAATAATGCCCTTCTGGCAAAATAAAAATGATACCACAGGGAAATATAAATCTACAAAAGAATAAAGAACACTGAAAATAATAAGCATATAGGAAAACATATTTTTTAAAATCACTTTGAGAGGCAAATTGATTGCTTTAACAAAAATACTAACAAGGTGAAGTAATAGAGGCTGCAATACTATCAACCACTTTGAGCTGACTGAAGTATTCAGAACACTTTATCCAAAAATAGTCCGTACACATTCTTTCCAAGTATACATAAAATGTTTACCAAAATAGAGCACAGTCTGATCATGTTTAAATTTAAAATGATTCAATCATTCAAAGTATGTTCTGTAACAACAATGGAATTAAACTGTATATTCGTAATAGAAAGACCTCTTGATTAGCCCCCAAAATTTAGAAAGTAAATAACACACTTCTTTATAGCATAGTGGTCAAAATATAATCCAAAGAGAAATAAGAAAGTTCTCCAAACTGAATGAAAATCAAAACTCAACAAGTCAATACCTGAAGTCTCACCAAAACACTCTATAAGGAAAACTACTGTCAATATGTTCTTATATTAAGAGAAAAGTCTCAAATCTATCACCTTTGGTTCAAACTTAAGTAACTGGAAACAAAATCACAAATTAAATCCAAAGTAAGCAGAAGGGGGAAAAAAGACAAAGGTGGAAATAATAAAATGGGAAATAAAAATAATAATAATAAAGAAAAATCAATGGAATGAATGAGTGGTTCTTGCTGACAATGAATTAAAGTGGTAAATATGCAGACAGACTGGTCATAAAAGACAAAGATACAAAAAATATCAATGACAGGAATAAAAGAAGTGGCATTATTACAAAATCTAGATATATTGAAAGAAAAATTTAAAAATATCATAAATAATTCTGTTATTATAAATTTGACAACATAGAAGAAATGGACAAATTCCTTGAAGAACATACTACATCTCATCTCATCAAAGAGAAAGTAATAATTTGTATAGTCTTATAACCATTTAAAAAAAACTTCTGTTTTAGTTAAAAACTTTATACAAATAAAACCACGTCAAGACGGCTTCACTGATGAATTCTGTCAAACGGGTATGGGACACACTAATTATATTCAATACTAATTATACTCAAACTCCTCCAGAAAATTGAAGAGGGGCAAATAATTCCAAACCCATTCAGTCAGCCCAGCATTACACCAATACCATAAGCAAAAATATATAAGGAAACTACAGTTCAATATGCCTCATGAACATATATTCAAAAAATCTAAACAATATTTTATCTAATAGAAATGAGTATTATATAAAAGGATTTCTAAAGGCCACTTACCCAAAAATAAAAGGTTATCTTAAGTTTTGGAAAATTGATACATTTATTGCATTAATAATCTAAAAAAGAGGAATTATGTCATCATTCTAATCAGCTCAAGATAATGAAAAACTATTCGAGAAAATTCAACATCCATTCTATTAAAAAATGATCACCAAACATGGAAGAGGAGGAAAATTCCTCAGTTGTACAAAAGGCATCTTCCAAAATCCTACAGCTAATATTATACTTAGTGGAGTAAAAAATACTGTACAAGGATGTTTAGTTTCATCACTTCTACTCAATCAAGCACTGGAGGATTTAACCAATATGATCAGGAAAAAAAAGAATAAATAAGCATCCAGATTTGGAAACAAAAGTAAAACTCCATTCACAGATAATGTGACCAATTATGTAGAAAAGCCAATGGAATCTAGAAATAGCCACTGATAGGTAGATCAGCAAGGTATAGGATATTAAGATCAATATGCAAAAGACATTGTATAGTGGCAATGAATAATATAAAATTGAAATTTAAAATACCATTTAAAATACCTCAAAATATGAAATACTTAGGTGTAAATTTAAAAATATGTAGAGAACTACTAAATATTGCTGAGGAAAATTAAAGAGGGTTTAAGTAAATTAAAAGATACACAGTTTTCACTTATCAGAAAACATAGGGCACCTGTGTGACTCCCTTGGTTAAGCATCTGACTCTCAATTTCAGCTCAGGTCATGATTTCATGGTTTCCTGAGATCGAACCCCATGACAGGCCCCATACTAACAGCACACAGCCTGCTTGCGAGTCTCTCTCCCTCTGTCTCTGCCCCTCCCTGGCTTATGCTCATGTACTCTCTCTCACTTACTCTCTCTTTCAAAATAAATAACATGGGGCGCCTGGGTGGCTTAGTCGGTTAAGCGTCCGACTTTCGCTTAGGTCATGATCTCGCGGTTCGTGGGTTCGAGCCCCGCGTCAGGCCCTGTGCTGACTGCCAGCTCAGAGCCTGGAGCCTGTTTCAGTCTGTGACTCCTTCTCTCTCTGACCCTCCCCTGCTCACGCTGTCTCTCTCTCTCTCCTAAAAATAAATAAATAAATAAATAAATAAATAAATAAATAACTTAAAAAAAAATTAGAAAACTCAATATTGTTAAGATATCCTTTGTTCCCCAAATCTACATCATCTATATTCATTTACAGATTCAATGCTATCCCAGCCAATATCCAGCGGGCCTTTTTTTTTTTTTTTTTGGTAGATATTAACAATGGATGCTAAAATTCATATAGAAATTCAAAAGAATTAGAATATCCAAAACAACTTTGAAAAAGAAGAACAAAGTTGGAGGAGTACTTATTTGAGTCTCATTATAAACATAAGCAAATCAATAGAACAAAAAAGAGAGTTGAGGAATAAATCTACACATACATACAGAGTTGATTTACAATAAAGGTTCAAAGTCAACTTCGTGGACCAATCTTTTTGACAAATGATACTGGAAATATTTGATATCTATATGCCAAAAAATGGAGAAGGAGCGTAAGTAGAAAAGAAGGAGGTGGAAAGGGGAAGAGAATAAAGAAGGAAGGAAGAAAGGAAGGAAGAGGGAAAGAAGAAAAGAATAATGTCTTTCTAAATTTTACACTACATATACAAATTATCTAAAAATGGATCATGTACCTTAATGTAAAACCTAAAACTTGTAAACATATAGAAGAAAACATATGAGAAAACTTTGTGACCTTGGGTTAGGAAAAGATTTCTTAAATATGAAACCAAAAGCAAGTTCCATAAAGGGAAATGTTGATATACTGATAAACTGGATTTCATCCAAACTAGAATTCTGCTTTTCAGACTAAGAGAATAAAAAGATAAGTGCCAGACTGGAAGAAAATATGTTCAAAATATATAGGTAAAAAAGGACTTATAATCAGAGTACATTAAAAAAATTCAAAATTCAGAATGCCTGGGCAGCTCAGTCAGCTGAGCGTCTGGCTCTTGATTTTGGCTCAGATCATGATCCAAGGGTCGTGGGATTAAGCCCCGTGTTGGGCTCTGCACTGAGCATAGAGCCTGCTTATGATTCTCTCTCTCTCCCTCTCTTTCTCTCTCTCAAATATAAACAAACAGTTTAAAAAAAAAAAAGGAAAATTCAAAACTCAATAATAAAAAAGCAATACAATTTAAAAAAAAACAGGCAAAAAAATCTGGACAGTCATCAAAAAGATGTACATGTGGTAAATAAGCATATGAAAAGATGTCCTATATCATTAGGCATTAGGGAATTTCAAACAAAAACCACAGTATGACACTATGACCTACCAAGTAGAATGGTTAAACATAAAAAGATTGACCACATGAAGTATTGGTGATGATGTGGAAGAACATATACCACTAATGAAGTGTAAAATGATACCACCACTTTGGAAAACAATTTGACACTTTCTTAAAATGCCAGCATACACTTATCATATAATCTTGCCATTCAAATCCTACAGAAAAAATATCTTACAAAATAATTATTCTGGATGAAGGAAGCCCAAAAGACCTTCCCCTTAAAAAGAAACCACACATACTGTATGATTCCATTTATATCAATTTCAAGGGTATGCAAATTAATATAAAGTAACCAAAAAAGAACAGTATTTGCCTAGGGCTAAAGTGAAGTAGTGAGGGTCTACAACAAAATACTTTGGACAGGAAAACTGGGGATATGAAGGTCATTATCTTTTTTTAATTTTTTTAATGTTTATTTCTGAGAGAGAAAGAGAGAGAGAGAGCTTTTAATGTTTTATTTATTTCTGAGAGAGACAGAGACAGCATGAGCAGGGGAGGGTCAGAGAGAGAGAGGGAGATACAGAATCTGAAACAGGCTCCAGGCTCTGAGCTGGCTGTCAGCACAGAGCCCAACACGGGCCTCGAACCCACGAACTGTGAGATCATGACCTGAGCCGAAGTCGGACGCTTAATCGACTGAGCCACTCAGGCACCCCTGAAAGTCATTATCTTGATATGAATGATGGTTTCACTCATGTATATGGATGTAAAAACTTCAGTTGTATATGTCATATATGTACATTTTATTGTCTGTATGTCAATTTTATCTCAGTAACACTGTTAAAGGTAACAAAAAATGTAAAGTGCATTTTGACAGCCTACTCAGCTAATATGTTTGTGTGTTAAAATTTAGAACTTGCTTCTAAGTGTAGTGGGCCTTTGTAATAACGCCATTAAATATGTGAAGTAACTATTTTATTCTTCTGTAATAGCTAAAGAACTACAGCAAATGCTTACCTCTTGGGACAACAAAGTTCAGTACCAGATCAGTTGTTGAACTTTAATTCTCGTGTATTCTCATACAATATACTTCAGAGATACTTTATGTTTCTTTTGAAAATTAAAGTATTCACATATGCACCTAGAATTCATAGCTAGATCTATGTTTATTACTATTTTAGGAAAAAATGTGCAATGTACTAAGACTTGCCTGAAATACAAATGTGCCAAATATGCTGCAACTGGGATCATTTTTTTAAAACTCTAAAGTGGGTATACTAGTGTAAAACCTAACTGAACTGGGTCTGCACAGATTTCATTCATTCATTCATTCGCTAGATATTTTTGAATGCCTGTTTTATGTGTTGCCTTTGACATAGCATACCTTATATAAAATCATTTGATGGTGAGGTCCAACAAGTATTTTGTGAAATTGGAAAGTATGTTTAAGAAATGCACATGCTTCTGGGGCACCTGGGTGGCTCAGTAGGTTGAGTGTCCAACTTTGCCTCAGGTCATGATCTCTCAGTTCGTGGGTTTGAGCCCCGCATCAGGCTTGCTACTCTCAGCCTGTCAGTGCAGAGCCCACTTCAGATCTTCTGTCTCCCTCTTTCTGCCCCTCCCATACTGGTGCTCTTCCCAAAATAAATAAATATTTTTAAAAAATAAATTTACACACTTCAGATATCATATTTAATTTTCCTTTGGCAAGTTAGATGATTTATTATAGTAGTTCTCAAACTTTAGCTGCATCCAATTCAACTGGAGAAAACGCTACAAAGTGTATTGCTGAATGCCAACTACAGAGTTTCTGACTCGGGAATGAGCTGGGTACAGGGTATTTGCATTTCTAGTAAGTTTCCAAGTGAGGCTGGCGCTGCTGGCTCAGGAGCCATTCTTTGTGAAGCACTGACTTATTAGAAATAATTTTATAATTTCCATGTGAAAAAGTAAGAAAATAATTTAAACCTGGGGAGTAATAAAGCCAAGGTGCCTCAATAGAAAAAAATAGGGGATACCTATTCCTCACTTCAAATTTCACTTCACATTTTATATCATGATTACAAATGTGAAAGTCTCTAGTTAAACTGAGCCAGCATTCTTACATGTGGCATTTACACTTGCAATATTTCTTAACAAAACTGGGGAAAAAAAAGTCTTTCTGACTGACTTCTCCAGTTAATGGGAGAGACATATTATAGCAACTTTGATTGGGCAAATGATTACTGTATGTTTGAGCATTCTTTGGTTCAAGTCATCTATACCTCTACCCTGAGAATATTAAAATATCACAGTGGAGTAATAGAACCAGAAAAAACCTTTCGGGGACATAAGATTCAGGCAACACTGAATAAATAGGGCATCTCCGCTGGGATTTACACACCAGCAGATCTGTTCACTGAGTTCTCATGAGGAGAGTGAAACAGAAGACTGGAACTTAAATAGAAAAAGGTAATAAAATCAACCCCATATCTTATACAATAATCCTTTCCAAAAATGAAAAGAGTTATATAATGAAGGGCGATAGCAAAACCTAATAAAGATGCTAAATTACTGTGTAAACTTCCTGTGTATTTTTATCACACTTATATAAACTACTTTGTGGTGACAAATAAGAATGATTATCCAGTTCAACAGAAACCATGCCTTCTGCAAAATGGTGCAATATGAACATTTTTTAAATAACAGAGCAGCCAGTGTATCAAAATCATCTTTGGCCAGAGATCTTCCCTGGATTTTTTGTATAAGTGGAAATATTTCACAGAAAAACTAAAATATGAGTCAAATTTGTGATAGCTATCTCTATATCCATCCATTTATCCATCCATCTCTCCACCTATCTGTGTAGTTAGCTATCATTTCTTGTAAAGTACCACTTACTTCTAATTGATGGTATACAAAATTCTTTAGGTTATTCAGTTAAAAACAATGAAGTTGTCCAGAGGATGGATTGCCTCAAATGTCTGTTTTAATGGGATTTAATCTAAGGGAACTTAATGTAGTACATTGCATACTAAACCCTAAAACAACTAACTGGGTTAATATTCTTTTATTAAAAAATATTTATTTATTTTGAGAGAGAGAGAAAGAAGCAAAGAGATGAGGCGGAGAGAGAGAGAGAGAGAGAATCCCAAGCAAGCTTTGCATTGTCAGTGTAGAGCTCAATACAGGGCTCGAACCCACAAACCCTGAGATCAAGACCTGACCTGAAATCAAGAGTTGGACACTTATCTGACTTAGCCACCCAGGCACTCAAGTTAATATTCTTTACGCACACATTATGTCACAGTATTCGGGCTCCTGTCTGAACAAATGCTTCATCAAATATAATGACTGCTATATAAGCTAATGATAAGTAAGATCTAAAAATAAGGGAAAAAAGGCAAATGGTTCTAGTCTAGATTTGAATTCTAGTGACAGATGAGAATATAATTTTTCTTGTGGTTAAAATATATTTTTCACTGAGATAATACAAATTACAAAATATTAATTTGGAAAAATGGTTTCAGAAACATACCTTTAGGTCTAATATTAAATATGGAAAATATAATAAATATTGCTTTCTTTCATTTTGTTTTAACCTCTTTCAGAGAATTACGGTAAGGCATTTTTATGGAGAGATAACACACTGTATCATCTCTTCATGTTTCTCCACGTGCTATTTTTAAAAATTACAGAGCATCTGTGTTCATAAATGAGTAATACTGTGGACATTTGACTCTCCCTAGAGTCTTTTTTGAATGTGTGAAATACCTTAGATACTTGGTATTTATCAATTGAGAAAAGCTATCTGACAAGTTATTGGGAAGAATCAGAGATTTGACAAAATATATTCACTAACAAAATCTGCAAATCCCAAAATTTGATGTAATCACAATTTACACAACTAGTATCAACTCTCAAGAGCTGGCAAGATGGCAGCATTCTCACTCTGCAGGTCATCATGGCTGAATAAGACGTCTCTCATCATATTTCCCCCTTAACGACAGCGATTTGGTATCATTCCATGGTCAAAAGTGCCTTTGTGGGCATTGTGCCATCCAGTGCCATATGCCCAGAGACCCAGGAAGAGTCCTGCCCACATGTGTACGGGCAGACTTTGGTTTCAGCTGTGAATTCTGAAGTAGCCTATGAACCGACTCCTACCCATTTGAATCATGGTCCAGGATAGTCTGGAAAATTCTGTCTTAGACAATCACCCATGGATGAATGAGCCTTTGTGGAAGTCCAGGCTTTTCAGCAAAGAAGTTTCAACACACCATTGAAGAAAAAACAAAAAGGAACAATTTTGCTGCACTGGAGAGGAGAGGAGAAACAGTTTGATTTTACTTGCATTATCCCTCCAAGGCAGCACAGCTCAGGACCAAGAGAGAATTCATCCTGTGACTTCTCCCATGGGGGAAAAGTGACAGCATGTGAATGAGCATCCACCATGCCAGCTGTGCAGGATGCTGCCAAAGAAGCCTATTTCTTCTCCCTTGCCACAACCAGAGTACTGAATCATGAGGCCTATAATGCAGGGCAAGAAGAGATTGCAGATAAAACTCTAGGAGGGCATTAAAGGAACACGAATCCTACTAAATGCGTCATGGATTCCATCAAGAACCAGCCCACAAACTGCTGGGGACGCCTTGCTTGCAGACTCCCTCCCGCCCCAAATGCAACTCTACAGGCCTTACCCGCACACACTCTTACCCTGTGGCTACCTCCCTATACCCATTCCCTATGATAGCAGTGAGAGAGCTTTGGCAGACAGCTAGTAAACATGTGCAGAAAACTGGCCTGAATCTGCAGATCAGGAGGGACCACAAACTTGAGCTTTAGTGCCACTTGGGGGAAAACAGAAGGAAGTTGTGAGCACCTGGCCTGCCATATTGCAGGATTAAGAGAATGCAAACAAGCTAAAGACATTCTGCCACAAAAGTGAGAAAGAAGACTGGAATGTATCTAGTACAGGGACTAGCAGGATATGATAGGTGATGATTCTCTCCCAATAGTACTTAGTAAAAATTAGAGGAACTGACTACTACTTCAAATGCAAAGCCAGCAAAACAAAACTTGAAAGAACATAAAAAATTAAGGAAGCCTGACACTACCAAAAAATTAAAATAGTCATCTAGTAACTGATCTGAAAGACAGAAAGATCTGCAATTTACCAGATAAAGAATTCAAAGTAGCTGTTCACAGAAACTCAATGAGCACATAATGACAATCAATGAAATCAAGAAAACAATACAAAAACAAATGAGAAGTTTAACAGAAATCATGAAAAGGAACCAAATAAATTCTAGAGGTGAAGAATACAATGAATGAAAATTTCAAAATGCAGTGGAAAGTACCAACAACAGAATGGATCAAATAGAAGACAGTAACTGCAATTTAGAATGTAGGCACTTTGACATTATCCAGTAGGGGAGAATATAGGATTAAGAATGAAACACATTGAAGAAAGTGATGTAAATTATGGTATACCAACAATCTATGACTTCTTAGACTTCTAGAAGGAAGAGAGGGGAAGAGTGAGGCAAAGCAAGTATTTAATGAAATAATGACTGATAATTTCCCAAAACTGAGATTTAGAAATTTAGAAAGATCTTTAGAAAGATTTAGATACCTAAATTCATGAAACTTAAGTCACCAAATAAATTCAACTTGAAGAGATCCTCTCTAAAAAAACATTAAAATAAAACTCAAAAATCAGAGACAGAGAGAGATTGTTAAAAACCACAAGAGAAAAGAAGCTTGTAACATACGAGGGAACCCAAAGCTATCAATGGATTTTTCAGCAGAAACCTTCCAGATGAGGAGAATGTGGAATAACACATTTAAAGTGCTGTAAGAAAAACTAACCATCAAGAATATCTAGCAGTTATCCTTCAGAAATAAAGGAGAAATAAATACTTTCCCAAACAGAAGCTGAGAAAATTCATCACCACAAAGATGTGCACTACGAAAAGCACTGAAATAGATTTTTCAAGATGAAACAAAATAATAGTAATAGGTAAGGAAAACATAGGATACAGGAAAATACACAAGACACTGTTAAATTCAGAATTCTCCATACCATGATATGGTGATAATAACCACTTAAATTTAGTATAAAGGTTATAGTATAAAAGTATTAAAAATAAATATAGCCGACTGAAGCAAGATGGCGGAGAATTAAGGAGCTCCGTACTTTCACTCGCGCCCATACATCACACAGAAAAGATCTGAAGCCATTGGAAACCTTACAAAACCTGAGAGACTGGGAGAAAAAGGACGCAAAATCCACTGAGAAAGCCTTCTAACATGAGTGCGAACCGGGGAAGGTAAAATCGGGCCGGGATCGGAGACTCCAGGGTGGGAGGCGATCCCCCTCTACCCTCTATGGGGAGTGAGAGGAGAAAAGGAGAGAGTCCGAAACAGAAAAACCTCCGCTCGGGGGGAAAAACCTCCACCCGGTGCATAGAAAGACTGTACTTCCCAAATACCTGCACACCAGGTCCCCTCGCGACAACTGGTCCTGGGGGGTGCTGAGCACACAAACTGCTTCTTTGTGCCGCTCCTGGAGGTTGGATTTCAAAGCGGCGGCGCGCCTGCCGCCATTGTAGCTCCAGGGCGGCTGGGACCCCTGAAAGAGCCACGCAGACACCGGGCGTCCGCGCTCCTGACTGGCTGGAACTCGAGAGGGAAGGCAAAGAGCTAAAAACTGGGAAATTTGCCTGTGAGTTCGGGTTTCGGGTGACGAGCCATAGAGGGACCTGGTTTTCCTCACTCCAGCGGGCTCGGGGTACGCAGACCCGGCAGGCAAGCCCCCGAGCATGCGCGCCAGCCCGACCCAGAGAAGGAAGCTGCGATTCTGACTCCACCCCCAGAGCTCAGCAGGGAGCCTGGAATACCCAGAGGGGTTTGCCTGGGAAGCTGTATCTAAGGCAACTTCAGCGGGGCGCGGACTGGGATTTGCAGATTGGAACTGGCCTGGGTTGAAGAGTGCAAAAACTTCGGCTGCGTCCCCGGAACGGGGAGTTGACACGCCCAAAAAAGCGAGTTGCAGAGCGGGGTTAAAGAAGGGACTGGAGCACCCTCACTCTCCTTCCCACAACCGCCAAGGCATAACCCCCGCCTGAGGCATCGGATCACGCCACGCCCATCCCTGCCTGAGAGGTGCCCTCCTCCCTTTTTTTTTTTTCTTTTGTTGTTTTTTTCCTTTTTTTTCTTCTTTTTTTTTCCCCTTTCTTTTCTCTTTCTTTTATTCTTCTTCTTTCTCTTTTCTCGCTTTTTTCCCCAAAACACTGACCTGATTAACTCTGGTCGCAAGCTTGCTTAAACAATAACAACAAGTCCATCCTGTAAATGTAAACTCTACACCTACCTACATTTTCAGCTATTTCTCTCAGGAGTAATTAGACAATATAGTTTCTCTGGATAATTCCAGCATCCTTCTCTCACCTATCCAACCATATTCTACCCTTTATCTCTTTGAAAAAAGCTTCTTATCCCTTCTACCTGTTCATTCTATTTCCAATTCTGCCTCGTCTCGCCCTGCCTTCTCTCTTTTTCTCTATGCTCTTCAACCAGCACTGCATACACACGGCTATTTAACTTTAGCTGGGAAATCCAGGTATATGCTTTAAACCATTCTTTGTCCATCGGTTTTCTTCTTTTTTCCTTTTCTTTTCTCCTTTTTGACCATTTTATGTATTTTATACTCCCTATTATTCGCCCTCTCTCCTCCGTCTTTTCTCTTAACTTTTTCGTTTTCCCTCTCGCTTTGCATGTTAGTTGAATAAGCCTGTGTGTTGGTGTGCACCTGCTCCCTGTGTGTTTGTCTGTCTGTTTTCTTTTCCAGGGCTACCTCAAGAAACAAGCTAGAGTACACAAGGTGAAGAGTACCAAATATCACTATGAATAGGAAAATAAAATAACTAAGGACCCAACAAGACAGACCGAGGGATACCATTCAAAAAACAATCTCTGAAAGGATAGGCCCTGGAAAGTCTAAGAGTCTTCTTGGATATAGCAGTGCTCATAGAAACAGAGAGCATAACAGGTCTCTAAAACCAACAAGAGCCGGAAAGCTAACTAAAATGACGAAACGGAAGAGCTCTCCTCCAAAGAAACCCCAAGAAGAAATGACAGCTAATGAACGGCTCAAAACAGATATCAGCAGCATAACGGAACAAGATTTTAGAATAATAATGGTAAAATTAATAGCAGGGCTTGAAAAAAACATAGGGGACATCAAAGAAACTATGGCTACAGACAGAATGGAAAATAAAAATAGGCATGAAGAATTAAAAAATGCGATAAATGAGATCCATAATAAATTAGAGGCTTCCAATGCACGGCTTGAAGAGGCAGAAAGGAGAATAAGTGATTTAGAAGACACCATTCTAGAAAAACAAGAAGCTGACAAAAAAAGAGACAAACTGATCCAGGAACAGGAAAGAAGAATTCGAGAGCTCAGCGATACAGTCAAACACAACAATATCTGTATCATAGGAATCCCAGAAGAGGAAGAGAGAGGGAAAGGTGCTGAAGGAGTCCTGGAACAAATTATAGCAGAGAACTTCCCCGACCTGGGGAAGGAAGTCAATGTGGAAATACAAGAGGCTCAGAGGACTCCCCTCAGACGTAACTTGAATCGATCTTCTGCACGACATATCATCGTAAAAATGGCAAAATACAAGGACAAAGAGAGAATTTTGAAAGCAGCTAGGGAGAAAAGGGCCCTCACATACAAAGGGAAACCTATCAGAGTGGTGACAGACCTATCTACTGAAACATGGCAGGCCAGAAAGGAATGGCAAGAGATCTTCAATGTGATGAACAGTAAAAATATGCAGCCAAGAATCCTCTATCCAGCAAGCCTGTCCTTCACAATAGAAGGAGACATAAAAACCTTTCCAAATAAACAGAAATTGAAAGAATTTGTCACCACGAAGCCAGCCCTACAAGAAATCCTGAGGGGGATGCTCTGAAGGAAAGGATGCAAGAAACAAAGATTCCAGAGACACCACCACAAACATGAACCCTACAAAAGATACAAAGACTCTAAACCCACATATTTCAATAATAACACTAAATGTAAATGCGCTGAATGCTCCAATCAAAAGACATAGGGTAGCAGAATGGATTAAAAAACAAAATCTATCTATATGCTGTCTACAAGAAACCCATTTTATACGGGAAGATACGTTCAGATTAAAAGTAAGGGGATGGAGAAATATATATCATGCTACAGGAAATCAAAAGAAAGCCGGAGTAGCGATACTTATATCAGACACTCTGGACTTTAAATTAAAGACAATCACAAGAGATGAAGAAGGGCACTACATAATAATTACAGGGTCCATCCATCAGGAAGAACTAACAATCATAAATGTCTGCGCACCGAATATGGGAGCACCTAAATATCTAAAACA
The DNA here is from genome assembly GCA_017311185.1 of Proteles cristata cristata. Taxonomy (NCBI): domain Eukaryota; kingdom Metazoa; phylum Chordata; class Mammalia; order Carnivora; family Hyaenidae; genus Proteles; species Proteles cristata. The sequence continues at coordinate 92,716 of JAESUZ010004271.1, read as the reverse complement.
ATTAATCACAAACAGAAATAAGCTTATAGATAACAATGTGCTAATAGCAGGGGACTTTAATACTCCACTTACAGCAATGGGTAGGTCAACCAGACAGAAAATCACTAAAGAAATAATGGACTTGAAAGACACATTGGACCAGATGAACCTGACGGATATATTTAGAACTTTACATCCTGAGGCCAGGGAATTTACTTACCTCTCAAGTGCGCATGGCACATTCTCCAAGATAGATCACATGCTGGGACATAAAGCAGCCCTCAATAAATATAAAAGAATAGAGATCATACCATGCACACTGTCAGATCACAATGCTTTGAAACTTGAAATCCATTACAGGAAGAAGTCTAGAAAACTTCCAAAAACATGGAGGTTAAAGAAGACCCTTCTAAAGAATGAATGGGCCAATCAGGCAATTAGAGATGAAATTAAAAAATATATGGAAACAAATGGAAATGAAAACACAACAATTGAAAATCTATTGGATGTGGCAAAGGAAGTCCTAAGAGGAAAGTACATTGCTCTCCAGGCCTATTTCAAGAGATTAGAAAAAAGCGCAAGTCCAAAATCTAACAGCTCACCTAAAGGAACTAGAGGCAGAGCAACAAGAATGCACTAAACCCAGTAAAGAAGAGAAATAGTAAAAATTAGAGCAGAAATAAACAACATAGAGACCAAAGAAACAATTGAACAGATCCATGAAACCAAGAGATGGTTTTTTGAAAAAGTAAACAAAATTGACAAACCTCTAGCCAGACTTATCCAAAAGAAAAGAGAGAGCACCCAAATAGACAAAATTATGAATGAAAATGGACTTATTACAACCAACACCTCAGAAATACAAGCAATTATCAGGGAATACTATGAAAATTATATGCCAACAAATTGGACAACTTAGAAGAAATGGACACATTCCTAAACACACACTCACTACCAAAATTCACAATGGAAGACATAGAAAACCTGAACAGACCCATAACGAGTGAAGAAATTGAATCAGTGATCAAAAATCTCCCAACAAATAAGAGCCCTGGACCTGATGGCTTCCCTGGGGAATTCTACCAGACATTTAAAACAGAATTAATCCCAATTCTTCTCAAGCTATTCCAAAAAATAGAAAGCGAAGGAAAACTCCGGGACTCATTTTATGAAGCCAGCATCACACTGATTCCCAAGCCAGACAGAGATCCAGCAAAAAAAGAGAACTACAGGCCAATATCCTTGATGAATACGGATGCAAAAATTCTCAACAAGAGCCTTGCAAATCGAATCCAGCAGCATATAAAAAGAATCGCCCACCAAGATCAAGTGGGATTCATTCCTGGCTTACAGGGCTGGTTCAACATTCGCAAATCAATCAAAGTGATACATCATATCAATAAAAGAAAAGATAAAAACCATATGATCCTGTCAATAGATGCAGAAAAAGCATTTGACAAAATACAGCATCCCTTCTTAATAAAGATCCTCGAGAAAGTTGGGATAGAAGGAACCTACTTAAACATCATCAAAGCCATCTATGAGAAGCCTTCAGCTAACATCATCCTTAATGGGGAAAAACTGAGAGCTTTCCCCCTGAGATCTGAAACACGACAGGGATGTCCACTCTCACCACTGCTGTTTAACACAGTGCTGGAAGTCCTAGCATCAGCCATTAGACACCAAAAGGAAATAAAAGGCATCAAAATTGGCAAAGAGGAAGTCAAACTTTCACTCTTCGCAGATGACATGATACTCTACATAGAAAACCCGACAGACTCCACCAGAAGCCTACTAGAACTGATCCAAGAATTCAGCCAAGTTGCAGGGTACAAAATCAACGTACAGAAATAGGTTGCATTTTTATACACCAACAATGAAGCAACAGAAAGAGAAATCAAGAAACTGCTCCCATTCACAATTGCACAAAAAAACATAAAATACCTCGGAATAAACCTAACCAAGGATACAAGAGATCTGTAGGATGAAAACTATAGAAAACTTATGAAGGAAATTGAAGAAGACACAAAGAAATGGAAAAACATTCCATGCTCATGGATAGGAAGAATAAATATAGTTAAGATGTCATTACTACCTAAGGCACTCTACACATTCAATGCAATTCCAATCAAAATTGCACCAGCATACTTCTCAAAACTAGAACAAACTATCCAAAAATTTGTATGGAACCACAAAAGACCCCGAATAGCCAAAGTAATCCTGAAAAATAAAACCAAAACGGGAGGGATCACCATCCCAGACTTTAGCCTCTACTACAAAGCTGTCATCATCAAGACAGTATGGTATTGGCACAAAACAGACACATAGACCAATGGAACAGAATTGAGAACTCAGAAGTGGACCCAAAAGTATACAGCCAACTAATCTTTGACAAAGCAGGAAAGAATATCCAATGGAAAAAAGACAGCCTTTTTAACAGATGGTGTTGGGAGACCTGGACAGCAACTTGCAGAAGAATGAAACGAGATCATTTTCTCACACCATGCACAAAAATAAACTCTAAATGGATAAAGGACCTGAACGTGAGAGAGGAAACTATCAACACCCTAGAGGAGAAAGCAGGAAACAACCTCCTTGACCTCCACCGCAGCAACTTCTTACTTGACACATCCCCAAAAGCAAGGGAATCAAGAGCAAAAATAAACTGTTGGGACCTCATCAAGATTAAAAGCTTCTGCACAGCAAAGGAAACAATCCAGAAAATTAACAGGCAACCAATGGAATGGGAAAAGATAGTTGCAAATGACATATCAGATAAAGGTTTGATATCCAGAATCTACAAGGAACTCACCAAACTACACGCCCGAAAAACAAACAACCCAGTGAAGAAATGGACAGAAGATATGAACAGACACTTCTCCAAAGAGGACATCCAGATGGCCAACAGACACATGAAACGATGCTCAGCATCGCTCCTCATCAGGGAAATACAAATCAAAACCACATTGAGATACCACCTCACCCCAGTCAGAGTGGCTAAAATGAGCCAATCAGAGAACTCTAGATGCTGGCGAGGATGTGGAGAAACGAGCACCCTCCTACACTGTTGGTGGGAATGTAAACTGGTACAGCCCCTCTGGAAAATAGTGTGGAGGTTCCTCAGGAAACTAACAATAGAACTCCCCTATGACCCAGCAATAGCACTGCTAGGAATTTACCCAAGGGATACAGAAATACTGAGGCATAGAAGCACATGTACCCCAATGTTCATAGCAGCACTCTCCACAATAGCTAAAACATGGAAAGAGCCTAAGTGTCCATCAGGATGAATGGATCAAGAAGATGTGGTTTATCTATACCATGGAATACTACATGGCAATGAGAAACAATGAAATCTGGCCATGTGTAGCAACATGGATGGACCTTGAGGGTGTTATGCTGAGCGAAATAAGTCAGGCAGAGAAGGACAAATATCATATGTGTGCACGTATAGGAGGATTAGGAGGAACTTAACGGAGGACCAAGGGGGAGAAGAAGGGCGGAAATGGTGGGGGAAAGGGAGAGAGGCAAACCATGAGAGACTCTTGAATGCTGACAAAAACGGAGGACTGATGGATGTGGGGGGGAGGAGGGATGGGCATGGAGGAGGACACTTGTGGGGATGAGCACTGGGTGTTATGTGGAAAGTAATTTGACAATAAACTATTTGTAAAATAAATAAATAAATAAAAATAAAAATAAATAAATAAATAAAGCCACAAAAATTTGTTAATGAATATGTAATATTAAAAAAGATAAATGTGATATTAAAAACATAAAGGGAGAGAATAAAAGTTTTTTATGTCTTCTAATTTAAATTGTTACCAGCATTAAAATAGATTTTTGCATCTATAAGATGTTTTATATAAACAAAAATCTACAGTAGATACATAACGATAAAAGTAAGGTAATCCAAGCACACCGCTACAAAATCCATCAGTTCACAAAGAGAGGCAGAAAGGGAGGTGGGAACAACAGAGCTACAAAATAACCAGGAAAAAAAAAAGATGGCATTCCCACATCATACATTGGTGCATTCAGTCTGTTAGTATTTTGATAAGGATCTTTTCATTTATATTCATGGGAAATATTAACACGTGGTTCTCTTTTTATGGTGTTATCTGGTTTTTGTATTAAAGTGATTCTGGCTTCATAGAATGAATTTGGAAGTTTTCCATCCACTAGTATTGTTTGGAATAGTTTGAAAAGAATGGGTATTAACTCTTTTTTAAATGTTTCATAGAATTTGTGCATGAAGACATTTGGTTCTGAACTTTCTCTTTTGGTAGAAGTTTTTTTTTTTTTAATTTTCAATTCAATTTCATTCCTGATGATTGGTCTCTTTAAATTTTATACTTTTTTCCTACTTTAGTTTTGGTAGGTTGTATGTTTCTAGGAATTTATTCATTTCTTCTAAGATGTCCAATTTACTGCCATATAGGTTTTTATAGTATTTTTTAAGGTTTTTTATTTATTTATTTTGAGAGAGAGAGAGAGAGAGAGAGAGAAAGTATGAGCAGAGAGGTGGGGATAGGCAGAGAGAAAATCCAAGGAGGCTCTGTGCCAACCATGTGCTGACCATGGAGCTGCCAATGGAAGGCTCAATCCTATGATTTTTTCTTACGGTTGATTTCTAGTGTCATAGCGTTGTGGTCAGGAAGAATGAAATAATATGATTTCAATCTTTTTGAATTTGTTGAAACTTGTGCTGTGGCCTCATATGTGATCTGTTCTGGAAAATGTCCTCTGTGCACTTGAAAAGAACGTGTATGCTGCTGTTTTAGGATAGAATGTTCTGAATATGTCTGATAAATACATCTCGTTGACCATCATTCAGAGCCACTGTTTCCTTGTCTATGTTCTGTTTGAATGATCTGTCCATCCATGGAAGTGGGGAGTTAATGTCCCCTACTATTGCACTGATAACAATTATTTCTTTAATGTTTGTTATTAACTTTGTTAATTATTTGTTTGTTAATTTGTCTAATGTTTGTTATTAATTTTATGTGTTTAGGTGCTCTCATGTTGGGTGAATAAATATTTAGAATTGTTATATCTTCTTCTTGGATCGTTCCCTTTATTATTATACACTGTCCTCCTTTGTCTCTTGTTAACAGTCTTTATTTTAAAGTGTATTTTTTCCAATATAAGTATTGCAACCCCAGTTTTGGTTGTTTTTGTTTTTGTTTTTGTTTTTTTTTGGCATCCACTTGCATGATAAATATCTCTCCATTCTCTCACTTTCAATCTGTGGGTATCTTTCAGTCTAAAAGGACTCTCTTGTAGTAAGGATACAGATGCACTCATTTCTTTTATCCACTCTGTCACTCTAAGTCTTTTAATTGGAGCGTTTAGACCATTTACATTCAAAGTAATTATTGATAGATACGTATTTGTTGCCATTTTGTTACTTATTTTGTGATTGTTTATATAGATTTTCCCTGATCTGTCTTTTCTCTTGTTCACTTTCATAGTTTATTGTGGCTTTCTTTAGTGATATACTTGGCTTTCTTTATACAAGGCTTTCTTTAGTGATATACTTGGATTCCTTCTCTTTATTCTTTGAATATCTGCTACTGGTTTTGTTTTATAGTCACCATTAGGTGTGAATATAACATCTTCTGCATATAGCAGTCTATATTAAGTTGATGGTTGCTTAGGTTTAACCCCACTCTTTACTCCTTTCCCTCCAAATGGTGTCATATTTTACATGCTTTCATTTTATCAATCCTTTGACTGATTTTTAAAGAAATATTTTTATTGCTTTTGTGTTTTTTAAATTACTATTTATTTTTTAGAGACAGGGAGACAGAGTATGGGCAGGGGAGGGGTAGAGAGAGAAGGAGACACAGAATCTGAAGCAGGCTCTGGGCTCTGAGCTGTCAGCACAGAGCCCAGTGTGGGGATCAAACTCATGAGATCATGACCTGAGCCGAAGTCAACTGCTTAACCGACTGAGCCACCCAGGTGCCTCTGCTTTTGTGTTTTTTAGTTCTCACTCTCACATACCATCTTCCTTTCCAGTCAAAGTGTCCTCTTTAATATTTCTTGCAAGGCTGGTTTAGTGGTCATGAACTCCTTTAGTTTTTGTTTGTCTGGGAAACTATCTTTCCTATTCTGAATGGTAGCCTTGCTGGGTAGAGTATTTTTGGCTGCAGATTTTTCCCCTTCAGCACCCTGAATATATTATGCTACTCCCTCTGGCCTGCCAAGTTTCTGCTTGAAAATCTGTTGATAGCCTTCTGGGGTTTCCATTATATGTAACTGTCTTTTCTCTTGATGCCTTTATTTCTTGTTCTTTTTTGTTACTTTTTGCCATGTTCATTACTATGTGTCTTACTATGGACATCTTTGGGTTGAATTTTGGTGGGAATGGATCTCTGTGCCTCCTGGATATGAATATCTGTTTTCTTCTCCAGATTAAGGAAGTTTTCAACTATTATTTCTTCAAGCCAATTTCTGCCTATTTATCTCTCTCTTCTTCTTCTGAAATTCCTATAATGCAGATGTTAGTACACCTGATGGAATTACTGAGTTCCCTAAGACTATTCTAAATTTGCATAATCTTCTCTCCTCTCCTTTGCTCAGCTTGATTACTTTCCATTACTCTTTCTTCCAGGCCATTAATTCATCCCTCTGCTTCATATAGCCTGCTACTTATTCCATAAAGTGTACTTTTAATTTCATTTCTTGTGTTCATAATCTTTGACTGGTTCTTTTCTATCTCTGTGTTAAAGGTCTCACTAATGTATACTGCTCTTTTCTGAAAACCAGTGAATATCTTTATGATCATTATTTTAAATTCTATACCACACATGTTGCTTATGTTGCTATGTTTCACTTTGGTCTCTTGCTGTGGTTTGGCCCGGTTCTTTCATTTGGGAGATATTTCTCTGTCTTATTTTGTCTGACTTTCTGTGTCTGTTTCTCTATGTTAGGAAAGTCAGCTACTTCTTTTGCTCTTAACGATAATAGTTCTGTAAAGAAGTGGTCCTGTAGTGTCCTGCAGTTCAGTGACCCCTGTTCCCCAGGGCCTGCCACTTCAGGGATGTCTCCTATGTGTTTTGTATGTGCTTTGCTGTTGAGTCTTGGTCTCTTTTTCCTTCAGTCCAATTATCTGCATTGGATCTCTTTGCTTAGCATGGGCAGCAAGGTGGGCAGGGGTCTGCTCGTTAAACAAGGCTTGCTCCCACTGTTGCCAGAACTGAAGTCCCACAAAACATATGGGTCAGGAGACACATCATTGGTAGGATTTGTGCTCCTTTTTTGGTGGATGGGTCTGAAGTGTCTGGACTAAGGCGAGCACGACTGGGAAGTGCAGATCTGCCAAAGCATGGGAGGCGAGGCTTAGTGCAAGCAAGTTAGGTAAGGAGTACTGGTATTGTGACCCTGCAGGCGGCTGTTATTTATGCTGATGGGGAAAGGAAATGGAAACGGTACCTGCCAGCTCCTTTGTTCCTTGTGGGGTCTCTCCAGGCTGTGCTCTGACATGAACAAATCATTCTTCCTCCCACCTGCCCCCATTGTGTTTCAAACAACTAGTTCTAGGCTGTATCTGCACAGGCTGTTTGCTGCCCTGTCTCTTTAAAGGCAAAGACTTTTATTTCTTAATGCCCTCCATGCTTTACCAAATCCAAGTCCAGTGGTTTTTAAAATTCCAGGCGTTAAGTCCCACTGGTTTTAAGAACTCAGGAAATTCAACCCCTCTCTATTTCAAAGGTAAATATTATGGAGATTCATTCCCTCTGTCTGTGGGCTCCCTAGTGTGAAAGTCTATCTTCTGCCCTTTGTACCACGGGCTCCCTCCCCACAGTGGATCACGACAGTCGGCTTTGGTCCTAGGCCACACCTTCACCCTTCTCACCTTCTTCTACTTGGTCCTTTCCCTGCCTTTAGTTGTAGAGTTTGCTCTGCCAGTGTTCTGGTCATTTTCTGAGTTATTTATGTTGCTATGGGTGTTATCTAGTTGTATCCTTGGGAGGAAGTGACATTGGGGTCTTCTACTCCTCCATCTTTTCAGCTGACCAAAAGGCATCCATTCTGAGACTCATTTCAACTTTAAGGAAGACATAGGATCAAAGTGTAGGGATGGAAAAAGATATTCCATGCAAACAGAAACAAAAAGAGGGTGAGGGTAGCTACATTTACATCATACAAAATAGACTTTAAGTCAAAAATAGTAACAAAAGACAAAGGTCATTATACAGTGAAAATTTGGTTAGTCATCAAGAAGCTATAACAAACCCAACATGAAGTACTTAAATTTATTAATCAAATAGTAACAGATCTGAAAAGAGAAAGAGACAATACAATAATAGTAAAGGACTTCAATATCTCACTGTGAACAATGGATAGATTATTCAGACAGAAAAACAAAAGGAAACAGTGGACTTCAACCATATGTTAAAAAATGGACCTAACAGACATATATAGAGCATTCCATTCAACAGTAGCAAAATACACATTCTTCTCAAATCCACATGGAACATTCTCCATATAAATCATGTGATAGGTTACAAAACAAGTCTTAGCAAATTTAAGAAGACTGAAATTGTACCAAGTATCTTTTGTGATCCCAAGTTATAAGCTAAAAACAAGTATGAACTGACAGAAGGAAAGCTACCAAATTCACAAATGTGTGAAAAGTAACAACACACACCAAACCTCTGAAAACCCAATGAAGAAAAGAAAAAATGAAAAGGAAAAAAAATATCTTGAAACAAATGACAATAAAAAAATACACAAAACTGTAGGATGTAGCAAAAGCAGTTCTAAAAGGAAAGTTTAAAGCAATAAATACCTACTTCAAAGATAAATAAATAAATATCTAAAAAAAAAAACACCCTAACTTTATATTGTAAGAAGCTAGAAAAAGAACTAAAATGCCCAAATTTAGCAAAAAGAAAGGAAATAGCAAAGAGCAGAGGAGAAACAAAAGAAACAGAGACAAAAAGTAATAGAAATGATCAATGAAAGTAAGAGCTTATTTTTTTGAAAAGATAAACCAAATTAACAAATGTTTAGCTAGTCTAAGAAAAAACGAAGAGAGAAGACTAAAACAAATAAAAATAGGTATGAAACAGGAAACTTTACAACAACACCACATATATATGAAGGATCATGAGAGAGTACTATGAACAATGATACACCAAACAATTGGTAACCTAGAAGAAATAGATAAATTCCTAGAAACAAACTTCCAAGATTGAATCATGAAAAAATAGAAAATCTGAACAGACCAGTTACTAGTAAAGAGATTGAATCAGTAGTCAAAAAACTCCTAATAAAACAAAGTTCAAGGCTAGATGGTTTACCTGGGAAATTTTACCACACATTTTAAAAAGAATTAATGCTAATCCTACTCCAAGTTTCCAAAAATTTGAAAAGGAGGTACACATCCAAAATAATTTCATGAAGCCAGCATTACCCCAGTAACAAAGTACAGGAAAAAGAAAATTACAGTCCAATACCACTGATGAATACAGATTTTAAAATTCTCAAAAATATTAGCAAACTGAGTTCACCATGACATTTTAAAGATCATAAACCATGATCAAACAGGACTTATTCCTGGTGTGCAAAGGTGGTTCAAACAGACCAATCAATGTGATACACTATAAAAACAAAATAATGGATATCAGTCATATAATCATCTAAACAGATGAAGAAAAATCACTTGAAAAAATCCAACATCCATTCATGATAAAATCTCTCAACAAAATGGGCAAAGAGGGAGTAGCTGCAACATAATAAAGGCCACATATAACAAGGCCACAGCTAACATCATATTCAACAGTGAAAGGCTGAAAGCTTTTCCTCTAAGATCAGGAACAAGACAGTTTTTGACTCTCACTATTCCTATTCGACACAGTACTGAACTCCTAGGGAGAGCAATTAGACAAGAAAATGAAATAAAGTGCATCTAAATTGGAAAGGAAGAATTAAAACTATCTTCATTTGCAGCTAATATGATCATATATATCAGCAAACCCTAAAGACTCAACCAAAAAACAGTTATAAGTAATCAACAAATAAAGTTGCAGAAGAAAAAAATAACATACAAATTAGTTGAGCTTTTATACAGTAACAATGAAATATCTGAAAGGGAAAAAAAGAAAACAGTCCATTTACAATAACTCAAAAATATGAAATGCTGAGGAATAAATTTAACCAATAAGGTAAAAGATTTTTATATCAAAATCGATAGGACTTTGATAAAAGAAACTGATGAAAACACAAGTAAGTCAAAATATATCCTGTGTTCACTGATCAGGGAATTAATATTGTTAAATATCCATACTATACACTGAGTAGTCCATGTAATGCTAATCAAAGTTGCATGGCATTTTTCACACAAATAGAAAAACAATCTTAAAATTTGGACAGAACCAGAGCAGAACCTCAAATACCAAAACAATCCTGACAAAGAAAAGCAAAGTTGGAGGCACCGCAATTCCGGACTTAAAACACAACAAAGCTATAGTAATGAAAAGTATGTCATAGTTATGAAAAGAATATGGTACTGGCATAAAAGTACATACATAAAGCAATGGAACAGAATCAAAAGCTCAGGAACAAACTCTTGTTTATAATATCAAGTAATATTTCACAAGGAAGCCAAAAATACTCAAAGCGGCAAGCATAGTCTCATCAATAAAAGGTGCTGGTCAAAACAGATAATCACATATAAAGGAATAACAACTCAAAAAATTTAACACAAAATTTATTAAAGGCTTAAATATGATCTAAAACCACAGGGACACCTAGGTGGCTCTGTCAGTTAAGCAACTGACTTCGGCTCAGGTAATGATCTCACAGTTTGTGGGTTAGAGCTCTGTGTCAGACTCTGTGCTAATAGCTCAGAGCCTGGAGCCTGCTTCAGATTCTGTCTACTCTCTCTTTCTGTCCCTCCCTCATTCATGCTCTGTCTGTCTGACTCTCTCTCTCAAATATAAAGAAACATTTTTTTTTAAAGATCTAAAACCATAAAACTCCTTGAAGAAAACACATGGGGTAAGCAGCTTGATTTTGATCTTGGCAATGAGATTCTGGATTTGACACCAAAGGCAAAGGAAACAAAAGCAAAACGTAACAAGTTAGATTACATCAAACTAAAAAACTTCTGCACAGCCAAAGTAATAATGAACAAAATGAAAAGGAAATCTTTAGACTAGGAAAAAATATTTGCAAATCATATACTTGATAGAGGTTAATATCCAAAATATATAAAGAACTCATACAACTTAACAGGAAATAAAAAACTCAACTATTAAAAGCAACAGAGGATCTAAATAGAAATTCTTTTCCAAAGCATTTACAAATGGAAAATACATACATGAAAAGATGCTCAGTATCAATAGTAATCAAAGAAATGTAAAGCAAAACAACAGTGAAGTATCATCTCATACCTGTTAGAATGGCTAGCATAAAAAAGACAAGAGATAACAAATGTTGGTGAGCATGTGGAGAAAAGGTAACATTTGGGCACTACTGATTGGATGAAAATTTGTTTAGCCACTATGGAAAAGAGTATAAAGTTTCCTCAAAAAAATTAAAAATAGAACTACCATATTATTCAGAAATCTCACTGTGGGTAGGTATCTAAAGGAAATGAAACCAGGATATTGAAGAGATATCTGCATTCGCATATTCATTGCATCATCACTCAAAATAGCAAAGATATAGAAACTACTTGTGTTAGATAGAGAGGATATGAGACAGATATATATCTATATAGGGATATATAGCTATGCATACACATATACACATATATATGCCATACATACATATATATGTATATACATATATACAATTTAATATTATTTAGCCATGGGAAAGAAGTAAATCCTGCCATTTATGACAGCATGGATGGTCAATGAAGGCATTATGCTAAGTCAGATAAGTGAGACAGAGAAAGACAATTATATGATATCATGTGTAGAATATAAAAACGCTGAACATATTTAAAAAAGAGAGAGAGAGAGAGAGAGAGAGATTAGTATGGTGGTTTCCAGGGAGTGGGAAGCAGGGAAATGGGAGATGCCAGTCAAAGGCCACAATAAGTTCCAGGGTTATAATGTACTGCATGGTGATTACAGTTAACAATACTGTATTACATATTTGAAAGTTGCTAAGACTGTAGATCTTAAATTTTCTTACCACACACACACACACACGCACGCACAAACAGTAATTCTGTGAGATGATGGAAGTCTTAACCAATGCTACTGTAGCAATCATTTCACAATATATAAGTGTATCAAATTAAATATTGTACACCTTAAACTTATACAACGATATATGTCAATTATATGTCAATAAAGCTTGAAAAGCCAAATGTAACAAAAATTCCAGGGCATCTGGGTGGCTCAATTGGTTAAGCACTGACTTCAGTTCAAGTAATGATCTCACAATTTGTGAGTTTGAGACCCATGCTAGGCTCTGTGCTGACAGTTCGGAGCCTAGAGCCTGCTTCGGATTCTCTTTCTCCCTTCTCTCTCTCTCTACCACTCCCCTGCTCGCTCGCTCTCTCAAAAATAAATAAATGAACTTTTTTTTTAAAAAAAAATCATGATTCCCACTCTGTGGAATTAATGAGTCCATAAAATGCTTTAGTAACCAAATCAAATGTCACCTGCAAGAAACATTTACTTTCTATAAAAGAAAATACATAAAGTAGTTAGTGGGGCTTTTCTGTTCAGTTTTGAGTTGACAAAAAGAAAAAACAGCATGTTTTAGTGACCTACTTCTACAATAAAATAGTTTTGAGATGTTAAGTAGGTCACCAATCCTTTCTGAGCCTATTTTTTCCTTATTAAGAAATGGGATGGAAATAATATCAATCATCAAAAGTATTAAATAAAGGGGCACCTGGGTTTGTCAGTCATCTGAGTGCTTGACTTCAGCTTAGGTCGTGATCTCATGGTTCAGGAGTTCGAGCCCTGCATCAGACTCATTGCTGTCAGCCTGTCAGCATACAGCCTGCTTTGGATCCTCTGTACCCCTCTCTCTGTCCTTCCCCCTACTGCACTCTCCTCCACCAAAATAGTAATAATAATAATAAAATAAAATAAAATATAAACGATTTTAAAAGCTTACAACTCTGTATTTTTCATCATCTAATTATATTATGATCTAAGTGATATAAGTTGGAATCTTGGTATTATCAACAATGACAGCTTACATTTAATATGCCCTATCATTTACTAGGCATTATCCTAATAATTTTTCCTATATTAACTCATTAACAGTCTTATTATGACCATTTTACAGACAAGGAATCAGGGGAATTAAAAGAGAATCTAGTACATATTGATTCCAGAGTATAAATTCCCAACTTCAATATTACCAATCCTAATCAAACGAACAAAGAAACAAAAGCCACAGGAAGTTCATGTTGCAATATGCATGTTATTTCTTTTAATTTAAAATAAATAAATAAAATTTAAATTTAAAATAAATAAAATTGTTATTTTTTAAAATTATGCGAAAATTTGAAAAGTCTTAATATTAAAGAAACATCACATTCAAAATTTAATAATTTCCAGATCCATGAATCATTTTACTGGCATTAAGTATTTAACAGAAATAGATTCTGCCTTTTGAATCTATTTCTCAGATGTCCATTCATTTGCAATCATTTAATTCAGGAGTGGTTCAGTTGGTTCTGATTCTGTATGATTAAATAACTCTAAACTACCAGAGATTCTCCCTTCTTTTAAAAGTATCCACAAATAGACGTAAGTTTTCTATTCCAAAATTACTGTTCTGATTGTCATTTATTTCAAAATCTGCTTACTCCAACAAAGAATGAGTTTGAATATAAATCACAATTAAATTTTATATTAAGGGTATCCACAACATGAGGCCATAGAAAAGAGATTCAAGGGTGATAATGTTTATACTGTGCAGAACACCTTACCCACTAACGGTCCAGTGCATGCCTCGCTTCCTGCTCTTGAAGTCAGAATTAGAATGTGCTGTTGGATGTAGGTCCTACCATTATCTCATTACTACCATTATCTAATTACTTATTATTTTTCAGATATGGAGTTATAAAAGCTTAGAGAGGGCAAGTAAATTTCCCAAGGGTAGATAGGCAAATGGCAAAGGTAATATGAGAGCCACACTCCAAAGTCTTAAGCATCTCAGTTAACTTAATCTTACAATTGTGAGATGATCTTTCACTAAAAATAGAATTATGACAGAATGAATGAGAGGAAAAAAATATATTTGTGTGTGTGTAATTACTTGCTTTGACAAGGAATTAGTAAAGGTACACTAACTTTCAAAACTCCAGAAAAATTCTGTTTTCTAATTGACAAATTTATTATTTTGTGAAGCTGTTTTCATGCTCTAATAATATACAATCTGTCCCCTCTCTTTATTTTCTTAAAACTCCAGTGTCCACTACAAATGAATGGTAAGACCATTTAAACAAGGTCAGCTTCATCAGCATCATCAAATTACTTGAGGACAAACTCCAATTCTATTAAACTATATTTTAATGTTTATTTTTTAGAGAGATAAAAAGCCCTCCTTGACTGGGGGAGGGGCAGAGAGAGAGAGGGAGGCACAGAATCCAAAGCAGGCTCCAGGCTCTGAGCTGTCAGCACAGAGCCTGATGCAGAGCTTGAATTCACAGTGAGATCATGACTTGGGCCGAAGTTGGACCCTCAATGACTGAGCCACCCAGGCACCCCTCCAAACCTAATTTTTAAATTTTTCTAAAAGTGCTACAAATTTATCCTAAGCCCTTAAATTCTGCCTTCTGTTTTTTCAAAAGAACATAGCCAAACCTCTAATGCCTTCAAACTACTGATTCCATAATTTTTATAGTGCACACTACCCAGTAAATTTCATGTGCTCAAAGTTGTATTTAATTTTTTAAGAAGCATTAAGCCACAAAAGAGAATGTAAGCACCTTGCAATGTGATGTGTTTCGTATGCTTGTGTTCAGGTGGGCAAATCCTATGATGCTATTTGACATTACATAGTTGTAGTCTCCATCCTGTGGGCATTCATAAACACTGTTCCTTTTGTTATTAGTATGTTTTGGTTTTGGCAGCTTTGCATTTATCACTTAAAATACAAACAAATGACATGTTATTTGTAAATAACTGTCCTTGTGAGCCTTGATAATATGTAGGTAGGTAAAACAATATTACACTGATATGATTTTTTTCTCCTGTATGTTCCCTTGTCAGTGTGTGTTTAAATTGCTTTGGCAAAGGTTACAGATATTTCCAAACACTACTAAATTTGATGACCACTTTTCTGTTCTCATCTTACCTCACAGCTTATAAAGAGTTGGAGATTCTAAATAGTGGTGTCCCCAGGGATCTGAATGTGGCCTTCTGCTTCTGCAAGGAGATTTCTTTAAAACCTATCTCTGTACATTTTCCAAAAAACATCTTATCACAAAGAGCCATCCATTGTAAAAATTCCATTTTCTGATGCCATGCTAACCTTTGACCTATAAATAAAGACACCAAAACCGATAGGACGGAGATGCCTGCCTGATGATCAGAAAGGATCTCGGAGGATCTCGGGGCTCTCTCACTCTCTCTCTCGCCGACACCACCCATCCTTCAGGGACCCCTGGACCTGCCGGAGCCAGCCTTAGACAAGCTCTCTGGCATATTTTCCCTCCTTCTTAAGAAGAATACATCTTCTATGAAAGATTTTACTTCTCCTACATCTCAAAGTTTTCCATTCTTCACAAATCTAAACAAATTCTCCCATTTGCTATTATTCATTCCCATTTTGGAGTCCCTAGACTGCTATTTCATGGTTCCCATTCAGAGAAAGAACCTGATAAACCTCACCTGAGCTTTAGAACCATGATTTCATAAACTTTATATACAGGTTTCCCCGGCTGAACAAGTAGAGAATATGCACACCCTTTATCAACTTGAGTTTTCCTGCTCCTATTCCTTCCTTTTGTCAATTTTAGCCTTCTTCCACATGGCTGAATGAGTGAGTAATGAAATAGGCTGCAACATTTTTCATGATATGGTGAGGAGGTATATGAAAGAGCGATTTCATTTGGTGGAGTTTAGAGTAGGTACCTGGTAAGGAGGAGTCACCTTATCTTGATACAATTAAAGATTCAAAACTTAAGCTACTGAAATGGAATCACAGATATGAATAAGGCCTGAACAGGTATTTTTACCAAAAAGACATCCAGATGACTAAAAGACACATGAAAAGATGCTCGACATCACTCATCATCAGGGAAAATCAAAACCATGATGAGATACCACCCCACACTCAACAGAATGGCTAAAATGAAAAACACAGGAAAAAACAGATGCTGGTGAGGATGCAGAGAAAGGGAACTCTCTTATACTGTTGGTGGGAATGCAGGCTGGTGCCACCACTCTAGAAAACAATATGGAGGTTTCTCAAAAACTTAAAAATAGGACTACCTTATGATCCAGCAATACTAGCACTACTAGGCATTTACCCAAAGGGTGCAAAAATACTGATTCAAAGGAGTACATGCACCTCAATGTTTTTATAGCAACATTATCAACAATAGCCAAATTCTGGAAATGGCACAAATGTCCCCCAACTGATGAATGGATGTGTATATATATATTATTAGAATAGAATACCATTCAGCCATAAAAAAGAATGAAATCTTGCTGTCTGCAACAATGTGAATGGAATTAGAGTGTATTATGCTAAGCAAAATAAGTCAGTCAGGAAAAGACAAATACCATGTGATTTTACTCATATGTGGAATTTAAGAAAAACAGATGAAAATAGGAGAAAGGGGGAAACAAAGAGAGGGAAGCAAACCATAAGAAATTCTTAACTACAGAGAAACACATTGAGGAAGGTGGATAGGGGGGATGGGCTAGATGGGTGTGAGTATTAAGGGGGCACTTGTGATGAGCCCTGGGTGTTTTGCTTAAGTGATGAATCACCAAATTCTATACCAGAAACCAATACTACCCTATGTGTTAACTAACTGAAATTTAAATAAAAACCTGAAACAAACAAGCAAACAAAAAGATATGCATAATGACTATGTGTGAACTGGAAATGTTGTTAAAATAAAAATATTCATAATACTATGTGCTACCAATGTTCCTCAACTTAACCATTGACCCTCCCTCAGGAGCATGGGCTTTCAAAAGAAATAAAATACCTTCAATATCATTTGTTTTCATTTTTACTTCATTTAATCTTTTACTTGAGTGTGAGAATATTTCAGCTCACTCTTTTAGCAAATTTCAATCACACAACAGTGTTATCAACTATAGTCACCATGTTTTACATGAGTTCCTCAGAACTTACTCATCTTATAGCTGATAGTCTGTGCCCTTTTATCAACGTCTCTTTATTTCTCCTGCCCACTAGCTCCCGAAAAATGATAGATCTGTAGATCTGTTACTATGAATTTGACTTTGGTTGTTTTGTGGGTTTTGGGTTCGTTTTTGTTTTTTGGGGTTTTTTTGTAATTCCACATGTAAATGATACGATGCAGTATTTGTCTTTCTTTCTCTCTCTGGTTAATTTTACTTAGCATAATGCTCTTAAGGCCCATCCATGTTGTCACAAAGGGCAGGATTTCCATCTTTCTCATAGGGAATATTGTTTCATTGTATATATACCACATTGTCTTTATCAACTTCACCCTTATGCAGACACTTAGGCTGTTTCCTTATCTTGGCTATTGTAAATAATGGCACTAATTAACATGGGGGTACAGATATCTTCTAAATACTCTAATTTCCTTTTCTTTGGATAGGTACTCAGCATGGGACTGCTAAACCAGATGGTAGTTCTATTTTTAATGTTTGCAGAACCTCCATGTTTTTCAAGGTAGGCAAACCAATAGTGCACAAGGGTTCCTTTTCTCTACAGCCTCCTCAACATTTGTTATCTTTTATCTTTTTGATAATAGCCACTCTAACAGGTGTGAGATTATATCTTACTATGGTTTTGATTTGTGTTTATCTTTTTAAAATTTTTAAATGTTTTTATTTATTTTCGAGAGAGAGAGAGAAAGAGAGAAACAGAAAGAGAGACAGCATCAGTGGAGGAAGAACAGAGAGAGAGAGAGGGAGAAACAGAATCTGAAGCAGGCTTCAGGCTCCGAGGTGTCAGCACAGAGCTTGAACTCACAAACCATGAGATCATGACTCGTGCTGAAGTTGGATGCTTAACCGAGTGAGCCACTCAGGCGCCCGATGATTTGTGTTTTTCTGATGATTAGTGATGTTGAACACCTTTTCATGTACCTGCTGTCCATCTGTATGTGTTTTTATGGAAGAAATGTCTATACATATCCTCTGTGCAGCTTTTTTCATGTATCATTTTTGATTGTATCTTTTGCCATGCAGCAGTGCTTTAGTTTAATGTAGTTTCATTTGCTTATTTTTGCTTTTGTTGCCTATGCTTTGGGTGTCAAATCACAAAAAGTCATTGCCAACACAGATGTGAAGTTTTTTACAATTTAGTTTTCCTCTAGAAGTTTTATGGCTTCAGTCTTACATTCACACCTTTAATCGTATATGAGTTGATTTTGTACATGGTGTGAGATAGGGGTCCAATTTCATTCTTTTCATGTGATTATCCAGTTTTCGCATCACCATTTATTGAAAAGACTATTTTTCCCCATTATAAATTATTGGTTCCTCTGTTGTAAATTAATTGGCCATATATTCATGGGTTTATTTCTGGAATATTTATTCTGTTACACTGAACTGTGGGTCTGTTTTTATGCCAACATTATTTTAATTCCTATAGCTTTGTAATATAGTCTGAAACTAGGAAATGTGATATCACTAGCTATGTTCTTCTTTCTCAAGATTGCTTTGACTGTTCAGGATCTTGCACATTCTATTAATGGAGAGAATAAAGGAAAACTCCTTGAGGTCATATAGGTCATAATGGTGAACTGCCCGAACTGCCCAGGCTAGGTGCTCCCCACACCCACTTCCTTTCCCTACCTCTATGCAGGGATGACCCCAAGTCACCCTACCCCTGTACATCCAATCAGCTTTAAACACCTCTTTCGGTATGGGTGGACTTCTTTTACTTTATAAGCAAATGACCACCTTTGTTCAGGGCTCAGACCTCTGGAGAATGATCTCCTCTGACCCACCGGTGTAAAATAAACTTGCCCCTTCCAAGATCCACGAGTGCCGCTTGGTTCTTCTGCCAATGACCCAGACCAAATTTCCACAACACTATGGGTTTGGACAAATATATAATGACATGTATGCATTATTGTAGTATCATAGAGACTATTTTCACTACCCTAAAAATCCCATGTGCTCTACTTATTCATTCCTCTCTCCTCCACAAACTTTGGCAATCATCAGTGGGTTTTGTTTTTGTTTTTGTTTTTTGTTGTGGTTGTTGTTGTTGTTGTTGTTGTGTCTCCATAGTTTGTCTTTATCAGAATGTCATCTAACTGGAATTAATCTGATTTTGGATTGGCTTCTCTCACTTATTAATATGTGTTTAAGTTTCCTCCATGTTTTTTCATGGCTTGATAGGTCATTTCTTTTTAACACTGAGATATATTGTCTAGATGTACCACGGTTTATTTATCCATTCACTTACTGAAGAACATTGTTAACTTTTGGCAATGATGAATAAAGCTGGTGTAAACATCTGTTGAAGAGCCAAAAATTAAGTCCTCCATTAAGAGAAACCTCGGGCTGCACGTAGCCCCAGTCTTAGATAAACTAAACCTAAAACTTAACCAGCTTTTCCGCTTCTGAACAAATGCCTGCGCTACGGGAAGCCATTACCTAACCAGCTCTTTCTGCTTCTGTAACAATGCTTAAGGCTTGCTTTCCCACCACGGGATTGCCCAAGCGACTAGCTTCATGTTCCCCCTGTCACCCCATCACCCCACCTTGGCGGAAGCCAATCCGAAAAGGCCAGCGGATGCCCCCCACCTTGCTGAGGGAAGGGCCTGGAGAGAGAGATGTTAACCTGTTAGTCGCCAAACAAGACTTTAGACTCGCTCTATGATGGGCTGAATTCAAAGGTACCCCAAATATTATAATTGGATCCCGCCAAAAACCTGATGGCGGGAACCAATCAGATGCGGTATATGTTCACATTTTAATGTTAACCAATGGCATACTTGTAACCATGGAAATCTCCTGTCCCTCCCCATGACTTGTTTACTTCTGTCTATAAAAAGGATGCAAAGGCTTTGTTCAGGGCCTCTTAGCATCACCGGCAACGAGTGCGCGGAGGTCCAGGTTCGAACCTGCAAATAAACAACCCTTGCCGCTTGGCTTTGACTCTGGTCTCTGGTGGTCTGTTTTTGGGGGTCTTCCGATCTCTGGGCGTTTCACTGTGTGTAGGCTTTTGTGTAGATATAAACTTTCAAACCCTTTTAGGTAAATACCAAAAATTGCTGAAGTATATGATAAGAGTTTGTTAAGCGTTGTAAGAAATTGTTAACTGTCTTCCAAAGTGACTGAATTCTCCAACATTACTAAATTTTCTTTTATGTATACAAATATTTAAGCTTTGTGGAGGGGGAAAGGGAGAAATAAAGGGGATTAAGATGTATAAACTTTCAATTATAAAATAAGCCACAGAGATGAAAAGTACAGCATAGGAAATATAGTCAATAATATTATAATTATACTGTATGGAGACAATGATGACTACATTTATTGTTGTGAGCAATTAAGGAAAGTATATAACTGTCAAATCAATATATTGTACATCTGAAACTAATATAACAATGTGTTAATTACACTTCAATAATTAAAAAATAGATCAAAATTTAAAACATTCTTACTATGACATATTAGTAATACAATAGGTTACAAACTAATAGTGCAAAATATATGGAATTGGAAATAAATGAAGTTTTTACTATACTAAGTTTTCCTAAATTTCATAAATTAAGTTATAAATGGGAACAACTCTTAGATAATTCTTTCTTATTTTGTATCAAAATTTACTGTTATAATTTCTACTAATTTTCACTCTCTGGAACCATATAAGATGAATCTTCCTGGTCTTTAATCATCTGGAAAATGTTTACTAATATAAAGTGTATCTTCACCTTTAAACCTAATCTTTCTTCTTTCTTAATAACATTTTGAGATCCTGTGACACTTCTGGTTATGATCTTCTGTACTTTCTCATTCACTGATCCATGCACTGATTGTTTGATTAACTCACTTATTCAATCATGCAATTATTATATGCCTAGAATTTTCCAGGCACTATGAGTTGTGCTAGGCCACTGAAAATAAACATAAAAAATGGTTCCTGTCTTTTATCTTTCCCACTTTTTACAGAATAACTTCCTTCTATCATTTTGTATCAGCTGACTTGAGTCTACCTACAGCCATTAACTTACCTGCATTTAAATGCTTACAATTCTATGCCCTCTTATTAGTCTCCAGTTTCCCCCAGGGCAGGGACAATTAAGTAAGTATTTACATAGAGTTGTATAGAGTTGTAGTTCAGAGCATTCATTCTAGAGTCAGACTAGGCTCTGTCCCTTACTCCCTGTAGGACCTGGGGGCAAATTACTCCCAGTTCTTATTTTCAGCTGGCAAAAGGGGCTATTCTCAGTAGTTACTTCATAGAGTAGAGATGATTCTTGTTATTGAATTTTTCAGTCTACTTCCTTTGGTTTGTAGTTGGGGAAAAGATCACTGTGATTCAGGATA
Organism: Proteles cristata cristata; assembly: GCA_017311185.1. Classification (NCBI taxonomy): domain Eukaryota; kingdom Metazoa; phylum Chordata; class Mammalia; order Carnivora; family Hyaenidae; genus Proteles; species Proteles cristata. The sequence goes on along the minus strand of JAESUZ010004271.1, from coordinate 71,063 downwards.
GATGGACTGTGAGTTCATCTTAAAGATTTTCTCTTTAAGGATGGATTTTAATAAGTATTTCAGTGGAAATGTAGGAGGGATGATTTTTAGGTGATAGATACTGTTTAAACCAAAGACTTCAAATTTCTTTTAAATATTGTCTTTTATAAAGAAAGTGAAAGTATCACAGTCTCTTAAAATAATAACTGCCTTTCAAATCTGTTCAATGAATGAACTGCATTAACAATCTTCATTCAACTGATAAATTTAAGATTTATACCTTTCTAAATACATCTTTAATGTAGATATTCATAAGCATGACAGAATTAATAACTTCCTCCATGTGAAGACTATTATAAGAACACATTAAAAACATCAACATTTTAAAACTACATCCCAGTCAATATACAGACTAATATAAAATTAAAAACAAATTTAAAGCAGTTGTGTTCTCCTTATATACCCAACATGATTATAATTACAAAGTTACTATGGAGTAACAGAAGAGTTTCATGAAATAACTTATTTCCTTATAGACATGATAAATATAATGCATATGACTATCACTGCATGATAAATAGGACCTTTTTTATTCATGAGGTTGGATGTCAGACTCAACTGAAAAATGTGTATCATATTCAATGCATTTATTCCAAGGCTTGTTAAAATTACTCTATTTTCCTGCAGATGGATAAAATAACAACCATTTTTCTATGTTTTATGGATTAAAACAGTATGAAATGATGGCTTTAAATTTCCTATGTTTACAACTTTATTAAAACCCCACAAGTTATATACTTGATTAAAGATATATGGAAGACACATTGAATTGCATTCTTATAGGTAACTGTCATGATTTCATAGGGGACTGCTCAAATATTAGAGTACTCTGACAACATCCATCACAGCTACAGAAAGTAAAGTTCCAAAGTGCAAAAAATGCATTCATAAAAAATATAACACAGGAACAAAAGAGAAGACATTAGACATAGAATACATAAACCAAATATAAATTTTTGATACACTGGGTTAAATTTAAATAGCAACAGAAATAGAGCCATTAATGAAGAAGAGCTAAATCTTTTTAAGGACTTAAATATTGTAACCACTTCCAAGTTTTAAGAACCAGATTAAAATATGCTTTAAATACGTCAACTAAGGAATCAGTGATCAAATAATGCTGTTTAATATCTTTCTAGCATTGTGTTACCCAATATGATGGCCACAAGTCACATATCACTATTTAAATTTAAATTAACTGAAATTAAGTAGCATTAAAAATTCAGTTTCTCAGTCACACTAGCTATATTTTCAAATGCTGAAAGCCTTGTGGCTGGCTAGTAACTTCAGGGGGCTAGCTGCAGTAGGTCCAGGGAAGGATGGAAGGTGTAGGCGAGGGAGGGATGAGAGCCAGGAGATTCTTTCTGGTCACCAGGCAGGCATCGCTGCTCCGACTGGAGCTCAACTTTATTTTATAATTAAGTGTTTGGGGGATGGCACAGAAGTAGCATTTGCCTTAGACAGTGATTTCTGATGACAAACTTCTTTGATATGTAAGAATTGAGATAGGTGATTTAGATGCTTATCCTATGTAAGGGAGGTATCTTTAGCATACAAGACAATGTTTTTAGCATAAAAAGGTGAAGTTAGTTCTTTGTAAGCAGGGGTCAATAGCTTGTTTGCTTAAAGGAAAGTATTAAGAAAAACAAGTCTTTCAGGAAACACATTGTTTGCTCCCATAATCACAAAAGAAGAAGTTCCCACAATAGGTTCCTTCACAGGCTGTAATCAGCATATTCAAGGCCAGAATAAGTCACTCTGAATACTGATCACAAGATGCCTTGGGGGGAACAATCTGGTGGTGATGGATATCTGTCCTTAACTCTAAATTAGGCTCTTTGTCTCAGGACCAGACTCAATTGCAACTCTTGTGTTCTTAACCCCCTTTATTATGTAAGTCTTGTATCTGCAAGGCCCATAGGAAGAGCCTTTTGACAATCATGCACTGTACTTTCATCTAAACTCTTTTGAAAAGGCAGGAATATGCTTTTCTTTATGAGGTGTCTGTGTGGGGATTATCTATTTGATTTGGAATATTGTGAGTCCTGCTCAATACCAGCAGGCTTATTTCCAACATGAGCCAGTAGTAGCAGAAGGAGATACCAGTTTTGCTTCTCATGGCTGGAGCTGTGCAAATGCTCCCATTTCCTGGCTGTGACTGTCATCCAGTGAGGCTGGTGAGGCTCCCGGCAAGTGACTAATACATTAGATAGTACAGACAGAACATCTTCAACACCATATAAAATTCTGTTAAAGAACAGTAGTCTAGAGATTTAAGAAAATATTACTCTGCAATAATAGGAATATAGAACTAAATTGTTCGTATCATGTGAAGCCAATGTTCTAGATGTTATATATAATATTTCAAAATGGAAAAGTTAGCCATTATTCTTTGTAGATGATTAGCTGAAAATATGTCTAAGAATTTTAAGAGTGGACATATTATCTGTATGTAACTACTAAACATACACACATATTTTTATATATATATATATATATATATATATATATATATATATATGTAGTTATATGTATTGAAACGCCCAGAGATTGGAAGACCCCCAAAATCAGACCACCAGAGACCAGAGTCAAAGCCAAGGGGCAAGGGTTGTTTATTTGCAGGTTCGAACCTGGACCTCCGCGCACTCGTTGCCGGTGACGCTAAGAGGCCCTGAACAAAGCCTTCGCAGCCTTTTTATAGACAGAAGTAAACAAGTCATGGGGAGGGACAGGAGATTTCCATGGTTACAAGTTTGCCATTGGTTAACATTCAAATGTGAACATATACAGTATCTGATTGGTTCCCGCCATCAGGTTTTTGGCGGGATCCAATTATAATATTTGGGATACCTTTGAATTCAGCCTATCATAGAGCGAGTTTGAAGTCTTGTTTGGCGACTAACAGGTTAAAATCTCTCTCTCCAGGCCCTTCCCTCAGCAAGGTGGGGGGCATCCGCTGGCCTTTTCGGATTGGCTTCCGCCAAGATGGGGTGATGGGGTGACAGGGGGAACATGAAGCTAGTCGCTTGGGCAATCCGGTGGTGGGAAAGCAAGCCTTAAGCATTGTTACAGAAGCAGAAAGAGCTGGTTAGGTATTAGCTTCCCGTAGCGCAGGCATTTGTTCAGAAGCGGAAAAGCTGGTTAAGTTTATTTAGGCCTCTCAGTATGTGTATGTGTATATAAGGACTTAAATATTATAAACACTTCCAAGTTTTAAGAACCAGATTAAAATATTATATATATATATATATATATATATATATATATATATATACACATATATACATATAACCTATCTTCCTTGCTCATGATCACTGTTATTAAAAATTCCAAAATCTTTAGTAGAGTTAGAACTCTGATAAAATTAAGAGATACCAAAACAGATGGTATTATTCCTTTCACAGCCTTTGGCATGAGAAGGTGAATCAGAAATAGAAGGATTATAATCATGATAGACTCATCCTCTTAGAAGAGTAACTAAAGACATGTAATAAGGTGAGAAAATTGAGAAGCAGCGAATTTGGGGACCTAGCAGTAGTTTGCTACAGTTCACTAAGAATGGTCCAAAGGTGTCCTGCAGAGTGGGGCATGCAAAAGCATGGGCTCATAGTAAGATTTCTGAGTCACTAATCTGAGGTATATAACCTTAGTCAAGTTCATTAAACTCTCTATTTATCAGTTTCTTCATCTATAAAAAGATTAAAATGTCATATTCTTCATTATGATTTTTATGAAGATACTAGCTAATAGGAAACATTACAAATGTTCATTAATAGTAGTATTTGTAAAAATAATGAGATTACTATTAACATTATTAGGTCCAGAAAAACCTGTGCTTGCTTTTAAAATGCAGATTTCTAAAATTTATCCCATTTACTACAATCAGAATTTCTGCTGATGGAGCTTACGGATAAATGTTTCACGAACTCTCCAAGTACTCCTTACATGTACCAACATTTGAGAAACTTTGGTAGTAGAAAGACTCCATACTTCAAATGTTGAATACTGAGTTTGGACTGAGACACTTCTTGGAACTTTAGATTTCTCATCTGTAAAATGGTAAAACAATATATATTTCATAAGCTCACTGTAAGGGTGTTATTATTAGTTAGGATCTCAACAAGATCCACTAAAATTGCAATAATTCAGAGGGCTTATTTACCAAAGGTATATTTAAAAAGATAAAAGTAGCATATAAGGGTCACACAAGTTAAGTCTCCATGTAGATCCCATAACATCAAGCTGTATCTTCCTCAGGTCTAGGGAGAAGAAGGAACGGAGATGAGCAGGAGAGGAAATGCTATAGAGCAGGATTCCACTGGAGGAACAGTGACACCGATAACAAATAGCCATCCTGAGAAATATCAGAGGTGAACCAGAGGAAAAGATATCCTCACTGCATTCTCCATCCTCCTCCCGCTGGAGTCCTAACTGGTGAAAATAGGAAGCCAAAATTCATATAGACCTGTTGATGTGGTCTCCAAGCAGATCAATATAGCAGAAAACAAGGAGGACAGGAGTAGGGAGCTGAAATGAAGAAGTAAATGGGGGGTGGGGGGGTGGTGGACCTGGGTGGCTTAGTTGGTTAAGCATCTGACTCTTGGTTTCAGCTCAGGTCATGATCTCAGATTCGTGAGATTGAGTCCCACATATGGCTCCTCCTTGACTGTGTGGAGCCTACTTGGGATTCTCTCTCACTCTCTCTCTCTCTCTCTCATAAAAAGAAATAAAATAAAATAAAATAAAATAAAATAAAATAAAATAAAATAGTAAATGAGAGACATATGTTCTACATATAAGGTGTCTAGTATGGTGTCTCGTTTCCAAGGAATGATTTATTATCTCTATGGTGGATACTGTTCTGAGCAAGTACATAAAAATATCTAATGATATAAATCATATCTGTTAACAAGATATTGAGAATAAGCTGAGGCAAATTTACAAACAGAAATCAGCAAAGTGATCCAATTTCTTTTGATGAATGACATTGCTAAAAACTAGTCAATATTTTTGAAATGTTTGTAAATGTCTTACATTTTAACAGTGATATTCAAAGTATTAAGCAATTAAATACACTTCAAAATAATCCTATAAGATAGGTAGAAATTCATGTCCAGTATATAATTACAAAAAGAACTGAGATTTTAACTGGCTGATGAATTCAAGACTTTATTGTTTTACAGTTTCTGTCCTTTGCTGGAATGATTAATCTATAGTAGTCCCATCTGTGGTTTTGCTTTCCATTGTTTCAGTTTCCCATGGTCAACTACAGTCCAGAATCAGATGATCCTCCTTTTCACTTATCATTAGAAGCTCAGTAGTAGCCTAACGCTATGTCACAACTGACTAAGGTATTCACCTCACTTCATCTCATCACATAGGTATTTTATTAACCCACATCATCACAAGAAGAAGAATGAGTGGAGTGCAATAGAATATTTTGAGAGACCACATTCATATACCTTTTATTACTATACACAGTTATAATTGGTCTAGTTTATTATTGTTATTGTTAATCTCTTATAGATTTATAAATTATAAATTAAATTTATCACAGGTATGTATGTACTGCATAGCATACATACGATTCAGTACTATCTGGGGTTTCAGGCATCCACTGGGGGGTCTTGAAATATAACCTCCCACACACAGGTAAGGGGAAACTACTGTACTTGATATCTAAAACTATCCTTATAACAAATGTACAAGTGAATATGTCAAGTCCGACATCCCTTATTTTCTTATCACTGAATGAAGATCTTAATGTCGTGATTTTCAAAGTGTGGTCTCTTGACCAAACTGCTGAATATGCATCATTTAGGAAATTGTCAGAAATGCAAACTACTGCCCCCCAACGCCATTGAGTCACAATTTCTGAGGGTGAAGCCCAGGAATCTGTCTTTACAAGCTTATAAAGAGAAACTGGAGAGCAACATGCAGAAAAATGAACCTGGACCACTTTCTTACACCATACACAACAATAAACTCAAAATGGATGAAAGACCTAAATGTAAGACAGGAAGCCATCAAAATCCTCGAAGAGAAGCAGGCAAAAACCTCTTTGACCTTGGCTGCAGCAACTTCTTACTCAACACATCTCCAGAGGCAAGGGAAACAAAAACAAACATGAACTGTTGGGACCTCATCAAAATAAAAAGCTTCTTCACAAAAAAGGAAACAATCAGCAAAACTAAAAGCAACCGATGGAATGGGAGAAGATATTTGGAAATGACATATCTGATAAAGGGTTAGTATCCAAAATCTATAAAGAACTTATCAAACTCAATACCCAAAAACCAACTAATCCAGTGAAGAAATGAGCTAAAGACACAAACACTTCTCCAAAGAAGATGTTCAGATGGCCAACAGACACATGAAACAATGCTCAATTTTCATCAGGGAAATACAAATCAAAACCACACTGAGATATCACCTCACACCCATCAGAATGGCTAACAACAGCTCAGGCAACAACAGAGGTTGGTGAAGATGCAGAGAAACAGGATTTCTAACTAACGTGGATGTAAATTTTAAAAGTAAATTAAATCATGTTTTTAAAAAACACTCTTTTAATGGATTATCTTTAATCAACTGCTGGCAGTCAATATAGCTGAAACCTGAGTACAAGGAAGGAAGCAAAATGTACTGATGGAGACTTTTCTACAGTTTTAGCCTGATTTAATATAATGAATTTGTCACCATGTTAACCTTTTGATCATTATGTTTGTTTCCAGAAAGGTACCTAGTAGAAACATACAACATGCTAATATGTTCATTATGCCACCACTTGTAATGTGTTTAAAAAGGATCAGATCTCTTATTTTCTTTCTTTCTAATGCATTTTTGAAAATTCCCATGAATTCCAGCATCAAGACCAGAAATGATGCCTCTTAACATGAGATCCAAATAGTTTTCAACCAGATTAACAAGGCCTGTTTTGGTTCGAAAATTTTTGTTCATAAAAATTGGTTGCGTATCTAAGGCATTGGTCAACATTGCTTCTGTCTCTGTCTCTGTCTCTCTCCCTCTCTCTCTCTCTCTCTCTCTCTCTCTGTGTGTGTGTGTGTGTGTGTGTGTGTGTGTGTGTAGGACCTGACAGTAAACACTTGGAGCTTTTCAGACCACGTGGTCTCTCTGAACTACTCAGCTATGTCATAACACAAATTAGCTGTAGACAATATATAATCAAAGGGATGTGGTTACACTCTAATACAACTTTACCAGAAAAGGTCAAGGATTTGGTCCATAAGCCATAGTTTGTCAGCTCTTGTGAACTAAGGAATCTAATGATAACACTTTACACATGAAAAATAGAACTAAGGAAGATGGATTTATTTTTTTCAAATAATATATAACTTAGTTAAGAGGCAGTTTCAGTAAATGATTCCCAATCAGGAGACAGGCTCCTTTAAATATGAGGAACTCAGTAAAACTTAAGATTCCGCAGCATTCCATTACTATATAAATGTTTTTACCCATTATACTTTATTCAAGATTATCTTAATTTTGTATCACTATCGCAAATGGAATAGTGTTTGCTTTTACTTAGATGATAGATTTGTTTTCTTGAAATAATGTTTTATGATACTAAGGTTTTGACTTTTTTCTCCCTTATGAAAAAAAATTAGAAAACCGATTACAATGTAAGACTATCACTAATGTTAAATTGTCAGTGTGAGTGATTAGCTCAGCCTCTTTACCACAGTGAACGGTCACAATCATAAGGGATTTCTGGCTTCTGCCTGGCAAATGCTTGCCAAACACTTTAAAAGCACAGCGGTTTAGACACACAGTCTTTTCTTCTGTTCCCCGAGGCAAGGCTCATACATAGTTCTTTGGTGACATATGTAAGAATTCACTAACCGCACCGGCAAAGTTGGCCTGGTCTCCCTATTTGAAATGTGCTCCTTCCCATTCCCTACTGCTCTGGGTCTCTGGATGCCAAACCTCATTTGATTGACTTTCAGCTCTTTCTTAAATCAGTGTAATGCTCAGATTCAGAGACTGCTTGTTTCATCTTCTAGATTTCTCCATGCTAAAGCAGACAATCTTCTGGGGACTGCCCATATTAGGTATATAATTTCAAAATCAGTTTAATTAGAGCAAAATTGCAAATTTAAGATCTTCAGGGGCAATTCAGGTAACAATAATGAAAGCAAATTCCACATAAAATTAAAAAGCACTGTGAGATTTATAATAAATGACAACTGATAATTTGTCTTCAGTGTCAGTGAACAAGAGAAAGTACTAGAGGTTGAGCAAACTAGAGAGGGCATATCCTATCTAAAGGAAAGACCCACTACTTCTCACCAAAAGATTAATGATCTTAGGCTATAAAAGCACAATAATAACCCTATTTTCCAAGATTTTTAAAAAATAATATTTTGAAACAGACTTTCTATGTTAATTACTCAGGTTTTAAATGCTGTTCACTAATTCTTATTTCTTAAATATTGTGATTATTGAGCACCCTGCATGGGATACTACTTTAGAAACTCTGGCTTAGGTTTAATAAATTATTTAAAATCTTTTGAGTTGATATCCTGATGTTTCCAAAGTTAAATGAACAACATTTCCTCTAAGCGGCTTAATTATTATTCAGTGCAATATACTTAGCTGGGATCTTCAAATCACATGAAAAAGCTCATAGTGCATAACCTTTGAATGTTTGCAGCTCTGTAGGTTTGCTTTGCTGAAATGTTCACTTGCACACTTCCTATTCCTTCATTGCCTGGGCCACCGCTGACAGATGTTAATGACAGGCTTGTGGGCTAACTCTTCCATCTAGGAGCACAACCATGATTGATCACTATATTCTAACTAAGACTTAGAATCAATGCAATAGTCTGCAAAGCATGCAATAACCTCTGTCTTCTTGATTCCAAATACTGTATGCATAAGGGTTATCATATGCTCCTCTTCAGGCATCTAGGTGATCTTGACAAGCTTCAATTATTCAGTAATTGCATCCGTTTGTCAACAGTTGTGCCCTTGGAATTCATTTGCTCTTCTGACTAATCATATAACTTGAATATGCAGTGCCACTTCCGCAATAAAACCAGTATCGATAAGATTCGCCTGGTATTTTAAAGGATCCCTATTTCAGGAGGAAGTTATGCTATCAAGTGTGATTTATGTGAAATTCTTGTTATTTGTAAAGCAAGTATGCCTCTAAACTTCTACTTATGCAAAACTTAACTAAAAATGTTATCTCCTATTACTGTGACCAAGTCAAAGGCTAATAAAAAAAAAGTGATTCTACAGTGAGTTGCTCGTTCTGCATTTTCACTTAATCCTAAAATGGTAGTCTGTTGCCAAACAAAAGAAACAACGAACAACGTTAGCTTGTTAAGACCATCGAGGAGGTTGATGAAACCTGGAAATGGTTCTGTGTGAAACTGTGAACTAGAACTTACAGACCCATTATATTTTGCAGATAATGACTTATACAGATTATTCCCTTAAGAAAGATTTAAGGAAAATAGAGAAATGTCACCAGAAGCTACCTGTGTTGTCTTTACAACAAAGTGTAAAGTTAAATATAAACAAACCTGCATCTTTAATGTTTTATATTATCAAACTGCCAGCATGTTTTTTACAGGAAGATTGTAAAACTGGGTATTTTTAACTATTCCAGGCAGTGTATAAAATAGCTATTGGTAAGTAAAAAGTAATTTTTTTTTCTATGCACTTTTCCCTTAGCCAATACAAGACTTCCCTTCCTTTTTTACCCTGAAATGGGCAATGCTGAAAACAACTCTGACTTTTTAAAGATGAAAAACAAACTGAAAACATAGTACTTTGAAACCTTTAGTTTAAAGATTGCATTACTTTTCCATGAGCAAAAATTTTAAGAAAAAAATTGGATGCCAATAGAAAAGCAAGACTGGAAATACATGTTTTCTAAAAATGACTTAGTTGGGGCACCTGGGTGGCTCAGTCAGTTAAGTGCCCAACTTCAGTCAGGCCATGATCTCACAGTTCATGGGTTTGAGCCCTGTGTTGGGCTCTGTGCTGACAGCTCAGAGCCTGGAGTCTGCTTCAGATTCTGTGTCTCCCTGTCTCTCTGACCCTCCTCTGCTCACGCTGTCTCTCTCTCTCAGAAATAAATAAACCATTAAAAAATGACTTAGTTATTCTGAGTTAAAAGGTTTTTTTTATCATTTCTATATAATGACAAATCTCAAAAAAATAAATACATTCTGAGACTACTATTTATTACTCCATCTCCTAAATATTGATTCAATCCACACAGTTCTCATTAAACAGCCCCTTTATCAATACAACACACACTTAATCAGAGCTACTTGATACTGATGAGAACAATGAGAAGGTCATTGACTTTTAAACTTTTAGAGTAACATAGCATAAGTCAAATCATTCACTAAACGACAATTAACCAATTATGCTGCCTTAGCAGTAATTAACCCAGCTTCTCTGCAGATGCTTTATGCTGTGTTGCTGCCCCTGATGCCAGTTCCACTTTGGACTTTGCCATCTGAGACTTTCCATTGGCAGCTGCTATCCTTTCACCCTGCCCATCTTACTTACTTTCCAATATTCATATAGAATATTTAAAGTGTCTGAATGTGAATAAAAATAATCCAAACCCTATGGTCTATTAATCTCATTCCACAACTACAAAGACACAAATTTCCAGGACACCTTTGCCTTCATAATTACATTCCTTCCATATTTCTCTCTTAAGCTCCTAGCTGTCTGTTCCTTCCATGAAGAATTCCAAATCTCTTAGCAATTCTTTAAAAAGATACAATTTTTTGAGATAAACAGGGTGAAATAATTGATAGTTTCTGGCCTATAGTATGCACATCATGAAAAGTAATTTATGTGCAAGAGATAACAAGAGATAATTGCAGGACAGACATGCAGTATACAAATAATGGTAAGCACCCTACATGATATTTAAAATCTTAGATTTTATAAACAGATTTCCATTATAGATAATTTTGGAAGCTGAATGGAAGATGCACTTGTTGGGGCAAGACTAGAGGCTGGTACAGTTGGGAGACTTCTGTAGTAAATATGAAGACAAATAATGTAAGTTTCAGAGACTTATCAATGGATAAAGAGAATAGATGATTAAAAGTTTTAAATCAAAAGTCTACTAATGATCTTCAGAGAATTCAAAAGTCCTCTGAAATATACAAATGCTGCGTATTTGTGTAATATGCATGTTGTCACCCACTCATCCCCCTTCTTGGGACAAAAGGCCATAGCTATCAATATCAATCAAGAGATGTATAGACTAAAACCAAAAGCATTAAGGACTACTAGTGTAGAATGTTACATGCAATGAATTAAGAATGAAACTCTGAGAAACTGATATTCAAGAGTTCAAGGGAAGGAAAAGGGGCAAAGAGGAAAACTAGAGAAGTATTAGGGTAAATGCAGTGCTTAACAATCAAAGGAAACATAAAGCTTTAAAAAGGAGAATGAGATTAATTCTGTACAATTTCGTAGGGAAGTCTTGCATGGAAAGAAATTCTATTGGTGGTTATAATTAGAATGCCACCAAGGCTCTTAAAGAGGATAGTTTTGAAAAAACAGTGATTTACAATCAGTGCAGATACCATTACACAGGAGGCATGTGAAAATACACGAAGTATTTTCTCATTGTTAGAACTACTGAAATTTAACTTACAGGATCAGATGAGGCTTCACATTTTCAAAAATATAGAACAGACTTGAATAATGAAGAAATGAGCATGAATGCCAGAATAGGGTGAACTTCAAAGTTAATGGCAGTGTAGAAGTGAACATAATGAGAAGAGAATTATTTTTTTTTAATGTTTTATTTATTTCTAGCAGAGAGAGAGAGAGAGAGAGACAGTGTGAGCAGGGGAGGGTCAGAGAGAGAGGGAGTCACAGACTGAAAAAGGCTCCAGACACTGAGCTGGCAGTCAGCATAGGGCCCGACGCGGGGCTCGAACCCGCGAACCGCGAGATCATGACCTAAGCGAAAGTCGGACGCTTAACTGACTAAGCCACCCAGGCGCCCCGAGAATTATTTTTTAAAGTTAAAATTAAAAAGAGGGAAAAGATATTAGCAGCTAAATATTTATTCTTCCTTTTCTGAATGGGAAATTTTAGATATTTACTTTGATGAAGAAGAAAAAGCCTGTAGAACGATGATACTGACAAACAATATTAATAAGACATGGCTCTAGAGAAGATTGGCAGATGATGTGAGAATTGGCTAAAAAAAAAGTAATTTGAAATTAAGCAATAGAGAGGAAACTTCATTCTCTGTGACAAAGGAGCATTAGAGGTAGGAAAGCTGAAAGAGATCCTGACATGGCCTCAGTTTTCTCAACAAAATAGAACTGATGTTCAGTATAGTAGATACTTATTTTTCTTCTGTTCACAGTAGCAAATCTTTTTCCTGTGTATAATAAATACAATCCTTAGTTTTTAAGTGAGATGAAAAAGTTCTGGATTTTTAAAGGATTTTATCATAGGACTCACGACAATAATTTTTATATAGCCAGTCTTGATATGTCTATGTAATCTATAAATTTTTATTTATTTTTTTGTTTTTCTGAGCAGTTACTCTTATCCCACACATTACTCTGGTACATACTAACATATAAGGTAGGTATATTTCCTCTTGTACCCTTCATTTATGTAAGTGCTAAAATAATTGTCTGCAGGGCACCTGGGTGGCTCAGTCGGTTAAGCGTCCGACTTCGGCTCAGGTCATGATCTCACGGTTCGTGGGTTCGAGCCCCACATTGGGGTCTGTGCTGATGGCTAGCTTAGCGCCTGGAGTCTGCTTCAGATTCTGTGTCTCCCTCTCTCTCTGCCCCTCCCCTGTTCATTCTTTGTCTCTCTCTCCTTCAAAAATGAATAAACATTAAAAAAATTTTTTTTAATAAAACAAAATAATTGTCTGCTTATATCTTTCAGTTAGAAAGAAAGCTGATCTATAGAGCTTTTAATGCAATTCATTGTATCAAAAACATGTTTTCCAGTGTGATTTCCCTGCGCTAAAAATTCTGCCTTATCTAATGCTTTGTCAAACAATATTTGGAGTGGGAAATATCCCTGAGTGACTTTAAATAGTCTTTACCTCTTAACTCACCAAAAGCAGACTTGAGTGTATTATGCTACGCGAAATAAGCCAGTCAGAGAAAGACAAATACCATATGATTTCATTCATCTGCAGAATTGAAGAAACAAAACAGATGAACATAGGGGAAGAGAAAAAAGAGAGAAAGAGAGAGAGAGAGAGAAGGGAACAAACCATAAGAGACTCTTAACTATAGATAACAAATTGAGAGTTCCTCGAGAGGAGGTTTGTGGGGAAGATAGGTTAAGTGGGAGATGGCTATTAAGGAGGGCACTTGTGATGAGCACTGGATGTTGTATGTAAGTTGATGAATCACTCCTGAAACTAATATTACACTACATGTTAACTCACTAGACGTTAAACAAAAACTTGAAATATTAAAAAGTAATTATAAAAATAAATAAAAGTAAATAAGTAGAGAAAGGGAAATGACAACCCTCAGCCCCAGGGCTCTTTGTATCTATATGACTCACCCTTCTGCAGAATTTCTACACTTTTCTACTGCTTACACTCCATCTGTGGGGATTATAGGAAGAAGATACACATGAGGGCTGGCAAGTGGGATCGATCTGTGAAGATATTGTAAAATAGCATGGGTTTTCTGGAGGTCAAAGGCTAAGGTCTACACAATGAGGATACAAAACATGAATAGGATGAAAAACTTGCTGCCTCGTTGTTTTGCTTTAGATTTCGATTTCTATTTTGTTGGACAGAAACGTGACTGGCAGCCTAAAAGACCACTGGTTAATATTCCCTGGGTACACAATTTTGCACACTTGTATCTCTTTGGGTATATTTACATGGATATCAATGAGAACATTTGAGAGGGTCAATAAACAGTTTTCTTAGGTTGGATTGCCCTACATGCAGACCCTGAGACAAAGTCTTTAGTGTGAATAGCTTAGTTGGGAGAGGATTCTAGGGAGCACTAGGGAAGTGTGCAAGTGAGAAAAGTAAAGGAAGAAAACCAAGAAAATGCTACTCATCATTACGTTATTGCTATGAGCAACGGTGGCTCATTCTCACTGGGGACCTCTGTGAAACAGTATAGAAAAACCATCCCTCAGGTTAAAGTGAAAGTTGACACTAAGTAGTAACGGCCAAATGACATCTGTCATTGGCCAAGGGCTGCTACCAAAGTCACTAATGACTTGGTTCATCAGAGATAATCTGTGGTTGGACTGAGAAAAATTCCTCAAACAGCATTTGAAGGTATTTCAAGTAGGACACCATTGGCACATATCGGAGGGAATGCAATTAGTGTCTGCTACAGTGTTTTTGACAAACTGCTGTTTTACTCACACACACTTGGATGGTCATATATCCAAAATGTTTGGTGTTGTATGTTAGGTATGATGATCTTATTCTTACACTTAGCCATTCTATCTATTCATACTCATGTCACTTTAGTTAGTTGAAAGTTGATGCTATTATTTATTTGGTGTAGCTTTCCCTAAAGATAGCCTTTTATTAAACACTAGATATTACACAGGTTTGGCTACAAAACATGAAAATATATCCCACCTGGGAACAGAGACAGTAAAAACTCACACTCTTTGCAGAGTAAGTAGTAATCCTATTTTATTACCATTATTAGTATTGTATAAAGTAAATTAAGTTTTGCTTGAAACATAAATCTCAAATTGCACACCTCGGCATTGCAGAGGCTAGTTCATTTGTATTGTAAAACATCTCCCCAAAATATGTCTCTGAATATATCTGTTCTTATTGACCAGAAATTATTATTTGATTTAGGTTCTAATAAATTAGGTCTATACCCAGCGACTACATATGCACTACAAGAACACAGATTATTTAAAAGAACACAAGTCTCAGGACATAGCCTTATGCCAAAGAAGTGTTTGGTAAAGTGAACTCTCTGATAGAAGTGTCCATAAACATAAATGTCTCTTGTAAGTACCTAATCACCATGTTTGTTTTATATGTAAATAGAGGTTTATTTTCCATCTAAAAATGTAATCAATGTAATTATTCTTAAGTAAACATCAATAGCATTGTAAACTTAAGTAAACATCTAGAATACCACAGTGGAATAAGCAACATGAATAGTAGAAAAAATTTCATGTCAATAAGAAAATAGAACTACTCTAAGTCAGGACAAATTATGTCCATAAATTTAAGAAGAAAAAGACAAATGTCAATGTTTCTATCGGCTATATGCTTATACTTTTTTAAAGAACTGTATTCTGAAGTCCTGTAATAAAATATCTAATATTACAAACAAGCAAGTGGTGAAATGTATCCAGCAAAACACTTATGCATTATATTACAGATAGATGGATAGATAGATAGATAGATAGATAGATAGATAGATAGATAGATAGATAATAGATAGATATAGATAGATAGATAGATAGATAGATAGATAGATAGATAGATAGATATAGATAGATGATAGATATCAATTTATATATATTGAATTTACTTTTCATCAACAACTAAAGTGTAGGGTTTCATATATTTTGGAAAGCAAAGGTATTAATTTGGTATGAATTACTGAGCTTTAAAGTCCCTTGTTTTAGCATCTAGAAATTATTAAGCTAAAAAATAATACTTTAAAGATAATTACCACATAATTGACTTATTCTGGTTTGAAGACTATGAGAAAATATATTCAAATCTTTAGCAAAGTTTCTGCATACACTTGATGTTTTATTCTCCTGATAATAACATTTATGTGATATACTATAATACCAATTTATTGTGATTAAGATGATGGGTGCCATTCCTAACTTATCTACACACTTCCCATAAAGACTTTCCTTTTCTGGAAAACTTACATTTTTTCATTACATTGAACTCAGAAATACATATGGCCTGTATATATTGATTGGTACGATGAACAAGCTATTTTAACATGGATAAGACCATTTTAATGCATGTACTAAATACTTTAAAGACAACACTCAATCTCATTCACATTATTTGCATTGGGCTGAAATGCCTCTGTGTATTTGTTCCAGGGTCAGGCATCAACCTCAAATGTTTGAAGATTGTTACTTTTTTTTTTTTCTTTCCTGGAGTCCTCTCTTTTCCAAGATAAATTTCCAGTTCCCCGTGCACTTTTCTTCATAGGAGATGATTTTGAGCAACTGTGGATCATATAACAGTAATTCCATTTTGGTAAGTCTCAGGATACTTTTTTCCTATATTTTAGAATGTCAGGTTTAAAACAAAATGTCATATTCTAAGAATCTGAGTAATGCAGAATAGGATTACTCACTTATTCTGAATAGAATGCCGCTCTTAAAGCTGTCCTACAGTATGGATTTATATAGACAAGACTTATGACATGTGTTGGAACCAAAATACATATTCTTATATTTATCTGTTTTGAAACTAACCCTTTTTAAGGTCCAAAACATATCTTAATTCAGTTATTATATAGAACAGTCATCCTTTGCAGTTTGAAGTATCAAAAAGGTGTGCTGAGCCTACCCTTAGCATCTCATTCAAGTCAGTGATAGAAGTACCGAACTTATCTATGTGGCACACCAATAAACATGGCTTTCAAAAGTGACAAAACCAGGCACATTATTCCAACCTGGTACCAATCCTCCTAAATACTTTTCCCTGTCCCCCATATTTCTCTATTATATCATGAAGTAATTGGTAAAATGCCTTAAAAAGACAAGAGAGTTATGTCTACTCTATTTTCTTGCCTAAGAAGCTAGTATGACATGATCTGCCTTTAGAGACCTGTGATATTTCTAATCACACATTTTTCCTGTTTTAGATGTCAACAAAATATGTATTTTTTAAAATAAAGTCTTTTAAGGTAGCAGTCAGGACTAATAGCAAGTCAATCAGCCAGTGGTTCATAAACTATCCTCTAATGCTTTATAAAAATTAGCAGGCATTTATCCATCCTGGGTCCCTCAGACTTCCTCCTAATACACATGTTTCTTTTCTTCAGCAAACACTGACAGTGGCTCAATAATCTTACCTGCAAGTTCCCTTAATACATGGATATGTAATTTCTATGTTCTAGGCAACCTGATCTCATGTGAAATAGCAACTTGCTTTTCACAATTTTACTCAATTATTTGGATCTCACGTTCATCTTACCAGTCAAAATTTACTGTCATTTTCTGATGACAGGCACTACCTAATAGAGTTTGAAGGATTTAAGAAAGGCTCCTTTGCAAAAGTAACATTGACCCAATATCTCAAGGTTAAGCAGTTTTCAGATAGACAAGTAGCGTGAAAAGAATATCCCAGAAAGAAGATGCAGGGCATGTAAAAGCTCTGAGAAATGATGGCATGTGACACAATGTCAAGTGTATGAAGAATAATGATATATATAAAAAAGAGCAGCATGGGGGCGCCTGGGTGGCTCAGTCCGTCAAGTATCTGACTTCGGCTCAAGTCATGATCTCACGGTTTGTGGGTTCTAGCCCCACATCGGGCTCTGTGCTGACAGCTAACTCAGAGCCTGGAGCCTGCTTCAGATTCTGTGTCTGTCTCTCTCTCTGACCCTCCCCTGATCACGCTGTCTCTCTCTCTCTCTCACACACACACACAAATAAATAAAACATAAAAAAAAAAGAGCACGATGTCCACAAGTTAGGGAGGGAAACCATGTAACAGATCTTGTCAAACATTAAGGACGTTTCTGTAGTGCATTGGGAAGCTATTAGTTGTTTATTAGTTGTTTCAAGCAGTATTCATGATTGGAAATATATACTTTTTAAACTTTTTACATGTTTTCTTATTATTTATGAGACACAGAGAGACAAAGCATGAGCATGGGAGGGGCAGAGAGAAAGAGAGATACAGAATCCGAAGCAGGTTTCAGGCTCTGACCTGTCAGCACAGACCCCAATGTGGGGCTCAAACTCGTGGACTGTGAGATTCTGAACAGAGCCAAAGTCGGGTGCTTAACCGACTAAGCCACCCAGGTGCCACAAAGGACATGTATTTTTTAAAAGATTACTTGACTGCTGTTTGGAAATTAGATAAAAATGAAGGACAAGACTGGAAGATGGGAGCCCAGCCTCTATGTTAGTACAAACTAGAAAATGAGTAGAAATAAGATCTCAGAAATGGTGGTGGGAAATGGACAAAATCAACTATACTGAGGGAACCGAATCACTGTGAGGATCAAGAAAGAAGTGGGTGTCAAGGATAAAATCCAAAGACTAGCACAAGCAAACGAACGACAGAGGTGCCATAATTAGAAATAAGAATAAATATGGAGGAAGAATATTTGCATACCCCAATGTTGTGTATGTTATGTCTTAGAGGTTAAGAAATACACCAAACGAGATGAGAAGCAAACAACGAATAAACTTTTCTTGTGGCCATAGTCTGTGAAAGTGGTATTTTTGGCCACAATAAACATAATATGACACTGGACAGAGCATACATAGAGAAAAATTGGAGTTCAAGGAGTTTAATAGGGGTGTTTGATTCCACTGAATGATTATTGGTGAATGGTATGTTAATTATAATATTTTAATAATATATTAATACTGAATATTAAAATACATTATAAAATAAAATAAAAATCAGGGGCGCCTGGGTGGCTTAGTTGGTTAAGCTTCTGACTTTCGCTTAGGTCATGATCTCACGGTTCGTGGGTTCGAGCCCCGCGTCGGGCTCTGTGCTGACTGCCAGCTCAAAGCCTGGAGCCTGTTTCAGTCTGTGACTCCCTCTCTTTCTGACCCTCCCCTACTCATGCTGTCTCTCTCCTAGAAATAAATAAAAAAACATTAAATAAATAAATAAATAAATAAAATAAAAATCAGCATCTCTTTGGTGTCTATTGTTACAGCCTAAATGAGATAATGTGGTTGGCTAAACATTTATGAAATTTCATGTGAGCTATTATACAACTTACTGTTTACATTTAAAAATACATTGTCATCATCTTTCTCTATCAATAAACACAAACCTATAGTTTTATTGTAAGAGGTTCATAATTCTTCTTTTGATGGCTATACCATACTTACAAATTTCCTGAATATCTTCGCTATTCATCATTTTTTTCATTTTTAAGAAGATTGTGATGAATGCCTTTGTACTTCCACCTGTTTGCTTGTCCTTGTCTAATTATTTTCTTTTTCTTTTTAAAAGGTTTTAAAGTAAGTGCGGCCCAGTAAAAAGTTGTTCCAATTTGTATTTCAACCAACTATGTGTAAACATAGTGTTTGTACATATTTTACAAAACCCTGGATTTTAACTTCGTTTTGACTATTGCCAACTTAAAAACAAAAAACATCAAGAAAAACTAAACTAAAAATTGAGTCCTATTTAATTGGCATGACTTTCATTTCTTTTTTTTTTTCCTAATTTGAACGAGAGAAAGAGCAAGAGAGCATGAGTTGGGGAGAGGGCATAAGGAAAGAGACAAAGAACCTTAATCAGGCTTCATGTTCTGTGTGGAACCTGACACGGGGCTCGATCCCATGACCCTGCAGCCATGACCTGACCCCAGACCAATGTTCAGGTACTGAATCAACTGAGCCACCCAGGCGTCCACATTACTTTCATTTTCAATGGGGTTAAACATTTGTTTGATGTACTTACACGTATGCATATGCTTTTCAATCGCCTGTATTGCTCTTGTAGTGGTGCTAGAGCTGTTTAGAAATAATCTAGTCCTCTTTCAAGACACATGGTAATCCTGTGCTCACTGACTCTTCAGAGTTAGGCTGGGTCTTGTCTGGTACTTTGGTCAATGAACTATGAATAGAAGAAATACCACTACCAGGCAGAAAAGATATTAGATTTTAGAGCCAGCATGCTCTTCACCATATTGTCTTCCTGCTGTCCTGGTGACCAGAGATTGTGGGTCACATGGAACCTCTGTCATTGTGAGTTCCTGAATGACCATAATAAGCATATGCCTGGACTACCAACATTAGATATGTAGTAAAAATAAAAATAACCTTTTATCATGTTACTAGAACGAGATAAGAGAGCTGTTTATTCCCAAAGCATAACTCATTTACATTAATTTATATTATATTTCTTTTTGTTTTCAAGTATGGATTTCATTTTTTGTTATTTCGTTTGTAGGAGTTCTTGATATATATTGAAAATATTTTTATTTCCATTTTTCGATTATCATTTTTATTGTAATACAAAAATCCTCAAATCATGCTTTTTCATTATGAGATCTACCTTAAGAAGATTCTCTGAAAGATCTTCACTCTACTAGAATTTTCAGTCTAGAACTATATAATATTTACACTTAAATTTCTAATACACTAAGTTATATTCGAATAAATGATACAAAATGATTTTACTGCAGCTATATCATTTATTGAGTAAAATATCTCTTCCAAATGATTTAACATATCAAATTTTCACCTCATAAATTCTCTCACATACTTGGACCTATTTCTACACTATCTACGCTGATCCATCAATATATGAAAACAAACATCACAGGTTTAGGAGGTTTTGTAAACTATTTTTTTTGAGCAGCATTAGGTTTACAATAAAATTGAGACAGGGCGCTTGGGAGGTTCAATCTGTTAAGTGTCTGAAACTTGATTTGGGCTCAGGTCGTGATCTCATAGGTTCGTGAAATGGAGCACCATGTCAGGCTCCAAAATGACAGTGCCTTCTTAGGATTCTCTCTTTCCCTCTTTCTGCCCCTCCCCTGTGCTTGTTCTTGTTCTCTCTCTCTCAAAATAAATAAACTTAAAAAAAATTAAGATACAGAGATTTCCCATATACTCCCTGAACTCACACATGCATAGTCTCCTCCATTATCTACATCACTCACCAGAATGGTACCTTTTTTTTTAACCAAGGTTGAAGTAACAATGACATGTCATGATCACCAAAAGTCCACAGTTACCTCTGAGCTCATTACTGGTATTGTACATCCTATGGGTTTGGACAAATGTATAATGGTGTATATCCATCATTACAGTATCATACTAAATGTTTTCAGTGTCACATAACTTGGCCACATGGTTCCACCTATTAACTGAGGGAATAATAAACATAGTGTGACCAAGAAAAAAACAAAATAATATTGGTGAGCACATACGAATGTCTCTGCCATGTATCTACTGATGCACATTTAGGATATTTTCAGTATTTAATTAATATTAACACGTTAATTTATGTTATTTTTCATGTATATGGATACATCTCTAAGATAATTTCCTACAGAGCATAGGTAGTTAAAATTTTGAAGGTTATTTCCAAATCAGCCTCCATTCCTTTTTTAAATAGTTTGTGTTTTTTGGAGAAGTTTAGGTTCACAGCAAAATTGACAGAAAGATACACAGATTTCCCATTTGCACCCAGCCCCCATATATGCATAGCCTCTCCCATAATCACCATCCCCCACCAAACTTGTAACTGGAAATTATGAATAAGCTGCTATAAACATTTCTATGCATGTTTTATGTATGGACATGGTTTCATTCCCCTTTGGGTAAATATCAAGGAGAACGACTAGCGGATCATATGGTAAGACTGTATTTAGTTTTGAGAAAAACCACCAAACTATCTTTTCCAAAGTGGCTACAGTATTTTGCATTACCATCAGCAAGGTGTGAGAGTTCTTGTTGCTCCATATCATCTTCAGCTTTGGGTGTTGTCAGTTTCCCTGATTTGGGCCATTCAAATAGGTAGGTAGTGGTATTTCACTATTGATTTATTTTGCATTTCCCTGATGAAACATGGTATGGAGCACCTTCTCATATACTTGTTTGCCATCTGTACATCTTCTGGTGAAATGTCTGTTAAGATCTTGGATCATGTATTAATTGGCTTGTTTGTTTTCTATTGTTGAGTTGTTTTTTTTTTAATGCTTATTTTGAGAGAGAGAGAGAGAGAGAGAAAGAGACAGAGAGAGAGAGAGAGAGAGACTGTACATAAGTGGGATAGGGGTACAGAGAGAGGGAGAGAGAGAATCCAAAGCAGGCTCCATGCTCAGTGCAGAGCCCAATGTGGGGTTCAATCTCAAACCCGTGAGACTGTGACCTGAGCCGAAATCAAGAGTTAGATGCTTAACCGACTGAGCCACCCAGGCACCCCTTGTTGTTGAATTTTAAATGTTCCTTTTATATTTTAGTTAAGAGTTCATCAGATGTGTCCTTTACAATATTTTCTCACACTCTGTGGCTTTTCTTCTAATTCTGTGCAGAGTAGAAGTTTTAATTTTTAATCAAGTCCAGCTTATTAATTATTTCATGGATCATGTCCTTGGTGTCTTCTCTAAAAAGTCATCACCAGGTTTTCTCCTACATTATCTTCTAAGACTCTTACAATTCTGTATTTTACATTTAGGTCTATAATCCATTTTGAGTGTAAGTTCTGTGTCTAAAATCATTTCTTAAGATGTGGATGTCCAGTTATACCAGCACCATGTGTTGAAGAGAATATCTTTGCTCCATTTATTGCCTTGCTCCTTTCTTCAAAGATCAATTGACTATATTTGGGGGGATCTATTTTAGGTTCTCTATTCTCTTCCATTGATCTATTTGTCTATTTTTTTTAAAGACACCATTCTGTCTTTATTATTCTGTCTTTCAAGATAAACATTTTATATTAAGTCTTGATGTCAGGGAGTATCAATCCTCCAACTTTGCTCTTCTCCATCAATACTGTGTTGGCTATTCTGAGTCTTTTGCCATTTGAAACAAACTGTATAAAACATTCGTTGATATCCATAAAATAACTTGATGGGAATTTGATTGAGATTGCAATGAACCTACAGATCAAGTTGGGAAGAACTGACATCTTGACAATATTGAATGGCAACCTAAATGGCACTGCATTTTTTTTTTAATGTTTTTATTTATTTCTAAGAGAGATAGAGAGACAGCGCGAGCAGGGGAGGGTCAGAGAGAGAGGGAGTCACAGACTGAAACAGACTCCAGGCTCTGAGCTGGCAGTCAGCACAGAGCCCGACGCGGGGCTCGAACCTACGAACCGCGAGATCATGACCTAAGCGAAAGTCGGACGCTTAACCGACTAAGCCATCCAGGCGCCCCAAATGGCACTGCATTTTTAATTCAAATTTAACTTGTCATTGTTGGTAGACAGGAAAGCAACTGACTTGTATACTAACTTTGAATCCTGCAAATTTCTTATAATTGCTTATTAGCTCCAGGTGGGGTTTTTGTTGATTCTCTTAGATTTTCTATAGAAACAATTGTGTCATCTGTGAATAAGGACAGTTTTATGTCTTCCTTCCCAATCTGTATACCTTCTATTCCCTTTCTTACCTTACTGCATTAACAAGGACTTCCAGTACAGTGTAAAAAAAAAAGCATGATAAAATGGGACAGTCTTACGTTGTACCTGATCTTAATGGGAAAGCCTTGAATTTCCCATGATTAAATATAATAGTAGCTGCAGGGTTTTTGTAGATAGTTTTTATCAAGTTGAGAAAGTTTTCCTCGAGACCTAGTTTACTGAGAGTTTTTTCATGAATGTTTATTGAATTTGTCAAATGCTTTTTCTACATCTATTGATATGATCATGTGATTTTTGTGTTTAGTCTATTATATCACTAATGTATCACAATAACTGATTTTCAAATGCTGAACTAGGCTTGAATGCCTAGGATAAAACCCATTTGGTGGTAGAATATCATTCTTTCTATGTTACTTTGGATTTGATCTGCTAATGATTTGTTGAGGATATTGCATCTACTACATTCAGGAGATGCAACTGATCTGCTCTTGTTTTTTTCTTATAATGTCTCTGGGTTTGGTATTAAGGTACTGCCGACCTCAAAGAACGAGTTAGGAAGTATTCTCTCTTCTATCCCCTGAAAGAGATGATAGTCTTAGTTATAATTTTTCTACTATTTCCAACTAGGTTTGAGGTATATTTACATACTATCCATTTTATGGGTACAATTCAGCAATTTCTAGCTCATTGATGGATTTGTGCAACCATTTCCATCCTTTCCTTTTTTAAGCTCATAATCCACTCTGCACTCTCTGCAATCACTTTGTGAGAGACAGATGTATTCATTAGTCATGGCTTCCATAACAAAATACCAAAGACTGATTGGTTGAAACAACAGAAGTTTACTTTCTCACAGTTCTGGAGGCTAGAAGTACAAGATCAGAGTTGTTGTCAGGGTTGGTTTCTCCTGGCCTGTCTCTTTGGCTTGCAATTTGGCTACCTTCTTGCTGAATCCAAATTTTCCCTTACAAAAACACCAAATTGGATTAGGGCCCACTGTATCAGCCTCATTTTAATGAAGTCACTTCTTTAAAGGCCTTGTCTCCAAATATGGTCAAATCTGAGGTAAGAAGTGTTAGTGCTTCAACATATAAATTTAGGGGAGGACATAATTCAGTCCATGGAAACAGATAATACTTCCTTTGAGTGAAGAACCTCCTAATTACCATACAGCCTCTGTGGTGTAGTGTTAGCTCTTTTCTCCCTTCCTAACTTACCCTCTTCCTCTCCAGCCTCTCACATCTGAGAACTGAAACTTCCTCTTGCTGTACTGCTTTCGATTCTTGGAGTCAATTCTGCATTACTTTTTATTCTACTTGGAAACTCATCTTCGCTTCAGCTTCCATATTTGGAAGTCACCAAATGATCCTCATATGGAATTTGGTAATCATGCTGATGAAATAACAAAACCATTGCTTGTGTTTTCTGGGTCTCTGCCACATCTTTCTTCTCAGAGTTTCCTTATACTTATTTCTCCCCTTCAGAATTGTCATGTAATTTCACCTTTATTCTACCCACAAGGCAAAACTGGATGGCCACTACATTAAGAATATCATTGATTATTATGAATTAATTATCAATAAATTATTATAAATCAATAACTCAGAAAGAGAAAAAAAAATGTCCTCTAAAAGTACTAGCTCCCTGTTTGCATAATCTTTCCCCAACCTGATTATATCTTGGGTGACCAGTGTACCACATCACCTAAACAAAAGAAAATATTTTAAGAAATCACACATTGGGGGTGCCTGGGTGGCTCAGCTGGTTAAGTGTCCGACTTCAGCTCAGGTCATGATCTCATGGTTCATGGGTTCTAGCCCCACATCGGGCTCTGTGCTGACAGCTAGCTCAGAGCCTGGAGCCTGTTTCAGGTTCTGTGTCTCCCTCTCTCTGACCCTCCCCTGCTCATGCTCTCTCTCTCTCTCTCTCATAAATAGATAAAAAACATTTATTTTTTTAATTAAAAAAGAAATCACACATTGCCTCCTTTCTCAGCCATCCCTTACCTCATTATCCTGTTTTTAGTAACTACTTTATAGATGGATTTTAAAAAGAAGAAAACTAAAAGGTTTACAAATTTCTTGATATACACTGCACCTTGACGTATGGTTTTTATATGGGTTTCTACAGATTTGATTCCCATTCCTATAAAATATATTCCCTATTAAAATGATTTCATTTCACCCAAGGTCTCTTATCCACAGAGTAATAAGTTATTTTCCTTAAAAGAAAAATAAAGGGAGCATATGCACAAAAACTCTATTCATGTGCCAACATGTATGAAGTGACAAAAGAAAGCTGTCTCTAAATCATAATTGTACCTTTCATAAGTATTTCCAAGTTGATTATTGCAATTAAGCACAGGACTAATCACAGTACTGCTCAATAGCAAAAGAGCAAGGTTTATTTCCTTGGCACCAGCCTCCAATTCAAGGGTTAAGAAAAAATGAAAAGTGTGAACATCTAGGACAATGATCATTATTTGGAACACTGGCAGAAACACTCATCTGCAGATACAAAATATCTGCATCAGCCTTCTACTGCCAAAGGGGCTCTAACCTTGAACTGAAGTGAATGTGAGGGATGAGCAGCTAGCTCTGTAAAGGCTGCAGTTTTAGACTGAAGTCTAGGGGCGCCTGGGTGGCTCAGTCGGTTGAGTGTCCGGCCGGCTCAGGTCACGATCTACCAGTTTGTGGGTTCAAGCCCATGTCGGAGCTCTGTGCTGACAACAGCTCAGAGCCTGGAGCCTGCCACATTCTGTGACTCCCTCTCTCTCTCTGACCCTCTCCTGCTCATGCTCTAATGTCTCTCTCTGTCTCAAAAATAAAAAATAAACTATAAAAAAAAAATGCTCAAGTCCATACCTCAGCATTACCTTTACACTCAGTTATTTAGATCTCTTACCAATAAAAATGTTTACAACATAAGATCTTACCAATAAAAAGGCTTACAACATAAGATATTCACATGACCCCCCCTACACACACACACACACACTTATTAGCCCTCAGACTGGTTCCTCTTAAGAAATTACATTTTGGGTGTCTCATTATTCTTGCTTATGGGTTGCATCCATGAGGTTAGAAATTTGCATTATGTTGCCTCAATTTCCCTAGGACAATCAGTCTTAGGGATTCAAAGAACAGGAGATATGAAACTGAAGTAAGCAAGTTTTTTTTTCAACCTCTTACCAGAAATGCTCTATTAAGCAGATTTTCCCTTAAATCTGCCAAATAACAATATGTTTAGTAAGCTAGTATTCTCTGATTTTACAAATTAGACTATCAATGTGTCTTTTACAGAGGGAGAGAAAGAGAAAATATCTTATTTTCCATAAGTCACTGGTCATTGGACACTGCTTAATTTCTTTGTTCCATTCCATCACGATTTTTCTTTTCTTTTTTCTAAAATCACATTACACTGCAGCTGTGATTCTTCCATATCATCAGCAAAAAAAAAAAAAAAAAAAGGTGCTTATTTAAAGAACTTTTACATAAATAATATGTTACAAGAGGGATGTGTAATAACAAAGAGCTCAACTTAAACCCTGGGAATTGCCAACATTTCTTAGACATTTCCATGAAGTAGGTAACAGAGAAAGTGCAATGGCCAGAGGGGATGATAAATGTAATCATTAAACCACTTACAGTGTCTTGTTAAGAGAAGGATTATGTGAGCGATAATGCTGATAACATCTTTTTTCTTTACACCAAGTGCTCTTTGCCTTTCCCTAAACCTGCTGTCTGAGGAGGTCAAATAGCCAGTGACTAAATAATTCATTTCAGCACCAAAATCTGCATATGAAAAGATAACACAAAACCCTCACAAATGTTCTTCAACTTGGAGTTAGGAGCAAATAAGCAAGGACAGACATGTTCCAGAGCTATAGTAAAAAGTTAAAGATTCTGAAACCAGCAAAATGGAATTCTAAGCGCTACTCATAGCAAATGTGTTAATATACATTTTTATCTTAACGCTTAGAGAACAGGCTGACTTCAAGAACTGACTTTGGAAATTGATAAGGAGTTGTCTGTAACTAGTTTATCTTTGGTCATATTTTTTAATTGATTATAGCCAATATACAAATACAAACAAAGTCCTGGTATCTTCTTTTTCTACCATAGACTAAACCTCTAATCCTTACTGTTTATCATTATAAGAACAAGGTCCATAAAATGGACATAAATGTTAATCTACCAAGGCCTTTGTTAATTCCCCTTTATAAGAATGGCACTCAGCTCAGCACTAAGAACAAGGAGGTAAAAGGCAGTCCTTAGCTCCAAGAAGCCCATGAGTCTTGGAGACAAGTTACTGTGAGTTAACAGATTCATAGCGCAACGTGTTAAGCATGATAATGTAAGTAAGCACATGGTCCATCATTAAGAACTAAAACAAGTGAAAACAAAAGGAAACACCCAGAATTCTTTCAATTGTTATAAGTAACACAAAGTTATTTATAACAATACAGCAAAAACAAAAAGGGTTATGGTTATTCACTTTTAACACCTAGAAGAATTTTACCTCTTCTTCACTGCGTTATTCCTTCCCTCTTTATATTAAGTTAATTCCTAAATGTCTTAAATCTCTTCCAGATCCTCTGAAGAGTCCTTCCTTACTCTGGGGTTTTGGGTAGTGGCTGTCTTACTTGCCTCCAAACCATGGTGCAGTTTGCTTCGCAGGGTGTACTCACACTGTATTGCAGTGGTCTGCTTATTTGTCTAATTCCCAAGCTAAAAGGTCATTCAAGGAAAAGTGAGCACTTAAGAAATAAGTATAACTACAGGTGTTTGTATTCCTACTGCCTAGCATAGTGCATGACAAAAGTAATTTTCTCAACAAATATTTATTAAATGTACAGGGAATATAGGTGATGATTAACTGATAAAATACAAATAAAACACTTTCAAAGAATTCAACAAACATTAGCCTTCTTAAAGCCAAGTATAATATGGTTGAGCATTAACAACTTACTGAATAGGTCACAGTAAAAAATAATGAAAATGAAAAAGATTTAAAAAAATAACCCCAGTTAAAGATACATGTTTACATAAGGATACATATCAAAAGCTTTTTCATCCATATAGGCCTATGTAGTTAGACAAACTGTGTTCTAACCTTTTACATCTAACATGTACTAGCACTGGATGGTAAGCGATCTATTTAACCTAACTGAACTCAATTTTCCTTTTTCACATGTGAAGTAAAGTTACTGTGTCCACATCATAAATTGTTAAAGAGGATTAAGTGAGATAACAGATGTGAAGCATTTAGCTCTGTGGCTGGCATGTACATCTTGAATTCATAATAATCTTCCTTTCTTCACGTTAAAGCCACGGCAAAACAGATTAGCACCTGGAGCCAGGGACCGTCTTAGAAAGTCACGCAGCCAAGAGGAAATACTACATCCAATCCAGGTCTGTTGGGCTAGTTCATTTATTGCCACACTCCAGTCTCATCCTCGGGGGAATAAATGGCTCTTCAGTAATGGCCCTAATAATATTTTTGCTGCCACCATGTGGTTGGTGGAAGTCAATACAGGGATAATTCCAAAGAGTTTATTAAAAAAAAAAAAAAAAAAAATCAGGGGCGCCTGGGTGGCTTAGTCGGTTAAGCATCCGACTTTCACTTGGTCATGATCTCGCGGTTCGTGGGTTCGAGCCCCGCATTGGGCTCTGTGCTGACTGCCAGCTCAGAGCCTAGAGCCTGTTTCAGTCTGTGACTCCCTCTCTCTCTGACCCTTCCCTGCTCACATTGTCTCTCTCTCTCTCTCTCCTAGAAATAAAAAAATAATAAACATTTTAAAAAATCATTTTAAACTGCAGCATACATTGGACGCTTGGTTACAATGGTTGAGAAGGTGTGCTGAGTGTTTTCTATGCATTATCTCATTAATTTTTAAAAAAAACAGTAAGAAAAGAAAAGAGAAGGAAAAAAGAGAGGAGAGAAAAAGGAAGAGGGAAGGGAAGGGAAGGAAAAAAGAAAGGGAAGGAAAAAGGGAAAGGAAAGGAAGAGAAGAGAAAGGAAACCCTACAGGGTAGGTACTGTTTGCATCCTGTGTTAGATATGACCATACATTACTGATATGGGAAAGGCAGTACCTTGTTTGTACTCATTGCAAATAGTAAGTAGTAGATCAATATTTGAGATCAGAGCAGTCCCATTTCAGTGCCTAAACATCAAACCATAATGTCCTTTCTTTCTAAATGTTGTTTCATTAAAGATTGAAATCTGAATGATTTTTAAAAAAAATATTTGATACAGGGGTACCTGCGTGGCTGAGTCAGATGAGCATCCTACTTCAGCTCAGGTCATGATCTCGTGGTTCATGAGTTTGAGCCCCGCATCAGGCTCTGTGCTGACAGCTCAGAGCCTAGAGTCTGCTTCAGATTCTAGGTCTCCCTCTTTCTCTGCCCCTTCCTCACTTGGCTGGCTCTCTCTCCCCCTCCCTCTCTCTCTATAGATAGATAGATAGATAGATAGATAGATAGATAGATAGATAGATAGATATCATTAATTAATTATATTATATATATACATATATATATTATATTATATATATATAGGGAGAGAGTGATCCAAACAGACATTTTTCAAAGCACCCAAATGAACAATTTCTTTTCTCCTCAGTTATTTTGATATTCTACTTCAATGGAGAAATCATATTTCCCACAAGGAGTCTGTTGGTCCTTTAGAGTCTAGGGCTGTGCCATAGAAATCTTTATATACCCAGAATCCAGTGAATATTCATAACGAAGACATCAAATCAATGTGTTAATGGTTTTAATGTATAGTTTTGTAAGCAACTGACAAATCTCTATTCTGTTCTTAGATCAGCTCAAAAGCCAAAGATAATCCTTCTTTATAATCCATGCTTCATCTTAATTGGATCTCAATTCTCCCTAGACAATCTTTCAGCTTCACTTTGTAACTTTCATCCCACACCCTCCCAAGAGATTTTACCTGCATTTTTTGTTACAGGGCAGCAGGATGGAGAGGGGAAGCAGACATGGACTCTGGACTCAGCCCATCAAATTCTGGCTTAGCCACATAGTATAGATGTAATCCCGAGGTATTTAAACAATTTCCATTAGCCTTGGTTTCCTCACCTCTAAATTGGATATAAGAACTTACTATATCGGAACTTCCCCCTTGTTGTACAGTCAATAGCTATTACTTTCCCATCCTTCCAGTTCCAAAAGCAAATTGGATTCACATACTGTCAAATAAAAACCATCTTTTTCTATGCTTCACAAGCACAGTCCCAGAATTAATCTTTTTCTCTCTGAGAATATTCCTGAAATTCTGCTTTCTTGAAAATTAAACAATAGGATTGCTTTTAGATTTAAGATTTTCCCCTTCTGTGATGAATAGGGCTTTCTTTAAAGTTTATCTGAAGCAAGAAAAGGGTTTCTTAGAGTATAGAAAAAAAACGATCTTTAGTCTGTTAATCTTCTCCAGGCCTGTATAATCTAAGATGGACAGTGACACATATCTTGGAGACACAAGTTAACTAAACAAACACTGAGGGAAGTGGCAGCAAGATATTCAAGCTGTTGGGTGGGGAACTAAAGTGGCTATTAGCACATGCATGCAAACCTGAATACACACACACAGACACACACACATACTTTCCAGTATTGCAGCGTAAATAAAAAATGTCAGTAGGCTATCTTAACAAAGATTCAGCAATGGTGGTAATCTCAAAGATGACATGTAACACATGGAACAAAAAGGCTGTATCTGCAAAGGATAGATTTTATGCAGCAAGTACTAATCATATGGACAAGAAAATTTAAAGAAGGGAAAAAAACTTACAACAGAGTAGTGTAGCTAATATTAAGAGCCAACTGTCCAGGCTTGACCTAGATCCATATATTGACAGGTATGTGAATAGGTAATATACTGTTCTTCTCTATGAGTTAGTGTCTTCTTCTGTTAATGGGAATAATAACAACTCTTATCACATTGGGGGGCACCTGAGTAGCTCAGTCAGCTAAGCGTCTGACTTCAACTCAGGTCACAATCTCACAGTTCATGAGTTCAAGGCCTGCGTTGATTGGGCTCTGCATGGACAGCACGGAGCCTACTTGGGATTCTCCATCTCCCTCCCCCTCTGCTCTCTCTTGCTCTCTCTCAAAATAAACTTAAAAAAATTATTGAAAAAAATACTTATCACATTGGACTTATGTGAGGCTTATCTGAGATACAAGTAAAAAAGCACAGGGCCTGGCACTCAATAAGAATCATTAAATGTTAATCTTTATGCATATTAAGACAAATGGGGTTGAGTAACTCGCTTCAGAAAAGGCATTACTTTATTTTTTTAATAATCCATCGACTCTCAAGAAAATATATAATTGACATAAAAGAATTCTTAGTGTGGTATACTAGCACTCACTTAAGTTATTAAAAAAACTGAAGAGGTAGAATTTTTGTAGGAAGACTGTCCAAAATATCATTAAAGATGATGATGGAAAATCTATATTCAAATCTTGACCTGACTAAATTCCTCTTTGCGGTTCATCTATCCCTTTGACACCTGCTGGCTCCACGGAGATGGCTGGCATAAATTGGCACAGGCTGTCAATTTATGTGGCTGTCATTCACACACACACACACGTTACTCCTTCGGAATGACTGCGAAAAAACTTGTGCCTGGCAAGCAACCTCAGGGAACATAACGCAGATCTGAAATAAACAAATTAGTATCTTCAGCCTGTGACAAGCTCTTTAAATTGCATATTTGGATTCCATGAACACAGCAGGGTAAAGACAGGGAGCCCTGGATCCACCTGATAGCATCCAGGCTTGGGCCCACATGAGGCTCACTGGTGATTAAGTATGTGAATGAAGGGCTTGGAGGGGAAACCCTGGATTGTGAAACATTATTTCACAGTTTATAGCTTGCTCAATGGGATAAACATTAAACTTCACATTTTAAGGTCATATCTCAAGGATTAGTTTCAGTCTCTTCCAAGACTTAAAATCATTACCATAAACAATGAATGAATTGAGCATTAGGGAATAACCTGCTTAGTGTCTTAAACAGGACATGCTGCACAGTCACATTCCAAATCCAAATTTGCTTGTACAATTCTAATGCTGAGCAAATGGTGAGGGTCCTTAATGCTTATTTATTGTAAAACAAAATCTGGTTAGTAACAAAGAAAAAAATTTGAGTACGGACTCATATTTTTGGAATCCGTGCATATTTCATCTCAAAAGACAAAGGAGCACTTTCTTCGTACAATGTGCTGTGATTGGTGTTATGATAAAAAATGTAATGCATGGCCCTTGAAAATATAAGAGGGGATAAAAAAGAAAAGATAAGAGGTTTTAGCCTTTATATTGTTAAAAATAAAAAGAATCACTAAACACAATGATTCTCCTTTTTAAGAGTGTTAAGAGCATTTAAAGATAAGTGATATAAATATTCATTCCAATATTTCTGTTGATATCTTATCTTTTTAATTTAATTTTATTTTTTATCTATTTCTGAGAGAGAGAGAGAGACAGAGACAGAGATAGAGACAGCGTGAGCAGGGGAGGGTCAGAGAGAGAGGGAGACACAGAATCCAAAGCAGGCTCCAGGCTCTGAGGTGGCAGTCAGCACAGAGCCCGACACAGGGCTCAAACCCACAAACCGTGAGATCATGACCTGAGCCGAAGTCGGACGCTTAACCGACTGAGCCACCCAGGTGCCCCTCTGTTGATATTTTAAAACACAAGGAGAAAAAAATGAAATATGACCAGTGCTTCCTTAGGCCATGCTTGCACCATCATGTATAGGCAGAGTGGTAGCAATTTAAGAATAGTGGGTCAGACGCACTCAACTCTCCTTGGTGCCGTAGTATTCTTGTTCACTAAACCGAATGAAGAACAATCTTTTGCCTTTTTTTTTTTGTTAAATGTCTGGCGTGATTGTACTCCATTCTTAAACCATCAGTATAAGCCCAAGGAGATTCTTCTGCAACCACCAGAAGTCTCCCACAAACACTTTGACTGAAGCGTTGTTGGTGTGACTTTAAAGGTAACAATCTCAAACATTTCTCATAGGTATCTTTAATCATCCCACATTTAATCCCACATACTTAATCATCCCACACCCACCTGCCCTAAGGTCACGAAACAGATCATTCTTAAGGAGTTTGGGGGTACTAGAACCTGGGTATTTGCTTTTTTTTTTTTTCACTAGCAAAAGCTCTTCTATCACTGGCTTAATCATCTTTGTAGTAAAAATGGGCACAATACTTTCTGAGCAAAGCAAAAGAGGGGAAGCCAAGCAGGGTACTGATGGCACATACTAAGAGGCTGCATCAGAGAAGGCTTGGCAATTGCAAGTTCTAGTTCAGGAGAGATAGTAACAGAAGTGGAACAAATATGCCTGGGCTCCTTGGACACACCATCTAGGTGTCACTGAAATATCTGTCTATGCTCCCTCTTGATATCTTCTTCTTCCATTCCTATTTTCTTCTGCCTCATTTCATCTGTTGTATTACTTTCTAACCTAGGTATGAATGGAAGAAAAAGGGAATAAAAAGTCCTGAAAGTATTTCACTATTTAGTGACTTTATAGGACTTCTAGTCAGCATACTTCAAGAGTGTATCAAATTTTAATTAAAAAAACAGCAATCAATATAAGCTTTTTTTAAGGCTATATGTTGAAGAAAGAGGCAGGGTTCCAACTTATATGCTCTCGCAATCTCTGCTAATGTCTCTCTGTGGAAGGATTCACTTCTTCACATTCTTTCAGTTTCTTCAATCCATCTTAAGAAGTGGATGGAAATAAAACAAAAGAATATAAGGATTCATAGATAAAGTGGCCAAAAAAATCATGCAAACAAAAAAGGTAAAATAGTAAGAGTGTCACAAATGATGCTGAAGAGAAGAATGTCAACTGACGGGTCACTGTTATAAAAATACAAGACCACATGCCTTTATTTTGTTTAGATTGTGGTTATAGAATCACACAAAGTTTTGAATTTGGAGGATTAGTCATACCACAAATATACCAAAAGATGGAGACAGATGATGGTAGGATTCAAGGCAGAGTGATACCATTCAAATCATACAAGTATCATTGAGACTGGATTTAGGCAGTGGGGAAACACTGAAGGGTCTTAGGCAGAAGAACAACATTATGTAAAAATACCTACTCAAGATACTTTATGATACATGAGAAGGGGGAAGACTGAATTCTGCAAAAAATGTAAGAAGGCTATCGCAGAAATGTATGGTAGCTTAGAAGAGGAAAGGTGGGCAGTGGTCCTGGAGAAATATGAATGGATCTGAACTGAGCTTAGAAGGTAAGAATGTACAGGCTTTGGTGATTATAAAGTCAAATCAAGAGTCAAAAATGATACTCTTGGCAGTGGACCACTTGGCTCAAAAAAAAAAAAAAAAAAGATATCCAGATTTCTCTCCTTGCAACTAAGGGGATGATGTGCCATCCACTGAAATAGGAGTGAAAGAGTAAGAACAGATTCTATCAAAAAGAGAAGTAATCTGGTTTTGAACTTGCTGAGTTTGAGTGGCTTTAGGCACATTCAGGTGATACCAACTAAGTTACTGAATAAATACGGAAATCAAAAAAAATGATTATCAGCTAAAGATTTGGATTTTAAAGTCATTAGCAAATATATGGTTCTGAAGATGATGGCAGGAGACAGAACTGCCAGAGACTGGTACAGAGCAACATAAGGGACTTGGACCAAGACCATAATGCATACATCATCTGCCTTGTGTACAGACTTTAAGGCCACTAAGTTTGGCTCTCTTCTCAACAATGCCCAGACTAGCATATGCATCATCTTACTCAACTTTATCATGAAACTATTGTTTTTCCTTTAATGTACAAATACTATTCACATCATCTAAAACAATTTTCCTCTCATATGGTTGTTTTTAGAATGCACAGAATAAGCCATTCCCAGATCTGTCTTCTATAATTTACAAAAATACAAGAGTTCACGTAAGTCATTTGCAAGAAGAATGGAATTAGGGGGGAGTGATAGTTTCTGCATAATCTTTCCATTTTTGTGAAAATTGGAGTGCTCTCTCCCACTGGTGTGTGTTGGGGGAAAAATCCCATCATAATTTCAGAGTACATAATGGGCTCACTCCTTTTCTCACACGTGTGAAATATAGTTGCAGCAATTTCTCTGTCTAGTTAGACAACATATTGTCTGGCAGCAGAATTGTGTGTGTAATTTAATGCATTTCCCCATACATTTCCCAGGATGTAGTAAGAAACAATTCTATCCATACTCGAAAAATAAAAGGTTTTTAGTAATGCCATCAATCCAATTATAATTGATAACTCAGGTACAGATTCACTGTGTGTAAAGATGCTTTTAATAATTTCAAACCATCTGTAATACAAACATAAAAATGATAAACATTTGAAAAATGTTTCCCAAGTTCCATTAAACTATGTGCTTTTCTGTGTGTCTTGTACTATATATTTTTTACCAACCAAGAAGTTACATTTTAATAGTCAATTTCATAAAGAATTTTTCAAGACTACATTAAGTCTTACAATAAAACATTTCTTTGACTTCTTCAGTAGATTTAGATTGATCCAAAGCAAGAT
This sequence comes from Proteles cristata cristata, assembly GCA_017311185.1. NCBI lineage: Eukaryota > Metazoa > Chordata > Mammalia > Carnivora > Hyaenidae > Proteles > Proteles cristata. Next base: position 35,151 of record JAESUZ010004271.1, on the reverse strand, counting down.
GGAATAATGGGATACGTGAGCAAATGTGGGTAATAAAGTCAACTGCATGGTTAGTATAAAACTATAAAATCAAAAATTATTTGAAGGCTTTAAAATTAGATCTCAACAGATAACCAAAACTATCAAAAGTTTTCATAAACAGTTCTTTCTTAATTTGATGAAAATTCAGATGGGCACTGACCACTTCAGAAATTAAATTTTTCTCATTACAACTTTACCTTAAAATATAAATTCTATTTTGGACCTAACATGAGTATCCTATTTGAATTGCAATAAATAAGAGTACAGAAAAGGAAATACTCTCCTAAGCATTTTGTTAGATTCTATCACTAAAATCATAAAATAAAATATGTTATTAGTTTTTCTCTAAAAATTTAAACTTGTAGCGTTTTATGACACCATGAAATGAATAATTTCTCCATTAGATTAAATATAATACCTTACTCTAAAAGAAGAAAATAAAAATGATGTGAGCCAAGCCCACGGGTTATGTCTTCCAATTTTACATTACACAGGCTATTATATAAATGGAGCAAAGTTACTATTGGCACAAATGATAATGAAGAACTTGTGAAGCTTCAATATTTGTTGGTTAGTTTTGGAACTATCTTACAGATATCCAAGTAAATGCAACACAGAATATTTCACTCTCATTTAGTTAGCATATGTAATTAAAAATAAACTAGCAGCAGCATCAATTTCTGCCTCTAAGGAGAGGTCTTCAGATAGGAAAAAAGGAAGTAAACAAAATATACTGTCAGAGTGTGTACTCATGTTTTAACACAAAGTGGTATACAACGATGAGTCAAAAAATTAATATGTAAAAATGCAATAATGGTAACAGTTTATATAAACTTCATTTCATAATGGGATATTATATGAAGAATATTCACTTTCAATGAATAAATGTCAATTTACAACCATTCACAAACTTCAATCTCAAAACATTTGAACAAGTAGGTAGAGACCGTATGTGAGCAATGCTTTATAGCTGTATTTAAATATATAAGGATGAAATATAGCTTTTAAATAAACACTGTAGATATTCAAGATAATATTTACACATAGGTTATTTTTCCTTCACTCTTAGTTAATTATTAAGTGTCTATATGACTTTGAACAATTGGATTATCTGTGCCCCAATTTCTTTCTCTATATAGTACCTATTCTACAGAGATGTTAAGTGGAATAAATCAGGTCATACTATAAATCACAGATAAAATTATTTGATACATAGTAAATAGTCAACAAATAAAAGCTTTTATTATCACCAATTTAATCATTATCCTCTTTCATTTACTTTATTCCTATTTTTATTAAGATCTTAATGTCTCCCTTGCAGGAACGGTATTACAGACCTTTAGGGAAATCATTCCAATTATCTGTTCTATCACACAAACACAGAGTCTGGCACTGAGTAGGCACTTCCCCACCAAAAACAGTGTTATTAGGTGGGAAAAGTCACTATACTTAGTGATTGTACTTGTACAAGCTTACACTGTACGCCAATACAGGCCAAGTATATGCAGATATTCTCACGCATCCCAGATGAAACTTCATACTATACTCATATTGCAGCTGAAAAATGCTGGGGACGCAGGTGTTTATGGAACTTTCCACCATCACCGTTGAATGAAGTGGGAGCTGTGACTCACACCTAATTAGGTCTATCTGGTCCAAAATTCTACTATTTTCCCTGTATATTACATGCTGTCTCTCCACAGCTCTCTTTAGCCTCTCTAAAACTCTATATCTTAATATATTCTTACAGATTTCTTTCCAAAAACAGAGAAGAGACCAGATCTAAAAATTACCAGGTTGCAAAACTTTCCATATAAATTTAACTTTCTCTTTGACAGAATTTGACAGTAAAAGAAACATCCCCCCATCTTAATCCTCTGCCCCTCTCAATCCTACATCCCAAATAATATCCTCTCCATTTTTTTCTTATCTGCTTTGTATTTTCAAACAATGGCCTACTTTTCCCATATCTTTGCCAATTTTTAATACCTCATTGAGTCTTTTAAGTTTAAGGGAAATTGTTAAAGACAATCTGACTTCAAGCTTTTATTTAACAGAATCCCAAAGCTTCAGGATCCATCTCGGTACAAAGCCATATTGGGACAACTGTTTAAATCTACTATAGGACATCTTGAGACCCATGAAAGCATCTTTTTAATTTTCACATTTACAAGTCAAATACCAAGTGACTGCCACATAGATCCAATAAATATCTCCTGAATGAATGAATGAACTGGAATTAATATTCAGAATTATGAAGCAGAAGCCTTGTAGGCTCCTCTGTAAAAGGTCAAATGATGTTCAATATACTGCACTTACTAAAAATGGATAATTAAATAATAAAACTATAACATGATATTTAGAAATGACTTGAAAGTAATTTCTGAGTTAACCTTTCACTTCATTTTAATTAGAAAATTTGGTTAAATAAAGTAACCGATTATCTAGGCATTAGACTTGAGTAAAATTTACACTGTAATTGCTTTCTTCTTGTACTTGGGTTGTCAGGCAAGATTACAGTTGCAGTGGGGTTTTGGTGAAGACAGCAATACTGGGATCTCTTTCAGATATCTGTGATGTCACTGCTGCAGGTGTGATATAGGTTCCCTGAAAATTCTGTAAGAGGCAAGAGGTAACAATAAGGAAATCCTTGTTCTGGGTCTGTTCTACAGTAACTGTATTTCCTCCATCAAGAGTGTCTTAGAAAAGAAGCTATGTAGTTATTCTATATTCATTCAGCCATTATTTATAAGCCACCTAACTATGTGCTAGGCATTGTTCTATGTGGTTGGGATACATGATTGATCCAGAAAGAGACGGAGACTTGACAGCTTGCAGTTTACACACCAGTGTAGAGAAACCATAATAAAGATAAATAAGTAAATCACAAAGTACGTTAGAAGGTGATACTTGCTATGGAAAAAAAAAAAAAGAAAAACTAGAGAAGAGTGAAGGGATTGTGAGCACTTGTATAGTGACAGATGAAGGCATGTGTAGAAGCAGAGAGGTTAAGAGGCCATCAGAGTAATCCAGGTAAGAGAAGATGATGGTTTAGGCCAGGGTAGTTAACAGTGGAGGTAGTGAGAGCTATTTGAGCCTTGATGTATTCTAAAGATAAGACTACCATATTTGCCTGGCGGGTTGTTTCTCTCAGATGTGGGAGAAAGAAAGGAGTCTAGGAGGAGTCCACAATTCCTGATTTGACCAATTAAAAGGATGCTATGGCCAACCAGTGAGATACACACGTGAGGTAAGAAGAGTATCAGCTGAATATGAGATGTCGAGACCTCCGTGTAGTGATGTCAAGTAAGCTGCTCCATATCTACGTATTGGAGAGAGGTCTCGGCTAGATCCTCAATTTATATGGCATATAAAGCCATGTCACGGGTGGGATGACCAAGGAAGTGCGAATGTACATAGAGGAGCGCACCATGGATTATCCCCTGGAAACTTCAACATTAAGTCGTGTAAGAGGAGAAACTAGCAGAGGAGGCTGAGAGTTGGAACCAATTTTGTAACAGGAGATAAAAATAAATCCTGGTGTCTACAGGCCAAATGAAGACAATGTATCAATGATACTTCAATTAAGACCATGTTTCAAGTGTGTCAAGTGAGATTTTTAGTGACACAAAAGGCAGAACTAGGACCTATGGCAACTTATAAGGATAAAGATCATATTTCAGTGAGGAAGAAAGTTCAAACAGCAATGTCTATTCATTATTAGATCCAGCTGTTTTATAATATAGTGAACTTTGTTTTTACTCACTGGAGGTATTCATAGGCAGGCTGATGAGTATCGGAGATATTCTAGAAATGATTCCTAATTGGGTAGAAGATTAGACCATATGACCTATGAGATACACTCCAACTAATGAGTCTATTATTTCTGCCTCACTTAACACCAGAGGAGAAATACATCTGCTTTTCCATCTGTGAGTCTGTGCAATCTAAGCAGTCTGTGTCCAGAGTTATCTCAATGCCTCTTGATAGAAAAAGAAAGTGAATCATACCAACGATTCAATGCAGAGTGGCTTTGGTATAAACACACTTTAATTTCAATGTTAACACTACCACTAATACATCATCTGGCTTTAGGAAAGCTCCTTAAATATTTTTTAATGTTTTCTTTATTTCTGAGAAAGAGAGAAAGAGACAGTGTGAGCAGGGGAGGGTCAGAGAGAGAGAGAGAGAGAGAGAGAGAGAGAATCCAAAACAGGTTCCAGCCTCTGAGCTGGCTGTCCACACAGAGCCCAACGCGGGGTTCGTCCCACAAAACATGAGATCATGACCTGTGCCAGTTGGACACTTAACTGACTGAGCCACCCAGTCACCTCAAGCTCCTTAAATATTTTTAAATATTAAGTCTCTTCTTCAGAACTCTCACTGTGCTTTGGTCAGTGTTTGATATATACTGGGTTCTGACAAAAACCCTAATTCTTTAAGTGAGAGGCACCATATTTAAGGGTTATTTTGATGTCTTAAAGTTACCTGTTCCTCTAAAAGTGAGTTTTAGAATATACTCTTCATTTAAGCAATACACTTATTATTAAACCAAAAAAGAAGTATATGGTGTTTTCATTAAGACAAATTTTTTATTTGGTTTTGAAGTTCATAATAAATTTTGAGGAGTCATGTTTGGGTCAAATTTTCTACTGTTATGTTTGAAGACGTCATTTGCTTACATTATACTAACTGAAACATATATTCCAATGAGGTAAAGACAAGAAGCTGTGAAACTAGAGTGGCTGGATATGAATCCTGAATTGGTCATTTCCCAATAATGATTTCAGCAAATAAGCCCCTCTAAGAGTCAGTTTCCTTATCTATAAAATGAGAAGGAATAAATTATTAGAATTTTTGTGACAATGATATCAGCTAATACATGTAGAAATTACAAAATAAAGTGTCTGATTTTTTTTTAAATCAATAATCTTTATTTTTATTATTTGTTCCTCTAATCGAGGAAAAAATTCTAAACAGCATTGTTTCTATTTTAAATGTTTTCATTAGCCCAAACTATGTTTAATGTTTATTTATTTTTGAGAGAGAGAGAGAACAAGTGGGTCAGGAGCAGAGAGAATGGGAGACAGAATCTGAAGCAGGCTCCAGGATCCGAGCTGTCAGCACAGAAGCTGATATGGGGCTTGAACTCATGAACTGTGAGATCATGACCTGAGCTGAAGTGAGATGTTTAACATACTGAGCTACTCAGGTGCCCCTAGCCCAAACTATTTTTAAAATACCTTTATTATTAGGAAATAACATGTTAATAGTAACTAATTCAAACATCACAAAGAGCCTGCAATAAAAAAGAGCCTCCTTCCTTCTACTTATAATCTATCATCATATATATATATATATATACATATATACACACACATATATATACTGTATATATATTTAAGCATATATGTTTATATATATAAATATATATATTTTAACATCATATATATATATACTGTACATATATTTAAACATATATGTATACAAACATAAATGTATATATAAATATATATTTTTTAACATCATATATATATATAGTACATATATTTAAACATATATGTATACACAAAAATAAATGTATTCCTTTTATACTCCAGAGGAATAAACTATAATCTTTCATACTTTCACGTAACATTACCTATGTGTATAAATATATAATTCTTTAATAAATTGCTAGATATCCAACTGTTTCCAAAAGTCTTTGCCTTTGTGATTTTCATTGATTTTGCAAAATCGCTCTCCAAAATCACAATGCTCTGAGCAACAGGTTATGGAGTGTATTTTTTCCTCACACCCCTAAAACATCATTTTTGGTTATAATCAAACTTTTTTGTCAGTCTGATAGAAAACAGAGGGATTTCATATACATCTGATTTAATATTTCTAATAAGGAAGGTTCAGGATATTTTTCTATTTAAACAGTACCTGTGTTGGTATCATTAATTTCCTATCCAATTAGAAAACTTGAGCCCCTTACATATAACAAAAATGTGTTATGTGTTTCAAATATTTCTCAAATAGTCATACGAGTTTGGCATTTTAATTGCAACCTTTAATTCTGGTGATCATCATTATTATTTTTGCCTGTACAGAAGTTTTGTTTTAGGTTATAAAATATTTTAATTTTTACTTATGGCTTTACTATTTTCCATCTTTCTTTGAAATGCTTTCCCTCAATTAAATATTATGAAATAAATTTCTCATAATATATTCTACTTTTTTATTGCATTTAATCTTAGGCCAGTTGAGATTTTTGTTGGTGTAAAAGATGAGTTACAGATTTAGTCTTTCTTGCCTTTTGCCCCTAAATGTTTAATTAGTTATTTTTCTAACATTTAATAAAAAGTATTTCTTCACTCTTATTACATATTATACATAAATTATAGAATATATGTCCATGTTTATTTCACAAGGAATGAAAAATCTATGTTATCATGTGACTGATGCTAAAATTCAGTAAATTTTTAAAAGTATGTTTAAGTACTAAGCCAGTCTTGCATCCCTGAAATAAAATACACTTGGGTGTAATTTATTTTGCTTGTAATGTGCCATTTAAGTACATTTGCTAGTATTTTTATAACATCATTTTTACTGTGAGAAAATAAGTATAAAATTTACTATTTTAACTATTCCTTTAGTTTATTTATTTTAAAAGACAGAGAGCAAGAGCGCACAAGTGGGGGACAAGCAGAGAGAAAGTGAGACAGAATCCCAAGCTGCCTCTTCCCTGTCAGTGCTGATCTTGACTCATGATGTGGGTCAAAATCAAGAGTCGGAGGCTTAACTTACTGAGCTATACCCAAAAGACCTATTTCAACTATTTCTAAATGTGCAATTCAGTGGCATTAAGTATATTCATAATGTCGTGCAATCATCCCCACATCTATTTCCAAAACTTTTCATCATCTTAAAGGTAAATGTTATATCCATTAAACAATAACTTTCCATTTTTCCCTCTCCACAGCCCCTGGTAACCCCTGTTCCACTTTCGGTGTCTGAATTTGCCAGTTCTGAGTATCTCATGTAAGTGGAATCATACAAAAATTGTCCTTTTGTGTCTAACTTATTTTACTTAACATGTTGTCAGTGTTCATCCATGTATAACATGTATCTCAATTTCATTGCTCTTTGAGGCTGAGTCATATTCTTATATATATATTTATACACACACACGTATATATACACACACACATTTGTTTTTTGATTTATCTGTTGAGGTTATTTGGGTTATTTCTACTTTCTGGTTATTGTGAATAATGATGATATGAACACAGGTACATAATATTCGGTAATAGTTTAAAGCTCTTGCACTGATGTTCATAACTGAATTCATGTAGTGTTCTATTTTTTTGTGTGTGATATCCTTGTGAATGCCATACATTTTTAAGAAAGTTTCTTATACAATGGTGGAAATTTAAATGTGTTACAGAAGTTTACCAATCACTTAAATTTGAAAAAGCCAAAAAAAAAAATAGTCATACTTTTTCTTCATGGATCTAAATTTCTTTCAAAAATTTGGTCATAGTCACTTTCTAACTTAGTACTACAAGTAACAGTAATACCTTGTCTAGATGTTATGGGGAGGAATGCATTAATTTTTAGTTCCTGGATCCTTTCCAGAGAAAGTGTGCTTTTCTGCTAATCTCCACATATTCAGTGCTTGAATTTATATCAAATTCACTGGCTTATACATGTCATTAAGTCCTTCAAAGTCAATAATAATATGGGAATCCAATCGATTGGTAATATACTGCCTCTTAATTTCAAGTGGTCTTTCTTCTCTAGTCTCTTAAAGATCTATCTATGTAAGAAGCCACTTCTACTGCAACAGCAAAAGAAAACGACAGAAAAGCCATCTGTATTCTAATGGTTGCAAAGAAACTTACTGAAGGCTCACTGACTGAAACAAATAAATGAACAAATAAGCAAATGAAGAATGGCAAGATTACAGAAGGGGGTATGAGGTGGAAGATCTTTTCACTCTCAAGGAACCTTAGGATATTGGTGTGGACACATTTCAAAAGGCACTTGCAACATTTTAATGATCCTTTTAAAGTAGTTTTCAGTTTTCCACTTGAGGGTAAATGTGAAATAACCTCACAGAAAGGAAACAACAGATTAAAACAGACTGAAGATTCTCTAAGAGATCTAGACATAGAAAAGAGAGATTATTTCAAGAAATATGAGGACATATTTTGTGAGACTGTGCTGAGCTCATAAAAAAAGATGTGGTGAGAAGCACATAATTCAGGATTAGGAACACATGGGTGTTACATGAAGACAAAAATATTTTAAGTACTAAATGGAAAATAATATTTAAATACATGGGAAAGAGACACCTGGGTAGTTCAGTTGGTTAAGTGTCTAACTCGTGATTTTAGCTCAGGACATGATTTCACGGTCCATGAGTTCAAGCCTCAAATCGGGCTTTGATTTGATGATGACAGTACAGACCTGCCTGAGATTCTCTCTCTCCCTGTCTCCCTGCCCCTCCCCCACTCGCTCTCTCAAAATAAATACATAAATTTCAATTTTTTAAATGTTTATTTATTTTTGAGAATGAGAGAGAGAGAGTCAGAGTTCATGCAGGGTAGGAGCAGAGACAGAGAGAGACAGAATCTGAAGCAGGCTCCAGGCTCTGAGCTGTCAGCACAGAGTCAGACATGGGGCTTTAACTCACAGACCTGAGCCGAAGTCAGATGCTTAATTGACTGAGCCACTCAGTGCCCAAAAATAAATACATAAACTTTAAAAAAAGAAATACATACATATATACACAGGATAGGAATTAGTTAAAAGAAAAGATCATTGGAAAAGACAAGGACTAGACATAACATCATTGTAAATTTCTAAATTTTGCTAGAAAACAGTTACTTCATAGGCCATTCTACTATAGAGAATGTAGTCCATAGCATTTTGGAATGTTTTTTCTTACAGAAAGTGTGAATCTGAGTGTCATGTTATTTTCCAATTGAGATTTACATTTACAGGTGAGAGGCTAAGAAACTGATATGAATGAAATTGAAATCACAAAGCTCAATCAGTCCTCTCTTCCATTTCCTTTAGAAAAGTAAAAAGCGACACTATGCAGTGGTCTCTGCCTGATAAAGATAAAAACAGGTTTAAGATGTAAGCTACGGAGTGGCTTTTGGAAAACCACATTGCTTAGAAAAATAGAGAGGTGTGTCCAAGATTGCAGGTGGTGATATTGGCTTTGAAATACGGTCATAGTTTCCACAGTTAGTAATACTATTACCTATTCTTAAATGATCTGATAATTACTTATAAAGTCAGAAAAAAGAACACTCATCAAGAATTTGGATTTGGGTTTTCATCCTTCATAGTCTAAGAAAGAAACAACTTCTGTGAGAAAATATCCCAGGTCTCAGTGACGGGTTCCAGGCAGATACAAAGGCAGCCCCTCTCTCTGGGACTGAGCAGAGTTAGACAAAATAGAGGGCAAGTGTGGTGCTTTTGAACATATTTTGGGACTTTAATTTTCTGCATTAATCTACATAAGGAATTGATTTGAAAAGCAGCACTGGGGAACATGGCCACGTTTGATCTTAAAAGGGGCCAAATTTGGGGCCGATTTACACTCCTGGCTATCTACTGCTCTAAAAAGTTGGCAGTAGCTCAAGTCGAGAAATAAAAAGTGGACCTTGAGGCAAATTTAATTGAAGGAAAGGACTGATGCATTTCAGAGGATTCTAAAGGCAACATCAAAAGATATTTTTAAAAGGCACGGAGAGGTTGGATTGCCCAGGTGGTCAAACAGGTGTAGTTGCAAAAGCAAGGAGGAGCTTCCGCACAAGTGGAGGCCGCCTGACCATCCTCTCATGTGCTCTCAGTGTGTCCACACTGGTGACAGACGAACCTTTTTGCATGTCTAGCAGTCACAAAGCAGAATACAGCCTTAGCCACTTATATGCCTTTGTTCCTTGGGTCCTTTAAGAAACCTGCTTACTGAGGACCAAGAAATCATGGCATTCTTCTTCATTCTTCCATGGATGAATATTGGCTTCATTAATATCAAGTTGATAGCCCAAGCTATGGTTCTTTCCTTTTCTTGTATATGGAATAGCTTCACAAGTCAACACTAAATCATAATGCGATCTTTGAAGACATTTTAAACAGCAACCAAAACTCAATCCACACTTTTTCAACACAACAAATAACTGGATATAAGAAGGCATGGTCAAGTTTATGTGTGCAATGTTTACCGACAACAGTAATGAGTTATGACCACTGCTTGCCTGATAGAGACTAGAGAATGATTCTGATTATAATATCCATACCAGTCGGAGATGTTAAAATTTTAAAAAATAAATGTGTATTGGACTATGAAATATAGTATGTGTGGATTTAAGGAGAAAGGGTTCATGTTAATGATGGTGCGTTTTCTGCAGGAATCTATTTAAGTCTTCTGCACGAATCCCTTAAGATTACAGAGGAACACACTGCCACATGTTACCTCCTTGGAGACTTGATTATCAAGAAATAGTTGCACTGATTCCAAAACATCTGTCAATGCAAACTATCAATGGGCAAAGTTTATTTCTTTTCTAATCTTGTTACAAACAAAAATACTGAAAAAAATAAGGAAAGCTGCTCATTATAATAATTTGGTAATATGACATAATTTTTCCAAAGTAAGTGATTAAACATAAAGCACTAGAGTTAGATAAATCATACTTAATATGTTTGAACAGCACTCATATTTTCTATATTCAAAATGTTAAACTTCTTTCAATCCCTTGTATTACTCAAATAAGTCAGCAACTTGAAAGTAGAGACTAACTGAAATAAAATCTATCCAAAAAAGGTCACGTCTTAAAGTCAGGATAAGGTCATTTCCTCTAGAATTCCCATAGTTATTTAATGCCCTTTGTAGGAGAGGCCTGTGTCATCAATACACTAATTACCAGTTCAAACAGACAGCAGGCATCAAGCAGAGAGATGGCCCTGAGAGAAGTCATGAAAAGTAGGTCTTTCTCCAATGTGCCCCCTGAGGGATAAATCACTTTTTATTATAAAAGATTAAACCTTAAATCCATAAATACGATTGTGCTCTGCCCAACAGTTCATAGTATACACCATACCACACACTTTACAGCTCTCAAATGTATATCAAGTATAGCTGAAGTCTAGTGACTGTAATCTTAACCTCACCGATATTTTTGTGAGAAGTAGGCAATAATCACTCAGCAGGAGAGAATCACCACTTTTGAAACAAAACACAGTTTTCAAAAAGTTGGTTTTAATCTATTATAGTATAAAAGCAAACAAAAACAAATATAGGTCAACATGATAGATGATTCTGTTCTGTTTCTCAGTACCTTTTTCTGCACAAGGGTTCTTAACAGTTCTCTCACTGTAAGAACTGGATGTATGAAATGCATGTCCCTTTAAAAATAATTTAAAGTGGTTTAGCATTTATTCATCAATTAAAAATGGTAAATTTTTAAGGCAGAAATTGTTAGATAATACTCCATAAAACTACTGATCATTAGAAGCTCTCATTCTTCACATTCTTCCATATTTCACAGGAACAAGTAACACGAAAATGTGAGCAGGAGGGGCGCCTGGGTGGCTTAGTCAGTTAAACCGACTTTCACTTAGGTCATGATCTCGCAGTTCGTGGGTTCGAGTCCCGCGTCGGGCTCTGTGCTGACAGCCAGCTCAGAGCCTGGAGCCTGTTTCAGTCTGTGACTCCCTCTCTCCCTGACCTTCCCCTGCTCACACTGTCTCTCTCTCTCTCTCTCCTAAAAATAAATAAAAACATTAAAAAAAAATAATGTGAGCAGGAGCGCCTGGGTGGCTCAGTGGGCTTAGCATCTCACCGGCTCAGGTCATGATCTTAAGGTTTGTGAGTAAGAGCCCCACATTGGCTCTCTGCTGTCAGCCCAGAGCCTGCTTCGGATCCTTTGTCCCCCTCTCTCTCTGCCCTGCCCCTACTCGTGCACTCTCTCTCTCAAAAATAAATAAACAAAACGACAACAAAAAATGTGACCATTATCAGTCAAGTTAAAAATGCAATGGCTCACAAAAAGTGAAGAATCTAAAATAACAGCAATCTCTCTAGGTATCTCCATCTGCAACAAAGATATGTCTTTGAGTAATTCACGATTTCCCAGTTATCTCATCTGCAAGATAAAAGGTACCTGTATATTCTGTGATTTCGAAGATTAGTTCCAGCCTAAACATTTTGTTTAAAATGAATTCTAAAACTTCTAGAAGAAATATTAATTTGCTGATGAGATGTGATTTGTTTCAATACAGAGAAGCAGTTTTATTATTTGATTATCTTCTTATAAATTATAAAATTATATGATACACAAAAATTAGACTATACAGTAGTCTTGTTTCTGTATTTACCATTATGCATCAAAACAGACTTAATGCAATATTCAGTATAAAATCACTCTTACTGGGGTTCTTGTCTGGCTCAGTCTGTTAAGGATCTGACTTTTGATTTTGGCTCAGGTCATGATCTTACAGTTCATGGGATGGAGCCCTCTGTCAGGCTCAGTACTGACAGCATGAAGCCTGCATGGGATTCTCTTTCTCCCTCTCTGTCTTTGCCCCTCCCCGACTTGCTCATGCATGCATGCACACACACGCTTTGTCACACAAAATAAATAAGTAAAAACTTTTTTAAAAAACCGCTCATACTGCCACTTGAAGAACCACTATGATTTGAAATGCCTTTCACACCTTGCCAACCTTATTTCGTCAGAGATCTACAGCTACATTTTATTGAGGAGACACTGAGTCTGTCATTGGTTTTCCCATATCCAGAGAACAGACAAGTGTTATTCTGAGAAACAGTATCAAGTTATATAATATTTAAAAATATAATTTAAAGGACTAATCTTGTACTTCGTAATAGGTTAATTAATCAAATTCTTTTAAAAAAGACACATTCTTAATACCCACATTTCTACCAATTTCATTACTAAATAAACATTTTCATGTACACTTTGCAACCCAATTTAATATTCATAAAAATGTGATTATGAAATAAATCTCATAAAATTTAACTGTAAAATATATATCTATTGACTGCAACTTTCTTACAATAGAGTATGTCTAGCTAAAGCAAAAACAAAACACAAAAGCCAAAAACTGTTATGCCCAAAAACCTCATCTGTAAGTTAAATTTTATGGTTTGGTGTGCTGTAACAGTTTACTCATAATTATAAACACAATATTCTACTTAATTATATTTATTAAATTTATCATATTAGAAGACAATTGGTAAACGAGAGCATTTATTTCTGTAATCTTCACTATTAGGATAATTACACAGTCATTGTTTCTGATTCACTCTTCAGAATATAAATTACCACCTAATCTGAGTTTCCATTATTAGCATACTTAATTTATTTTAAAAAAAAGAAACTCCTTTTACCCATTGGAATTTATTAATATCAGTGATGAAACCATGCCAATGAATGCTATATCTTATAATCATGATTCTGGTGATACAAATCTCATATGATACAAAAATGTCTAGTGAAAAATTACTCTCAAGAGATCTGTATCAGAATTATTTTTATAAAAGAACCCTCACTACAGAAGACTACAGGTTACAATCTAAGGGTCTAATAAAGGCTAGATTGCTTTCCTGGATATAATTACCTGTGGATCGGCTAATGCTGTATATTTAGTATCATTAATTCTACTCTTTTTTACAACAGGAATACATGCTGTAACATGAACCAAAACATAATATTTGGACAAATTATTGAACCATTTACATGTTAAATTCATAGTTGAAACATCTATTATTTTTTACATATTCACAAAATAAAAGTGTTAACAGCCTTCAGTTGAAAACTGATCTCATCACTGTACTTTCAAAGACTTCTCTATCTTTCTGTCAGTGTAAAATATTTGTGTATACTAATACAATGAAGTTTTAAATATTTATTTCATGAAAAGCAATGAATAAAATGTCTTATTTTAGTAGTCTCATTTTAATCATTTTTCCTTAATTCTATGAGAACAAAGCATATATGGTAGTACCTTTGGATATTGCTTAACAGGAATCAATACCCTTTCTGAGAGCTTTATGTTTTTGTTGCTGATGACATCAAGATATTTCTTTTCTTCATCTTCCTTTTTTCCATCAGAACCTTGAAATTTTTCAATTTCTGAAAAAAAATTCACGAGAAAAAAACAGTAAGTGAAATGAGAAGTCATAAATATGCTGATTGGTTTTTTTAAATGTTTTTAATGTTTTATTTGTTTTTGAGAGAGAGACAGATACAGCATTAGCAGGGGAAGATCAGACAGAAGGAGACACAGAATCTGAAGACAGGCTCCAAGCTCTGAGCTAGCTGTCAGCACAGAGCCCAACACAGGCTCAAACCCACGAACCTCGAAATCATGACCTGAGCCAAAGTCAGACGCCCAACCGACTGATCCACTCAGGCGCCCCTATGCTGATTGTTCTCATTGCTTGCCTTCATAAAAAAGATTTTGAAGAATCTTGATAGGACTAAACACCATCTTGTTAACAGCTCCATGAATGCTAAATATCTTATATATTAAGATGACCTCTGTCAACTAAAACTAAAAAGTTATCATTGAAGATGTGACTGTCTGCCATGATACAAAAGATGAACTTAATTTTTAACATCTACAAACAAAACACAAGGAAGAATATGCCCTTTAATTATTTAAAATACCTAAGCAAACACAACTTTCCTAGGGACATTAAACATTATTTTGTTCTAAATATATTTTAAGGCTTTATGTTTTATTTTTACTCAGAATTATTCCTACAAAAAATAACTGAAAATAGTAATCATCCATTCTCTAAAATAAGACAGTAAAGATAAACAGCATATTATTTTATATTCTGACAAAATTTGAAGGCAATTAAAAAAGAGGGTCACAGCGAAGTCTTCTAAAGGATTAAGTCTGTAAATGCTGTCACTCATAGTCATCAACATGAAATTATCTGTCCATAATAATACCTGTTTAAGAGGAATTACTAATTTTGCTTTATGAGAAAATTCCCCAAGTGGATATTTTCAAGCAAATGTACACTATCTATTCTTTCTTTTTAAAATTAACTTATTCCACAAAGATTCTTGGACCTCTACTGTGGATACCACAGATAAAACAGAACACAGAAAATAAGAAAACATCTCTACCTTTACGGAATCTATATTCTGATAGGAAAAATGAGCAATTAGAAAGTGAATATGTGCATGCATATGTATATGTGGAGGCTAGAGAATAAATATAACAAAGCTATTAAGACAGCTTTTTTAAGTTTTGTTATAGAGAGAACGAGAAAATTTTGTTTTTGTAATTGGAGTAAAGGAAAGGTGGTGATATCTATTAAGTATAGAAATTCTCTATTCATATTAGTTTATATTTTATTTTGAAACATTTTTTAAAGATCTGACTACTTCTGGAGGTGAAAGAAATACTGTATTACATGAAACAGCTTTGTTCTTTGTTGTTATTTGTAATCAGTATCTTTCCCAAAATTATTTCATATACATTATATAAAAAACCCTGTAGCATTCCCAAAGGTAATCTTTTAGCATATCATTTATTTGGCTCATGTGGAATGACTGAAAAATATTTTTGAAGTAAGATTACATTGCTTACCCAGATAATAGCCGAATGAATGCTACACAGCATGGTTCGCACAGAGTCATTTGTGCAATCACACTTTTCAGGTATATACTATAATTTCCCTGAAGACATTTATCTTAAAATAAACTGTGCTGAGGGAATCAAGAGCAAAAATAAACTATTGGGACCTCATCAAGATTAAAAGCTTCTGCAAGGCAAAGGAAACAATCGATAAAACTAATAGGCAATCGACAGAACGGGAAAAGATAGCTGCAAATGACATATCAGATGAATGGTTAATATCCAAAATCTGTAAGGAACTCACCAAACTCCACACCCAAAAAACAAACAATCCAGTGAAGAAATGGGCAGAAGATATGAACAGACACCTCTGAAGAGGACATCCAGATGGCCAACAGACACATGAAATGATGCTCAGCATCCCTCATCAGGGAAATACAAAACAAAACCACACTGAGATACCACCTCACGCCAGTCAGAGTGGCTAAATGAGCAAATCAGAGAACTCTAGATGTAGGTAGGCACCTCCTACACTGTTGGTGGGAATGTAAACTGGTGCAGCCCCTCTGGAAAACAGTGTGGAGGATCCTCAAAAAATTAACAATAGAACTCCCCTAGGACCCAGCAATAGCACTGCTAGGAATTTACCTAAGGGATACAGGAGTGCTGGTGCATAGGGGCACATGGACCCCAATGTTCATAGCAGCACTCTCAACAACAGCCAAAACATGGAAAGAGCCTAAGTGTCCATCAATGGACGAATGGATCAGGAAGATGTGGTTTATCTATACAATGGAATACTACAAGGCAATGAGAAAGAATGAAATCTGACCATGTGAGCAATATGGATGGACCTTGAGGGTGTTATGCTCAGCGAAGTAAGTCAGGCAGAGAAGGACAAAAACCAGATGTTTGCACATATGGGAGAATTAGGAGGAACTTAACTGAGGACCATGGGGGAGAAGAAGGGGGGAAATGGTGGAGGAGAGGAAGAGAGGCAAACCATGAGAGACTCTTAAATGCTGAGAACAAACTGAGGACTGATGGGTGTGGGGGGGAGGGGGGAGATAGGCATGGAGGAGGGCACGTGTGGGGATGAGCACTGGGTGTTATATGGAAACCACTTGACAATAAACTATTTGTTAAAAAAAATAAAATAACTGTGCTGTTTGAAAACAAGTTATATGCAATATGCCTATAATTTCTATGTAAAACAACGGCATCAGATTCTTACTATTCCACTCCAGATTATTAGCAAGTCATTTTACTGTCTTTTTCAACCAAGAAGCATTCTCTATTCAGGCTTTCAATCCCTTATATAATTATTACATACAGAACTCTGACAGCTGCAAAGAAATAATATTCATTATATCTTCTGATCCTGACAATGAACTTCTGATCACTGCCCTTTGGTTACATGCATCTCCCTAATACCATACCTAGTTTGAGGCAATTGTAATGTGGGACGCATAGACTCAGTTCCCAATCTATTATATGTACGATCTCTCCCTTGTCAGTCTGTCATAAAATAAATTGAATTTGTCTGACATTATTTGCTCTCTACACAACTACTACTACCTTGGGCATTTTTAAATGTTTGCAGTTTGATCAATGATTAATTCCAATAAATTTTCCATCAAGAAATGGAGTTGAATAAAATACCATTTCCACTGCTTTTTCTGCTCATTCTACACTTTCCTTATAAAAATGTTGAAATATCTTTTGTCCTTATGATACTTTCAGGGAGTTATCTTGTCTTTCCTGACATAGCTACATGACTAACAGCTTAGTAATTGTATTTGTCAACTGCATAGTCACAGAATGGTATAAGCCAAATATGCCTGATTTTAAAATCAGAAAAAGCAATGTATACTACACCTTTCCTTTTTAAATTTTACTTTAAAATAATGTTTTATTTTATAATTAATGTATGTTCATTGTGTAACTTTCAGACAATATAGGTATCCATAAAAATGTAATGGCCTCCATTGTCATCAAACAATAACTAAACAGTTTTGTGTAGAGGAGTTGAGTAATTTTTATATTTGTTTATATGGCCTCTCTTTAAATTTGCCTTCCATATTATTGGGAAAACATATTTAATATATTAGGGTAGGCTTATTTTTTGTTGAAAAAATGTTAAACCACATAGATTTTAGTATCTACAGTTCTCCTTTCACCATTTATCTACTAATGCCAATATTCATTCAAGAATTGGCTTTAGCAGTCATTGACTTATTTTTAGTGGCTCTCCTCAGAGTTCTAAACTTATGAGAAGATTACAACAGAGTTAACCTGTGGGCATCGGTGTATTCATCTTGCACTGAACTGGTTTTAGTCATATGGAAGCTATAGTAAGAAAGTGTAATTTTTGTAATAAAAAATACATATCCATAATTCCCATTTTAAGTGTACAGTTCAACAGTGAGTAAGTCTATTCTGTTGTTGTGCTATACATCTGTAGAACTTTTTCATCTTGCAAAACTAAAATTCTAGAACCATGAAACACTCTTTTTCCATCTTCTTCTCACAGGCCTTGGCAACCATCTTTTCATTGTCTGTTTCTATGCTTGACCATTTTAGGTACTTCATATGAGTAGAATAACACAGTTTTTGCTCTTTTAGGACTGGCTTGTTTCACTTAATATAATGTTCTCAAGGGTTATCCATGTTATAGCATGTGTTAAGACTTCCTCCTCTTTAAAGCCTATATAACATTCCATTGTAGACATATGACAATTTCTTTATCAGTGGACATCTGAGTTACTTCTACCTCTTGGCTATTGTGAATAATACTTCCATAAACATGGATGTGTAAGTGTCTCTGAGATCTTGCTTTGAATTGTTTAGGACATATACCCAGAAGTGGGATTGATGGGATCATATGGTAATTCCATTTTAATTTTTTGAGGAACCTCCATACTGTTTTCCATAATGACTGGACCATTTTATATTCCCAAAAAGAGTGCACAAGAGTTCCAATTTATCTGCATTCTTGCCAATACTTGGTATTTTCTATTCTTTTCATAGTGGTCATCCTAACAGGCATGAGGTGCTATCACATTGTGATTTTTATTTTCTCTTACGTTTAGTGATCTTGACCATCATTTCATATGCTGTTGACCATTTGTTTATCTTCTCTGTAGCATTATCTGTTCAAGTCTTTTGCCCATTTTTAATTGGGTTATGTGTTTTATTGTTGTTGAGTTGTAGAATTTCATTATGTACTCTGCACATTAACCTCTTATCAGATATACAATTGCAAATATTTTCTCACATACCACAGGTTAACTTTTTATTCTGTTGATTGTTTCTTTTGATGCTCAGAAGTTTTTTCAGTTTGATGTAGTTCCCTTTATTTTTCACTTTTGTTGCCTGTGCTTCTGATGTCATATCCAAGAAATCTTTGACATATCCAATGCTTGAGGATTTCCCTCTATGTTTTCTTCTAGAATTCTAGAATTTCTTCTAGAATATAGTTTTAGATCTTACTTTTAGGTCTTTACTCCACTTTGAGTTAGGTTTTATGTATGATATAAGACAAGATCCCAACTTCATTCTTTTGCATGTAGATATCCAGGTTTCCACATTGATTTGCTGAAGAAACTGTCCTTTCTCCATTGTATGTTCTTGGCATCCTTGTCGCAGAACATCTGACCATATACACAAGGGCTTATTACTGGGCTCTGTATCTTGTTCTACTGTTCTGTGTTTCTATCTTTATGCCAGTATCCCACTGTCTTTATTATTGTGCTTTGTATTACATTTTTGTTGTTGTTACTTTTGTTTTTTGGGTTGTTTTTAAGTTTTTATTTGAATTCCAGTTAGTTAACATATAGTGTAATATTAGTTTTGGTGTACAATACAGTGATTCAACACTTCCATACAACATCTGGTGCTCAAAATAGGTGCATTCCTTAATCCCCATCATTTATTTAACCCAAGCCTTCCCTCTGGTAACTATCAGTTTGTTCTCTATAGCTAAGAGCCTGTTTCTTGGTTTCTTTCCCTCTCTCTCTCTCTCTCTCTCTCTCTCTCTCTTTCCCTCTTGAATTATTGGTGGGGATGCAAACTGAAACAGCCACTATGGAAAACAGTATGGGGGTTCCTCAAAATTTAAAAATAGAACTACCCTACAATCCAGCAATTGCACTACTAGGTATTTATCCAAAGAATATAAAAATACTAACTCAAAGGGATATATGCACACCAATGTTTATAGCAGAGTTAACTACAACAAATTACAGAATCCTCCAATGTCCATCAATTGATAAATGGTTAAAGAAGATGTGGCCTATATACAAATGTATGATATTTTGAAAACAGGATTGCAAATCTTCCAAATTTGTTCTTCTCCTTCAAAATTATTTGGAGTCTTTTAAGATTCCATATACATTATGGAATTTTTTTTTCTGAAAAGAAATGCCATAGGAATAAAACAGGGATTGCACTGAATCTGTAATTGCATAGGGGATTATGGACATTTAATCATTATTCAGTGTTCCACTTCAGAACGGAGTCCTTCCTTCCTCTTGTATCCTCCTTGATATTAGTGAATGATTTTTTTTTTTAATGTTTTATTTATTTCTAGGAGAGAGAGAGAGACAGCATGAGCAGGGGAGGGTCAGAGTGAGAGGGAGTCACAGACTGAAACAGGCTCCAGGCTCCGAGCTCCGAGCTGGCAGTCAGCACAGAGCCCGATGCGGGGCTTGAACCCACGAACTGCGAGATCATGACCTAAGTGAAAGTCGGACGCTTAACCGACTAAGCCACTCAGGCACCCCTATTATTGAGTGATTTTTATAGCTTTTAGGTAAGAAGACATTTTGAAGGGAATTTTTAGTTCTCCTTTTGCTTCACTTCTCCTCATTTTCTTTGGGCATATAATTTTAATTGTGCTTTTTCTTTTTTTTAATTTCTTAAACTTTTTTTATTTGCATATTTAATGCATTTATTATTTTTCTAGTCTTTCACTTTGATATCAATTTCCCTTTTTAATTGCACCGTTTGTTTGTTTTTTTATTTTAGAGAGGGAGATAGTGCACAAGCAGGGGAGAGGGGTAGAGGGAGAGGGACAGAGCAGGAGGGAGAGAATCTTAAATAGGCTCCACACTCAGCATGGAATCTGACATAGGGCTTGATCCCACAACCCTGGGATCATGAGCTAAACCAAAATCAGGAGTCAGATTCTCAGGCCACCCAGGAATCCCTGTATTATTTCTATATTATAGAATTCCATGAAGGATTTCTTAGTGGGTAAATTTTTGGTCAGGACTCATAAGCATTACATGGAAAGGGTATACATTCTCTGTTGTTGGTTAATAGTTAGTTATAAATCAGTGAGATCTTTTCTAACCTATACTGGATCCACCTTGGAATGAAAGAGGTGTATGAGAATTTCTTTGGAATATGCATATGAATGGAATTTGGTTCATAAATTATTCACATACTTAATTTGACTAAATTCTACTATTTTGTCCTATAAAATATACTAGTCACATTTCCACAAACAGAGCAGAAGTGTTCCTATGACTTGCATTTCCCTCCAGTGGCTTATTAGTAACCTCACCTAATTTTCTTCTAGAAACAAGGCAGAATGCCTAATATAAAAAAAGAAAGGAAAAAAAACCTAAACTCTGAAAATAACCCCACCATCCAGGCAATCTACAATAACGCTATTTAAAAAGTAGGTTTCATGTTTTAGCTATTGTGGAGAGTGCTGCTATGAACATTGGGGTACACGTGCTCCTATGCATCAGCATTTCCGTATCCCTTGGGTAAATTCCTAGCAGTGCTATGGCGGGGTCATAGGGGAGTTCTATTGTTAGTTTCCTGAGGAACCTCCACACTGTTTTCCAGAGGGGCTGTACCAGTTTACATTCCCACCAACAGTGTAGGAGGGTGCCCGTTTCTCCACATCCTCGCCAGCATCTAGAGTTCTCTGATTTGCTCATTTTAGCCACTCTGATTGGTGTGAGGTGGTATCTCAGTGTGGTTTTGATTTGTATTTCCCTGATGAGGAGGGATGCTGAGCATCGTTTCATGTGTCTGTTGGCCATCTGGATGTTCTCTTTGGAGAAGTGTCTGTTCATATCTTCTGCCCATTTCTTCACTGGGTTGTGTGCCTAAGTGTCCATCAACAGATGAATGGATCAAGAAGATGTGGTTGATCTATACCATGGAATACTACATGGCAATGAGAAACAATGAAATCTGGCCATGTGTAGCAACATGGATGGACCTTGAGGGTGTTATGCTGAGCGAAATAAGTCAGGCAGAGAAGGACAAATATCATATGTGTGCACGTATAGGAGGATTAGGAGGAACTTGACGGAGGAACAAGGGAGAGAAGAAGGGCGGAAATGGTGGGGGAAAGGGAGAGAGGCAAACCATGAGAGACTCTTGAATGCTGACAAAAACTGAGGACTGATGGATGTGGGGGGGAGGGGGGATGGGCATGGAGGAGGACACTTGGGGATGAGCACTGGGTGTTATGTGGAAACTAATTTGACAATAAACTATTTGTAAAAAAAAAAAAAAAAAGTAGGTTTCAGAAAACACTGAACATAGCAGAAACCCTGCTGGGTTCTGTGTGGGGTAGAGTGTGAAAAAGGAAAATTCAGATGTCTCCAAGAGTCCTAGAACATAGAAATTTCAAGAAAGTACTTCTCAAAAGAAGAGACGACCTCTAACGTAGAATTCTCAATAATCTGAACAAAAGAAAAAAAACCATAAAACCAGGACAAGACTACACAAGCTTCAAATCATGAATGATTCTGAAATAAACAATGGAGACCATACGGTGTCTGAGGAAAAAGTTGAAGGTACTACAGCAGCAGCATAAGCACTCCAGGATCTCAGAAAGCAAGAGAAACAACAAAAATGTCCTTCTCTAAGGGTAAGTCTCTTCCTGAGAAAGGGAAAAACTGCCTCAAGCAAGATCCGAATGTAGCATAAGCCAAGGACTCTACCCAAGCTGAACAGTCTACTCAAACAGAAACTACTTAAAAGCAAAGGCAAACTTTAATCATTTAAACATTAAAAAGAGAAACAGATTGTGTTGAACCTCATACAAGCATACTATATAAGAAAACAAAAAAGGAAAATGTACTAAATAATATATTGACAGAAAATGAAAGGAGAGAAATACATGATGACAACACAGAAAACTACAATATTAAAATGAGAGGAATAAAGCATGGAATTAGAAACATAATAAAAAAGAAGTATATATCAAAAGTAGAATTGGGTTATATAAGAACCAATAAATTAGAGGACATTGTAAAAAATTCAGAGCTCAGGAATGAAGTAAAAATAGTTTATTTCATAAATGAAGAATAAACTAGAAATAACACAACACTAGATAAAGAAAACAAACAGAAACAAAGGAAAGAATTAAGCATTATTATAAAATCAGAAAGTTAAAGAGAAAATGAAAGATGTAAAAGACAGGTAATGTCTTCATCTCCAAGGGAGATATACCTGGAGCTCCAAGAAGATGAAAACTAAAGCAATAAAACTGAAGAAACACTAAAAACTACAATTCAGGAAACTGTTTCCTAAAGGAACTATATGATAATGTAATGTGATATGAAGCTTGTGACCTATCTCCATGTTATATCTGAGGGAGAGGGAGAAAGAAAGCCAGAAGAAGAGAGGGAGAGGGAAGAAGTGTGGAAAAGAGAAGGAGAGAGATTGATATTGAGACTGAGAGGTGCAAACAATAATGCAAGATTTAATGGACTAGAAATAATTGCTACAAAATTAGTTCCAGACAGTGGTTAAAGCTCTGGCCTTAAGAAAAAAAAAAAAAAAAAAGACAAAAACACAATTATGGTTTTAAAATATGACATGCTGCAAAATGCCTGCCTCAGTTTCACACCTGAAAATTAGGAAAGAACTCTTGGGGTATTGTGAGGATTAACTACATTAATAAGCAAGTGTTTAGAAAAGTGGCAAAAGCATTGTTGTTTTTATTATTATTCTCATTATTATATATTAACTTTAAAAGGACCAAGTGCACTAGAGCCGTATGGTAACTGTCACTGAACAGGGAGCCAGAGACTGATCTCTAGGTTAAGAGAGCATCACAGAGAAATAGGGAAGGCAACTGGCTGGATGAAGGAATCATACTATATAATTTCTGCATATCAATAATGGCTTTTGATTTTGCTAAGAATTTTTAAAAATATTTTAATATCTTTCCTATGTTTATAGTTTAGTATATTCTATAGCCCCAGGCATAAACAGTGTCAAATCATTTAAAGTTTGATTAAACTCATTCTGAAAATATGAATAAAATTTCAGTGAAGAGGATTCTATTTGAATATCTGAATTTATACCTCCATGTTCAAGTCACTTAATACATGTGATTTTTTTCTGCAGTCATAATTCACATTTCTTAAACTGAGTGTGTTGAGTATTTAACAGTGGTCTCCCATATACTTCTACCTAGCATTTTTTTTGACCTTCAGAATACAGATGGCTTAAGAATTTAGAAACATCAAAAGCCTTAAAATTGATGTGCTTGGCTGTGTCTGTACTATTAATGCTTTACACAATTTATTTTATCTTGTTTATATTTATTTTTATAACTGGCACATTAAGAGATTCATATTTTAAATATAAATGACGTACAGTTTCATTATACAATAAGAGAAATCACAATTACCCTGTTTCATGGAAAAGCAGTTATTTAACATAAATGAACTTTTTTCTTAAAACAAACTTTAATATTGAGTATTTGCATATTTTAAGCAGTCTTTCTAAAATAAATTACCAATCTCCTAGTCATTTGAAAAAGAACATACTTTGCATGATTTAGGGACTTTATGAATGTCAGTTATTCTATCAAAGCTAATCAATGTGAATAATGACTTTATTCTTTCATTAATTCAATAACTACTACTCAGGTATAATCTACTTCATGTGTGGAGGATTAAATATAGAAGGAAAAGAGTAAAAGCCAGGAAATAATGAGGGAAACAGTGACTGAGGTTGAAGAGTCACTAGTGGCTAAACTTGGAATAAATCTGTAAGGTAAGATATCCTCTCTTAACTATAGATAGAAAGTGAAGGGAGAGGGAGAGAAGAATAAAGGATAGCCCCTAGATAAGTGATATTAGGGATAATATTGATGCTGTGTTTGTGGTGTGTGTGTGTGTGTGTGTGTGTGTGTGTGCGTGCACTAACTTATTTCACCAAGAGTAACTAATCTTGTTAGAACTATATACTAAATAATAATAAATATATTCTCAGTCAAGCAAATTACATAGAGCTGTTTATGCCTATTTTTTTTCTTTTCTTTGTGTGTGTGTGTGTGTGTGTGTGTGCGCACGCGTTGTGTGTGCCTAAATTTTTTTTCATGGAGTGAAATACATACTATTCCAAGTACTGATAATGCTAAATTCAAATAACCTGTAGTTCTAGTAGAATTTTAAAGAATCAAGATACATTTAATTACCAAATAGACTTTGAAAATAATTTCAATGCAATATAAGAGAAATGAACATTTATATGCAAGGTAAAATATATTGAAGCAAAGAACATGATATTAGTCTGGGAAGAAAACAAGTTATTGTCAATAAAATGTAAATGACCTTTAAATATAACAACAGGGAATGATTCCAATATTGAGTTATTTTGAAATTTATGCTTGTCTAAAACCAAAAGTCAATAAGAGGTTGTAAAAAATTCTTTTATTTATGGACATTTTCCGAAAGACTTTATAACACAAATAGTGCTCAACTGCCTACTGATTAGAAGTCCTTATTATAAATGGAGCATGAACAACTTAGATTTACATAATATAACTGAGCAAAGGCTATCTTATGAGTTCCACCTTCAAATTATAGCCTTATAGCCTTTAATTTCTAAGTAAAAATGTTTTCTTATGTTCTTATTTGAATATAGAACCAAACATTTATTAATTAATGTTAACAGAATGAAACACGGTTACAGAACAATTTTTAGCTTCCTTTTAGAATCCCCCATGTAAAGTTTCAGACATCAATATTCTATAATATAGTATTACTCCAGCATTTCAAATTCTAAAATTTTAAGTCTAGAATGAATGGTTAATTATACCATAAATAACTACTGCTGGTTGTGAAACATAAACTCAACATAACAATGAAAGTATCTGAGAAATGGTTTAGCAAAAATTTTACTACATTGATATTGATCAGAAAGATACAGACATTCAAATTTCAGTCTCAAAGAAAGGGTAAAGAAATACCAATGTTACTTTGACATACGAATTTCTTTTTTTAGCAGCGTAACTCTGTGGAATAAAATATCTCCCTTTTCAAATAAATAAGCAGGAGTTCAAAGAGCAATGTAACATATATTATAAATACAAGAAGGAAAACAATGGGAAAAAATAATTTAAAAATTGGAGAAGAGCAATTCTCAGTATAGCCTTATATTTTGTATAATAATATATTAGTATTTGTATAATAATATAAAATTACTAGTATATTTTTGTTTAATAGTATAAACAAAAATGATAAAAAAAAGTCAGGCTTTGCTTAAAAATATCATTTAGCAATTTATTCTTGTAGAAAAATTACCTTCTGGGAAAGGAGGAATTAAGGCTTATGTCTTGCCTTACCCCCTTCCTACAAGCTCAGAGCTGAGTGTCTTTAAGGAAAACTTGCCTTGTTCTAACTTGCCTATGATAAGGCTTTCTTCTGTAAATTCTTTTTCACTTCACCCTCTTTATAACTTTTTGTTTCTTTAATCTTGTGATAGTATTTTTATCCTTATTTCATTCATGCTTTATTACCAGCTACCTCAAAACCATTTCAGAAATAAGTGATAAATACCACTTTGTTTTAAAATTATTTAGTATTTTGTATTGATAATTATTAAGCCAACAATCTCTACTAATACAAAATTTCTCTAAGTTCTGTTTGTGGTCTTTGGAGTTAACTGTGGGTGTTAAAAGCAGCTTTGTCACTTGTTACCTATGTAATCTTAAGCAAATTAGCCTCAGCTCCTTTCTTTAAAAAAGGAAAATAAATCTATCATGATGACATTATGGGAATTAGCATTTTGTGTACATTTCACCAGCAATAATTATGATGTTGTTTTGATATTATAATGGTTCATATCTGTCTCTCTATATTTTAATGTCTGAGCAGATTTATGTTCCTCATTTTCACAGGCCCTGAACGTAGCCCAATGACTAACAAGAAAGAAGAAGAACCTATGTCCTAAATCTGTGCTTCCCACCATAGAAAAATGAAATCTGTTTCTTAGAAA
Organism: Proteles cristata cristata; assembly: GCA_017311185.1. Taxonomy (NCBI): domain Eukaryota; kingdom Metazoa; phylum Chordata; class Mammalia; order Carnivora; family Hyaenidae; genus Proteles; species Proteles cristata. Next base: position 8,241 of record JAESUZ010004271.1, on the reverse strand, counting down.
ACAGAACTTAAATAATAAGAAGGGAACCTCTGTGTGAACAATGATCAGCCAAAAAGACATGTAAATAGTGGATCTCTTCAGACTCAAGGTCACCAGGCCTAGTGGATAGTGGTCTAATTCCAAAAGCCCTTTAAGGGATGGGAAGTTGTTCCTAACTATGGAATGATACTTTTCTTTTTATTGAAGACATGAATAATATTTCAGATTCACTAATGGTAAATTGGTAGTAAAACTTTGCAAATTGTATTAAATACCTACAAAAGTAATCATTTTGATAATTGAAACAGAAATAGAAACTGCTAAACTTGATTTAAAAATAAACTCACTACTTGTTTTCAGCAAGATTAACCATAAGAGAACTATTTTAATGACTACTAATTCATGTTAGTACTCCAAGCCCACTAATGCTGTGAAATTAGTGATATCTACCTGCCCCTTTTCCTGGCTGCTTTCACTGTCTCAGTTTATAGGTCCTCTCCCCCAATGGAGTACAGAATAGCTTGTGGAGACTTCTCTTTGTGAACTCCTACCATTCAATTAATGTATTGTATATTCAGTCAGCACTACCTTTCAGTCCTAACACAAGGTCAAACCCTAGCTCTATGGCCTTGGACAAGTCACTGTAAGCATTCTGGGCTCCATCCGTTCCCTCCTACCAACTTACCAATCCACCTTAAAATGAGAACCAAATCACAGAAAGGGCATCCTAGTATATTCTCAAGCTCATAGCCTTCATAAAATAGTACTGTATCTGTAATTTAACAGTTGTATAACACTTGGCATCAAGAATGATGATACTTATTGTTTTCTAGAAAGTTTCTATTTGCTAGGCAGTGATCCTTTACATGGACTAGCTGAATTCACTCCAATTACTTAAAAATTTTGTGACACATTGTTTGCTTGTAAAATGGGTATAATAGCCTCATAAAACTGTCATGAGGATTAAATGAGGCAAGCGAGCTATACCAAATCTCTTAGTATATATAGTTCCTGGCACATAACAAAAGCATGATAAATATTTGCTGTTATCATTTTATTTACTTGCATTTGATGTCAGGACAAGGGTTTCACTGAACTCTTCTCCATCATTAAAAGATAATGACAGCCAATACAATCCTATTTCACATGATCAGACCTAGTCTTTAGGTAGATTGTTAATTATTGAGGGCACATCCATGACTTACATTTATGTGTTTCCCATACCAGACTAATATCATTATGTATAAATTTTGTAACACCATATGTATTGATTTAAATAAGAAATAGAAAAAAATGAATAAGAATGAGAAAAATAATGATACAGTGATAGTAAGAACAGGATGTGGAATTAATTTGTTGAAACCTCATCAAAATTATGTTAAAACTTTTGGATAATATTGTCACCTAACACTAAGCAGTGGTGCTTCACAAAACACAAGAGGTCAAGTTAAACTTCTCTTTCAACCTTGTTAAGTGTCAGACACAAAGTCTTAAGGTTTAAAATTGATACCTTTTAAAAGGAATAGAATATTGCATTGCTACTCATTCCAAATATATCCATTCACATTCTTCCTGGTTTGGCTCTCTTCTCTGAATGCATTGAATGTTTTTATTTTAAGTCTTGCTAAGCTACACACACACAAAGTTAAACACAGCAAAACAAATGCAGGACACATATTTCTGCTTGCTGGTTCTTAATCATGAAATTGATCACTCATCTTCTCACCCACTCACCCCTTCATTCAATAAATATTTACTGAGAGCCTATTGTGTGCCAGGCGCTAGACACACCATAGTGAAGCAGATAGACAGCATCCCTGCCCTCTTAAATCTTATAGACAAATGAGGTAGAAAGTAAGTGAATAAGTAAATTATGACATAATCTGAATGGGCATAAATGCTTCAAAGAAACATAATCACACAGAAAACGGTGAGAAGGGTGTGATATTTAGATAGGGGTGATTTTAAAAGATGTCCTTGGGACACCTGGGTGGCTCAGTTGGTTAAGAGTCCACCTATTGATTTAGGTTCAGGTCATGATCCAGGGCCATGGGATCAAGCCCCACATCAGGCTCTACATTGAGCATGAAGCCTATATGAGATTCTCCCTCTCTAACTCTCTTTCTAAAAAGAGAGAGAGAGAGAGAAGGAAGGAAGGAAGGAAGGAAGGAAGGAAGGAAGGAAGGAAGGAAGGAAGGAAGGAAGGAAGAGAGAGAGAGAGAGAGAGAGAGAGAGAGAGGAGGGAGGGAGGGAGGGAGAGGAAGAGGTCTCTTTAAGGAAGTAATCCTTTTTTTATTTATTTATTTATTTTTTTTTTTATTTCTAGGAGAGAGAGAGAGAGAGAGAGAGAGAGACAGCATGAGCAGGGGAGGGTCAGAGAGAGAGGGAGTCACAGACTGAAACAAGCTCCAGGCTCTGAGCTGGCAGTCAGCAAAGAGCCCGATGCGGGGCTCGAACCCACGAACCGCGAGATCATGACCTAAGCGGAAGTCGGACGCTTAACCGACTAAGCCACCCAGGAGCCCCTAAGGAAGTAATCCTTGATCAGAGACTTGAATTAAGTAAGGTGGTATAAACTCATTAACATCTAGGTGTAGAGTTTTCTAGGCAGAAGGAACAGAAAGTGCAAAGCATCTGAGACTGCAAAGGATTTGGCATACTTAAGAAACTGTCACGAGGACAGTCTAGTTAAAGTGGTGGAAATATGGGAGAAAATGGTAGAAGATAAGGTGAGAGAGGTAGAAGGAGTAATATGAAGGCCATGTAGTCTGCATGCAAATGGAGCAACACATTTTTTATGAATAAAATAAGCCAGAAGTGATGATGTAGGACTTCTGAGATTAGGCCATACAAAAAATTTTTGGTTTTTTTCTTTGTCCTCTTATATCATATGTCTGGAGAAAGTAGCCGCCATGCCATGGGGACACTCAACCAGCCCTGTGTAGAGTTCCATGTTCTGGATGCCTTTTGTTAACAGTAACATATGGGAACAGACGCTCTTTCCCTGGTAACACTTTCAGATGACTGCAACTTCTACAGAGACTCTGAGGCAGAACTGCCCACCTAAGCTTCTCCCAAATTCCTTACTTGCAGAAACTGTGAGAGAATAAAAGTTCGTCATTTTAAGCTGTTATGTTTGAGGTAATTTATTATGAAACAATAGATAATACATCACGATACAGAATTTTTATTTTCTACTAAGTGTGATGCAAAGAATTTGAAGAATTTTACCACCATTTTGATCTGATTTGTGTTTTCATGAGACTATTCTGGAGTCCTATGTAGAAAGGCCAGAGAGGAGGCAGGGAGATCAGTTGTGAGGTAGTTACCCTAGATCAGGTGGGATACAATGAAGGCTAAATAAGGGATTAGAGGTGGAGATTTAAAAACTGGCTGGATTACTTTAAAGGTAGACATTCGCTGTATATTGGAATACAAGTTTAAGAAAAAGCAAAGAACTGACAATTCTCGGGTTTCGTCAGGAGCAAGAAAGTGAAGAGCGGCAGCATGTAGAGACAAGAAAATGATTGGCAGAGAGCAGACTTGGCAGGTAGAATTATGAGTTGTCTTGTGTTATAGTTAGGTTACATCTAAGTTGATATGTACAATGGGAAGTTGGTATAATTCTGGAGCCCAGGGAAAAGGTCGGGATTCACAAATTAATTTTTGAGACATCAGCACATGGTTGATGCTCACATTCATAGCTGTAGATTGGGATGGGGAAAAGAAGATTACCAAGGACTGAGTCCAGTGAATAGAAGAAAGGAGAGCAGAGGATTCAACAGTTGAAGGAAGAAGGGGAAACCAGCAAAGGGTTGCAAGGGCTGTGTTAAATAACAAAACCCAACCCAGTAGATGTGAAGGTCTACTTGGCTTTATTAAATAATTCACATACCAGGAAGCACCCCATCTAGCAAGTAAAGAGTTGTGTACTTGTTACTGCACATTCCAAGTTGTACAAAATGGAAGGTTTGGGAAAAGAAATCAATTGATCCCACTGAGAACTTTCATTAATGAAAACCGAGTTTTGATCACTGGACTTGGCAAGGTGAAGGATGTTGGTGGGCCTTCTCAGAATGATGAAAATCACTCACTAGCGTAGATTTATGAGAGAATAAGGTGGAGAGGATGTAGATAGAGTGAGTAAGAAGTCTCCCCTGACAGCTAATCTGATTCATTGCCTTCCTGAACCCTGTTCTAAGCTTTCTGAGACCTTCCTGAAAAGTAGCTCCTTCCACCTAATTTCATCACTTTCTTTGAGGTGACTGAACTAAGCACACTTCCAGATGACCTTATCCGTGGCCACGAGCTGCATCTAGATCTTTCATCTTTTCAGACATGAAGCCCAACCTACCTTCCTGAGTTTCAAATCTCGTCTACTTCTTACTCCGTGTTTCCACTCTAAAATTACACAGGTAAAACTCAGTATACCTCAAATTGGGCTCATCTTAGCTCTAAAGCCTATTCTCTCCCCGTATTCCCTTCCACTACAACCTTCGCAGTCACACAAGAATGAGATCACATTCTTAACCGTTTAAACATTGATTCTTCCCTGCTCCTCACCACTCTACCTGCAGTAGTCACCAAGTCCTATGAATTCCATCTCCAGGGCTCCTCCCACATCCAGCTTCTGCCCTCCTGGCACCCCGCCACTACTCCAATCCCTTTGCTGTCCATTCTCACCCATGCAGGAGCTTTCAACTAGTTTCCCTGAAGACCCATGCATAACTAATCTTTCACTTCTGAGCTCTATTTTTAAAACAGATTTGAGCATTATACATTCCCCTTTTCTGTTGGAGCGTGGTACCTGTGTTGTTTATTCCCTAGCCATACTGAGCATTCAAATTCTCTAGGCTGAATGAATTAGTGTCATTCCTCTGACATGTACCTGCATCCCACTGCCTGAAGGTTACATCTTTAATTTTTTCTATCACTATAAATTGATAAGCCATTCCTTTCTTGTCTCTTGCCACATCCTAGTCTTGGCTCTTGCCATCCTGAAGCAAACACTGCATTCTGCATCACACATACCCTAAGCAAACCATGTGCTTTCAGAGACCTTAGGCTTTCACTCATGATTTTTCCTCCTTCCTCTGACCAGCAAAGGACTGGTCTTTCATGGAGGCCCAGATTGAACACTCATTTTGCCAGATTTCCCCAATCCTGGGTTTCTCTCAGTACACTGTATTTTTAAATATAGTGCTCTTATCACTTTGTAAAGTGTATTTATGATTGTTTTCCCCTATTAAATTGTGGCATCCTCGAGGCCAAGACAACATCACATTTTTTCTTCACTCCTAGCACTCATTACAATGAACAAGGAACAACCAAGTATAAGCTTAAAATCAGAATATTCATCAGACTGTGTGTCAGAACAAAATGTTCTAGAACAATTTCTCTTGGTTTTAATACAAAAATTTCTTAAAATATTTATGATTTTCAAATACACCGACTGTTGCTTACATGGGGAAACTTTTTTTTTTTTACAAAGCATAATATATCTTTTTAAATTCATATTTATTTATACAAAATGTAATACAACATTTTTATATTCCTGGAGTGGTTTTAATCTCATTTATATGTTTTGAAAAGCCTAAAGAAAGCCTGAAGAAAGGGGGAGTAAGATCTAGGAGAGGATAAAGCATTAAGCGCAACTTTCTTTTTTACAGCCTCATCATTTAGCATTTAAGTGATATTTTAAGCATGTTACAACCAAATATGACTTGTTACTTATAACGTTGTTCTTTAGCTGTAATTTGAGTTATATTTTAGAAAATTGGTTGAAGTTTTTGAGTCGAATGACAGGCATTATAATGTTATTATATAAAATATTGGAAAGTAAAATCTCAGCATTTTATTCAATATATTTCATTTTTTAATGTATTACAAATGTTAAGTCTACAGTCATTACTAAGTTATTTCTGATTTTTTCATATTCACATTCAACTATATTTCTAGAGAATGAGTAGAGCATATATCCCATGTTTGGGGAGGGGGTTTGAGACTTTACTTCTGCCATAGATACTTAGAGATATACTATCTTAATAAAAAGAAAACAACACATTTAAAATCAGCAGCTCAAGTTACATTCATTTGGTTCAAATTAAAAGACTTTTTCCTGAGTCTACTTTCAGTGTGTTAATTATCTAAATCAGCATTTATTCACCATTTAGACTAATTTTACAGAAATACTACACCCATATGTGCTTGAATTTGTATTAATTTATTTCCAAGATGTTCAAAAGTCTAATTACATTACGCATTCCTTGTGTTTGAAAATCAATTTTCCCGATTTGAATAAAGGTGAGCTATTATTCACTGGAGTTAAAAATTCCTAATATGCCAATATCAGAGGCATGTAAATAGAACTGAATATGACCCACCTCACATTTCATCATGTTGGGACACAATTTCATCTTCCAATACTTTTACTCATTCAGCAAGTGTTACGGAGAATATCTTATTATGTATAAGTCACTGAGGAGAAAAAGAAGTAACATTCTATCTTCAACTGTTAATTATCTAGTGACCAATAATTCCAAGTATCACAGCAAATCAATCCTTCTTATTTTACTGTTGTTCATATCATGCCTAATTTCTTATTTGTATATTTCAGTAAGTCAAACTATCAAAGGCAAATTGAGAAGTTTATTAAATATATACACAGTATTTATGAATGTCATAAATATAATTGAAAATCCTCTTCTTTAGCACCAATGCTGTTGTTGAATATAATATATGCAAATAATATTCAATTATGACATCAGTATACAGAAGGAATTAAGAGATTCCATATATGTAACTGTGTGTGTATTCATAAGTTCTTACTTTGGTATATAAAAGTTCCTGTTTTGGTGGATTGTTTTAAAAACCGGAGAGGATAAAATTTATGGATTTGGTATTTGGGGTAATTTCTATTCTCTAGGAAAAGTTTGCCAGCATTTTTATCTTTACCCCAATCATCTTCAACCAATTCTAAAGAGAGAAACTCGTCTAATAAATCAAAGTCAAATAATCAGGGGCCATATTAGAAAACAAAATTTCTATAGTGCTTAATTAAAGATGATGTTCTACTCTCCATTCGGTCTTCCTATTCCTCTTTTTAGTTATTCCTATGCAGATGCAGTTTTATCATTTATAAAACAGATTGGCCTCATCTTATGAACGGGCCTCTTACCACCATGGTGTGGTCCTGAACAAAATGCAGACTAAGGGCTTGTCTTCGGTTGCTCTTTTTTAGATGTAGTAAGAAATGTTTTATTTTCTTTGAGTCTGCCTTCCTCTTCCTACCCTAATCAACAAAGCAGTAAATCCTTAAGAAATGAATTCAAGCCCTGGCCCTAAGGAAAAGGCACCAGGGTCTGGCTGGCATTAAGTCTGAATGTAATCTCAGTAGATCCACAGATCTCACAAATGGCACAAGTTATCATACGATAAACCAGAAAGTGACTGTGTGGCAAAATCCCAGGAACAATTTCTTTTCATTGCTTGCTCAGTAACATGCAGTGGGAACGAGTGGCTGATAGGAGACTTGGAAATATGGGTCTTGAGATCTCTCTGCTCAACAGACACAACTGCAGCGGCCATTCTGGAGGAACCCAAGAAGGTGCAATTGTCTGTTTTCTTTCTACTTGGTCACTTGTTCTGCACTCCCTTTGTCACACTGTTAGACATTTTCTTTTTTTAAATACATGAAGACATAAACAAGAGTTAGAAAGCTTCTAATTTCTCTTTGTCACATTATCATTTTGACAATGACCTAGAACATGAAGTCCAGGTTTCATTACTATTCCCATGCCAAACGCAGGTAGTTAAAATATGCCCATTTTATCAAAGCTATATGACTATAAACGAGGAGATACCGTGACCATTATTACTAAGATGGACCAGTACTTTAGTACTTGACCTTGTGCAAGTCCATTTACACTTTTAGTTCCAAGTTTCGTTATCTACAAGTGATAATTTTTTCCCTTCACACATCTGAAGGATCTCCAAATTCTGACACGTGCTGAGTCTTTAATGCAAAAATAGAATGTGATGTCTACAGGGTAGATAGGTTCAATATAATTATTTGGTCCTTTATTTAGTCTTTTTTTTTTTTTAATATTTTTTATTTATTTCTAGGAGAGAGAGAGAGAGACAGCGTGAGCAGGGGAGGGTCAGAGAGGGAGTCACAGACTAAAACAGGCTCCAGGCTCTGAGCTGGCAGTCAGCACAGAGCCCGACGCGGGGCTCGAACCCACGAACCGCGGATCATGACCT